>JARHVA010000864.1:400000-1000000 GCA_037957365.1 Torreya grandis
ATATAAAACCAATCTCATTGTAATTACCAATCTCATAGTAAATTAGAATATATATATATATATATATATATATATATATATATATATAATTTTATTTTATATATATTTATAAGACTAATTTAAAGTGAGATTGGTCATACACACACACACACACACACACACACACACACACATCATATTATTATATATATTTAAAATACTAATTGAAAGGGAGATTGGTTTTTAAAAAACTAAACAATATAACTCATTTATTGTTATTAAGGCAAAGTTTATACTTCTTACGTCAACTTATTAATACTATTGTATTTTCATGGTTGTTCTATACTTAAATCCTATAGTTGTTAGTAGTCAGCACTTCTAGAAGAATAACATTTTGAATTTTAGAAATTATTTTAAACCTTTACCATTATAAATTAATAAAACATAAAGTTTTTTTATTGAGATTATAAATGATTTTAAATCCTAATATTACACTCTGGTGTGTGGGACATTAATTTTATACTTTTAATTTTTATTTTTATTTTTTCATTGAGTAGGTATAAATTGTGAGAAAATGGCTTCTATTGGTTGTCCTAATAAGAATTAAAAATAACTATCACTCGCTGATGCATTTCATATCTATCGAGATTCTAATCAATAATTCTAGTCTAGAAATGAAGACTTTGATGTTCATCTACATGAAGAAAACTATGAATCAAATGGAGAACAGATTCAGGAAGAGGAACAAGCATCAAATAAATATAAAAGAACATTCAATTCCAAATGTAAAATAAGATTTTCATAGGATTATGTTGTAAAAGAGTACAATGGTGTTGAAAGGATAAAATGTTCTTGGTATGTAAAATATAAGAGAGATAATCTATTTGCTAAAGATGGAAGTGCCACACTATTTTAGCCTAAAATTGCATCCTAGATAATTCAATTATACCTTATCGATTTTAGGATAACATGGAACTACCTCTCTTCATAGACAAGCTATTACAAGAGATAGATCTCTAGGTTTGAAAGGGCTAGCTCCCTTGATTTATTTTTTAGGCTCACACTACACTAGACTAATCACTATTGGGGGTGAAAAGGGAAGAAGGAGACATAAAATAAACCTATGTTAATGATGTGATACACCAAATATAACTCCGCACAACACACTATTATCTTCACCAAGAAAGGCGACTACCAAAACTAACCTTAACTCTATGTCGTTATAACATAAGTATATCTCATGAGGCAAATTGCCATGCCTATCTAGAGGTGGGTGAAAAGGTCTGATACTAGACACGATTATTCCCTCTCACACTTCAAGACACACTTAATAAATAATACACTTTATGAAACTTTTTAGAAGAGATCTCACTCACATAAAACATGCAAGAGTAGAATGGAAGCAAGGAGAGCATGTTCATCACTTGTCAACCACCTAAACCACTTAACACACTTAGGTAAGAGATTTTAGAGAATGAATCAACTTCAAAAAAAAATATTCAAAGGCAAATAAGGTGTCAAAACCAACATGTATTTTCCATACCAATTATGAATTCATTATAAATCCAAAAAGGCTTGAATATATAGAGCATATGAGAGAGAGATAAGTGAAGATGAAGGGTCACAAGACCATCACTAGCCCTCTAGGTATGTCCTCACACTTGTCAACTAAGTGGATTGTAATTTATCATGGAGATACATTGTACAGGATGTGAGACACCTATTGAGGAATTTTTACTCTAGTCTATCATATAGACCTCAAAATTTTCAATGTTACTCTTCTCACTCTCAAACTTGATCGTCACTTTGACTTCTCACTATCCATTTAGACTACCTATAAATAATGGTCTATTAGAGATCTCTTCATGTAAAACCAAGGTGAAAAATGAGTTTTATGAGTTAGGACAAGTCCCTAAAGACCTCCCACAATGATCTTCACTTGTCCATTCTTCTTCTGTACCTATGAAACAACTCAAAATTTCCAAGAAACTTAGTATTACACTTGTTCTTACAAGTAATAATACATATCAAATGGATTTCATGGATATTGAGAGAGTTCTAGATAGGTCTAAATCACTTTTATGGCCATTTAACCCCTCTATGATTCATAATTATCCATATTTTCTCCATTGGGTCCAAACAAGGGTTTTAGGAGGGTTTTTGAAGGTTTTTCTTGTTAATGATGATTCATAAAATTCTAATTATAAACCTCCAAAAAAATCCACTGGTAAAAATCTAAAGACCCCCCTCAACTATCCCCAACTCCCTGAGGCACCATGCACCTTGTTCGTATAGATGTGAGTATAAGAATATGACCTCTCAAACTCTTGATTACGTTCTGAGTAGGTTTGAGATAGAATTGAGTCAAAATTACCAAGTTTGTGATTATCTCTACAAATAAATGGTTCTAATCCATCCTAAACTTTCCCTTGAATATCCTCAAAAGGCTTGGAAGGATTGCATGGTCATATGAATAGAGTTAGGCATATGAGGGTTTAGGCCTAGTTTTAGGCCTAACTATGTATTTAACCCTTCTAATAATCTCCAATGATTTCAAGGCCTTTTATATCTCTATATATATTCAAATAAACTATATAAAATATCCTATATTCATCTAAGATCTTTCATTCATCTTTTCACTATCCCATGAACCATGTCTGTAGATTTATTTCTCAAAGAGTGCCCTCTGTATGAGATAAAACAAAGGGGATCTCGCCTATTTACCTATCCTAAAGGAGATTATGGGGAGTTATCTTATATCCTAATGATGCTCTATACCAATTTTCATAACTTTATCATAACTCTAGACCCCTCAAATATCAAATTCCTCAAAACTGGCTCACTAGGTCTGATGACTGTAGGTAGGGTTTAGTTGAATGTAGGTTGATGTTCAAAACATAGTCTTTAATCTATTTATATCTCTGATAATCACATTAAATGTGATTTTATCATTGTGATACTATGTTCAACATATCCATTCTATCTTATATCTCTATCAACCTTACACACTTGCAACCTCCATGAACTTAGACTAGTCTACAGTATGGACCAAATTGTAGGTGTGTATTAAGCATAAGTTGAAAGGCTCTTATAGGTGCTTGTTTAATACTTTAGTATTATGTTTCCAATTATACTTATTTATGAGGTTACTAGGACCATTTCACACCTGATTGAGGTCATTTATATCATGGAACCATGTAGTCATGTTTCTTTACTATCAATGTACCATAGTTTTGCAATCAGACTATAGATGTCAATTTAGGGAGTTATGAAATTCTTGTACATTGGAATTTTTTTGTTTGAGGATCACATCATCACTTTTATTCCAATAATTATATACATCACACTTGAATAAATTCATTAATGCTTGTAGACCATCCCTTCATACCATTATTATCAATGAGCCAATTGTTAATTGAAAGTTATAGGTTCATTTAGGCTTCATATGGGACTGTAGTTTATTGAGTGTCTTAGTGGAAACTTGAATATATTTTAATATTAATCAAGCATTAGTTTATTTTAACGAACTAATATCTTCTTATGCTCAAGTGCAACCTCTAGGTCTAGACTACAAGAGTGAAATGATTAGACTTTTCTGGACCTCAACAATGTCCACCAAAATATGATGTTGTGTAAGGTAGAGAAATTTTTTGGAGAAACTAAGGTAAGACTTCCCTCTTAGCAACTTCTTCAACCTATGAATATGAACTTGGGTCTGACTGTGTGTAGTAACCTCATCACTATCATAATGATATTATTTATGCTCTTATACTTGGTTGAAGGCTTAAATTTAATCCAAACACCTCTAGAGCATTTTCAAGACTCTATCTCAGACCTCCTACATAGTCATGTAGGTTGTTATTATATTGAAGTCTAACTATGTATATGAACCATGTTCAACTCCACCTAGTATCAAATATTTGAGACTTCCATTGGTCTATTGAATTTTCTTAGACCAACACCATGTTCAGAGAAGAGGTAATACAAGTGCTTTAGCTTTGATCTGAAGCCACTATGAGAGGACAAAACATTACACTTGACAAATAATTATCTGCAGACCTCAATGGTATTCATTTCTAGCACAGTGAGATGTTTCTACTAATATCCTCACCTTTACACATGCAAAACTAGTTAGAAACAACATGAAAAGAGTGTAAATTCTCTACAAGTTCATGTTAATGCTTGGTTAACACAAACCAATAAAAATAGATGATAAACCTAAAGCCATTGGTGATGTGCAAGAAATTTAGAGTTACCAACATTCTCAGTGATGGTTCATAGAGAATAAGCTATCAAACCAAAAACTATTTCCATGGAAAGGAAGGCCATAAAGGATACTATCCTTCCCCAAGTTTACTCATTTAGACTCTCATCCTTTTATCCATACTAACTAAAAACTGATTGACCTATTTGACCTTGAAAAGGGGGTGAAGAGAGAGATGGACCAATTTTTTCCAAATTTGAAACTATCAAAGCTTCCCCAACCTAAAACTATTTTTTAGGATTTGAACAAACCCTCTTGAAGTGACCACATGTGTCAGGGTTATCATGAATCCATACAACTAACTAAAAATGGCTTGTTTTATAGTTAAAATCTATGTTTATACATTTAACCTATAATTTTTAGTTTCCAAACTACCATCTGACATCTATCTAACATATAGGATGTTATATTACACTTTGACACATTTTTCCTAAGTGTAAAACCATACAAGTCACTTAGAGTGACCAAAAAGGTGGCATAAAGGAATGTTAAGACAATGACACAAATGACCAAGGTTTAAAACACATTAAGTGACCTTTATGACCATGTTATGACTTAGCAAGACCCTATAGGAAGTTTGACTATATAGGGGTTTGACCTAATTTTACCTAAGATCAAATTTGGTCAACACACCCTTCAAGTCAACATTCTAAGAATGTATGTAGAATCAAACCTCATAAATTTGTTTTCCAACTTTTTGAGGGAGAAAGCAAACAAAGTAGTATTCCAATTACCAAACATGTAGAACTAATGGTAGACATTGAGAAAGAGAGAATCATATCTATGATATAAAATATGTATTTTGTTTCCATACTTGATTTACCTTTAGAACTCTATAAGCCAATGTGTGACTTAAACAGGTATAAAGGCACTACACACATGCCTCTAATAGATTAATACTCTACATATATAAATATCACATCTAGAAACGAATTTCTACAAGACACAAAGGAGGTATAATGAAAGAGTTGATGAAAGTATTGATCAAACTATAGAACAACATTTGATAGTTTACATTACATATTTGAAAAATTAAGGAAGAGGTAAATGTGGAACAAAATTTATATGCCTCCTTCAAATAAAGGATGAAATAACTTAGTCTATGTATGATGTCATGATAAGTCTTTTAATAGAGATGAATTTATCGTTAATGAAGTTAGTTGGATTTTTATTTGATAGGGATTTTGTTATGAGGGGTATATGTGAACATTTATCTACTAAGCTTCATCAATATGCTATTTAATTAATATATATTCATTACATAGCTCATCGGGAAGCATTATCATTAAATTATGTTTCATCTTATTTTCTAGAGCTACAATTTATTAACAAATTTGCAAACAAAATTTATTCATGGTTTGGAAAAACTACAAAAAGACATGGATAATTAAGAGATATAAATAAATCATTTCAAATTAGTTAGTTATAGGTATTCCAAATTCATCAAATTAGGTGGCTCTCTAGAGAAAACGTCATGGAAAGGCTTGTCAAACTCATGCTTGTTTTGTTGAGAGAATGGGAGTTAGAGGATTAAAAATGTATGATTTGGTAAGAATTTTTAAAGTATAATTTTGCATCCATTTACTTTCAGATGTGATTATTACATTAAATAATTTGAATACAAATTTTTAATACAACCATGTTAACATTAATTCCATTGGCACTACCTTAGATATTACCATTAACATGCTTCGTAGGAGATTTCAAAGACACATATTTGGGGTAGGTATAATACATATTTCATTTTTTTTAAATAGAGAAAAAGGAAGAACTCTTGAGTTTTTAAATGGAGTGGGTACAATACATATACATCTATTGATATTTGAGAGCTTGTCTAACTCACAAAGATCAAAGACACTAGATGATTGCATTGAATTAGGAAAAAGTTGTATAGTGAAAGTTATTGACTCTATATATGCAATTTTTGTAGATCTACCTATATTTAATACTACTAAGTTTTTCAATCCTCATAATTATTATGATGAAGTGGATGATAGAGACCATCAAACAAAAATATGTTCAACATGTTTATGTGAAAAATTTCGTGTTGGAAACTCATCTATCATATATACTATCAAATGTTTAGGTGAGCTAGATGAATTTGTTGTACTATTTATAAATCATACTGTTTCTATTGCTAATTTCACTTTCTACATTCAAAGAGAGAATAAGAAACTAAGGAATGGTCAAGGCTAGAAGTACCTGGATGTAGTCGTGCGCACCGTAATCCAGACGCTGTGAGAACTCCTCTTTGGCTGTGGAGGAATGACACCTGCAAAGAAGAAGACTTGGACAAAAAGGTGTTAGATAAAGAGATGGTGGGTTGCCAAGTGAAAGCCTGTTCCCAAAAGTATGAAAACTTCCTTAAGGGAGGTCAACCCACTGTTTGATAAAATAAAAGTCTGATAAATAACAGAATAATTAAATACTGATATGATAAAAGACTGAAAAGGAAAATGGAAGCAAAAGGCTTACCTGAAAGATGTTGTCGGCTTGGTCACAGTCACCGACGTCGGTGGTCCTACCGGCGTCGGTTGTCTGGGTCTGTCGACGTCGGTTAGTCTATCGACGTCAGTTGGGGTAATGATCGGCATCGGTCGGGGCAGTGGCCTGTAGTCGAGGTCTGGGCAAGTTTTGGTCCGTGAACGGGTTGTGGACGGGTCTGAGACAGAGTCTGGGCCTGGTTGAATGGTCTGAAAGAGTCTTGTTTTGGTCTTGGTTGAATGGTCTAGGGTCTGAGTCTGAGAGTCTGGTTGAATGGTTTGGGAGTCTATGGTTCGACAGAGGATAGAGGCAATAGGGAGATGGGATTCAGGTCTGGTCTGGTTTAGGGGGATATAAGTGTTGAATCTAGTTTAGAAGCAAATGACTAGAAAACACAAATGAAAGCACAAGCATAATACTTACCTGTGTCCTACTAAAGGAGTGCTGCAGACGGGTGTTCCTATTGCTGATGCAGAAGATTGATGCAGTCCCTGTTGTGCTTGTTGGTGATGAAAGTCCCATTGCTGGTGGAGATGTTGAGGCATAATCTCTATTGCTGAGGCAAATTGGCAGATTGATGGGGTCAAAGAATGGATTGATGATCAGAGTGCAAGATTCTAGAGTCAGGTTATGCGAGAGGGAGAGACCAAGAGAGTGAAGAGAGGGATAATGGTGCAAAAAGCTGTTATGAAGGCTACCGACACTGGCAATATCACTGACGTCGGTCGACAGGTGACCGACGTCGGCGGCTGAAAGGTTGGAAAAAGTCTAAAAATAGCCTTTCATCCGTTTCCCAACTGTCGGGTCAGCTAGTCTGAGGGAGAAATGGTCAAAGGGGATTAAATGGACGAGGGGAGAAGTTGGAATGGGAGTTTAGGTATTAAATATAGCCATGTGGGGAATGAATGGAATCCAAGGAGGGTATCCAAGGGTGGTGAGGTGGCAAGGAGAGGGAAAAGGGACTTATGTAATTAAAATAAATGATTATTTCAAATTAATAAGACCTAGGTGGGTTAGGGATAGTTAAGTGGACGAAGGGGACCAAGGGGGGAGAAAATGAGGAGAAGGACCAGGGGAGTAGACACGATTTCGGTGTCTACATTTGCCCCTTTTTGTCTTGTTGGTTGTTCTGGACGAACTGCAAGACAAAAATAGGAGTTGGTTGCCCCAGGTGTGGGATAAGGTCGATTTCATCTTGTTGGTTGTTCAAATGAACTGCAAGACAAAAATAGGAAGAGGTTGGTTTCCCCAATTATGGATGAGGTATTCCCCCTCAAAGTAGGAGTCGAGGGAAGGGAACTTGGAATTGGGTGCTGATTTGATAGAGAGTGGATGAAAAAGGGGGAGGGTGAATGCTGCAAAAGTTGTGAGTGCACGCATACCTCTTCATGAGATGGTCAGGTCAAAGTGTCGCAGGTCAAGGGTCGAGGAGTGCCAAAATTGAAGTAATCGGGCCCCAGCATTTAGTCATCTGCTGATTGGGTTAGTCAATCTAAGCTATAGCTCCAAATAGTCATCATGTTCCAGGTATCCTGGGCTCAGGAAGTGCTCTTAGAAACACAAAAAAGTCACAAGTAGTGTGGATCAACCGGCTTGCAATCCTATACTTGTGAGGGTCAAAAGTAGTCTGCACACAATTTGGCTAACCAGTCATGGGATAACATACATGCAAAAACAACCAAGGCAACATTGCTTTGGAAGTGGTCAGGGTCAGAGGAGATAGGTATGATCTCCAATGGTCATTGGTTATGGTCAAGGTCATGGTCAAAAGGAGAAAAGAAGGTTTGTCCATCAGGGAGACGAACAAATGAGGGTGGTCGAGCTAACCCCAGAAGACGGTCGTGTCATCTGAGTGCTGCCTACATAGCCCCGGTCATAAGGCCTCAGACCAATGTAGTTCGAGCTAGGAGACAAAATAGGTCGATAAGTGGTTTGGGTCATGGTCGAAATGATGAGGAGAAAAAGATGTTACAGCATTTTCCAAATGGTGTATTCTGTAACATTGGTCGAGGGGTCTTTCATCCCTAGCAATTTTCCATAGTCGTGATGGATGTATGCTAAAAATGAATTGAGGTCTATTTATGCTTCAGCAAGTATTGGTTTATGCTTAACATAAATTGAGTTGAGTTGATAATTTCCATGTGTATTGTTGTCCATAGAAACTATGTGATGATGGACTATGATGAGGGTTGTGGTTTGAAAATGGTGAGATTGGTTGGGCTGAAAATGTCAAATGAGTGGATGTGACCAAAGTGTAGAGAAAAAGTGAAAGGCAAATTGCTCTTTCATTGACAAGGACCAGAATGACAGCATAGATAGGGTTATGAGAACCAAGAGCCCCATTCATGCATGACGTTGTTGACCATATGTTGTGTTAGAGTGGTAATCGAATCACTTTGACACTAAAGTAAGCTCAACGTCCCTTGAGCAGGTGATAGGAAGAGGAGGATAGGGTAACCCATTTTAAGAGCAGAGATAATCGTGCCCCTTTTTATAGGAGACCCTGAGACAACTATAAGTCAAGTCCATGACTTTTTTTTTTTTTTTGGTACAGACTGATCAATGCGGGAAGCCTGCAGAGAGATGTCATTTGCTTGGTGGTCGATGGCGAAGCTGATCACTGCGGGAAGCTTCTAGAAAGATTGTTATTTGTAGCAAGAGTTAGTCATAGCCATCCTTCGAGGGAGTGGTCTATATTTTTATTTATATATAAGGGCTTTGAATAGCTGTCCTTTGAGGGAGCAGTCTATTAGCTACAGCAATGATAGTATAGTTGTCCTTCGAGGGAGCAGTCTGCCTTTTTTATTTTGATTTTGATTTAAGTTTGTGACCATGGATATTTTGACATCTTGATTTTTTTAACAGAAATGTGAGTCATGGACAAGACTAAAGAAGGTCAAGGGCTCCCTTTTATTAGGACAAAGCATCCCAACTGTATAAAAGGGTTATAGAGAATTGGTTAAGGGGAATAGGGTTGAAAGGAATAAGGACTAAGAAGATGAGGATTGCTCAAGGGATGAGCTCAAGTTAAGTGTCAAGTGGACGAGTACTCGACTAACAGTAGAATGGTCGCAGATGAAAGGCATAAAAAGGGGTCAAGTTCTGATAAGTCCCTGGGCCATGCTTGTGCGCTATGAGGTGGTCTGAGTCAATTAGGAGCAAATTTGCCCCATTTGCCTCATTGAGATTGGTCATAATGATGGTGGATGCTAGATGGAAAGCTGACTAATATGGTCGCTGATTGGTCGAGACTGGTTGAATGTTTGGTCAAGGATTGGTCAATGTTTGGTTGAGATGTGGTCACTTGATATTTAGTCAATGGTGGGTTGAGGGTTGATTGGTTGGTATTCGATCTTTGGTTGGGTTGAATGTTTGATTGAAGTCGAGTTGAATGTTTGGGTGCTAGTCTGGTCGAGGTCGGGTTGAGAGAGTGATTGATGTTTGGTTGAGACTGGGTTGAAAGGTTGGTCGAGGTTTGGATGAAGGTTGAATTCCCCCAGTAGCTAGGGAGAATGTTTGGCAGATTGGTTGGTTAAGACTTGGTGGCCAGATTGACTGTGTTGATTTCAAATAAGGGGGTTAAAGGCGGCAAAGGAACCATAGTCTGGTATGGAGATCCAGATTTAGGTGACGTGGTTTGAGAAGCATGGGTCGGTGTTGATGATTTGGTGAAGGGGTGGTCAAGAGGATCCTTGATGAGAAGGGTATCCTTTTTCTGATGTTGACGAGTGACAGCTTTGAGGGCACAACAATGCTCAGTGTCATGTCCCAGAATGTGATGATAGTGACAAAATTTAGAGTTGTCGAACCAAGATGGTCTTGATCCGAGAGTTGATGAGAGGGGCAGTGTTGAATTTTTGTTGATAATGTGGTCAAGAAGAAGGGTGTCATTCCCCAGACATCGGCAAACGACAACCTTGAGGGCACAACAATGCTTAGTGTCGTGTCCAGGCGTGCGATGATACACACAAATGCGAGTGTCGTCGAACCAGGGTGGTTTTGGTCCGAGAGATTGATATGGTCTAAGAGGCAGGAGATTGATGTGAGAGGACTGCAACAAGTGCCGTAATAGCAAGGCATAAGAACCTGCTAACAGGTCTGTGTGTCTTATTGCAGTGGAGGTTGATGACTTTGGTTTGAGAAGCGAAGGAGGCATTGGTCGATGGTTTGGAAGAGATATATGTCTGGTGGGTTGAGGGAGTAATGGAGGCAAATTGCCTCTGTGAAGTATGGGAGTGGGCAGCATCCCTATTAAAGTGAATGGATGCAGGCCTAAAATTGAAGGTAATGACGAAGGTGGGGGAGGAATCCTCCGGTGTGGTCTAGTAGCCTTCTTTGGTTTGGGTTGAGGGCCACTATTGTACGAGGCAAGGTTAGAGATGAGTTTGGGTTTAGATGTAGACGGAGGTGAGTGAGATGTAGCGATCTCAGGCAAAAGACAAGAGGAAACCATGACTAGGTCTTCCTTGGTCGAGATGGGTAAAGAGACTGGTTCTTCTCTTGGTGGAGAAGAAATAGGAGAGGGCGGCTCCTCAAGAGGGTAGATGGTAGGGATGATGGTGCCTTCTATTTTTGGTTGAGGAGTAGGCAAGGTAGGGTCTTCGATTGGTGGGAGGAAGGATGAATGTGAGGTGAATGACATAGGTATGGTCAAGGCGTCCTCCAATATGAGAGAGGTCAATGGAGGACTAATGGGAGAAGAAGGCTCTTCTACCTGTAAAGGAGGTTAGTCAGGGACAAGAGAAGAGACAGTGTTGATGGTGTGAATATTACGGTCTTGGGAGTCATTGGTCATGGTCTGGATATGGTTTTGATTAAGAGAGTGGTTTGGAAAAGGGTGCTTGAAGATGTTGATGTTTTGATTGGGAGGGGCGTTCGGGTTATCTAAAATAAGATCCCCCTTGTCGATCATGTCTTGGACTATGTTCTTGAAGGTTCGACAGTTGTTGATGTCGTGGCCGTGGACGCGATGAAAGTGGTAGAAGTCAGCCTCCCTATACCATGTAGGGAGGGCTTTGGAAGGGTCGAATTGAGGCGGTCGGATTGGAGGGAGATTGAGGACCCCCTGCTTGACAAGTTTTTCCAAAATGGAAGCGTATGATTCTCTAAGTGGAGTGTATGAACGCTGGATGTACCGTTGTTGGAATTGTTTGGTGATGCTGTGTGACGTTGAAGGTTGAGATTGGTCGGTGGTTGTCGAGGATGGTGATATAACAACCACAGTGTTGGCCACTCCTTTGGATTTGAAGTGGGCTGAAGAAGGTCTAGAAGAAGAATGGTCATTGGTTCTTGCATTGGTATGATGCAATTTGACCTTATCCTCTTCAATGGCATAGAGTTCAAGCTTTCAGGCCATGGTGAAGGCCTCGTCGAAAGTATGGAATGTTTGAACCCGCAAAGTGGATGAGATGTGCCTGGCACATGCTCGAGAAAAGAGCTCAATGAGCTCAGGTTGAGGCAAAGGGAAGGAGAGCTGGTTAATCAAGCCTCTCCAACGGGCGACAAAATTGATTATTGATTCGTCGTCAAATTGCCTGATGGAGTAGAGGTTTGTGATCGAGACTTGTTTGGTGATGTTGATAGAAACATGGTCGAGAAATAATTGGGCGAGTTGAGTGAATGAAAAGATAGAATGTCTGGTAAGAGAGCTATACCAGTCAAGGGCAGGGCCAGAAAGAGACATAGGAAATGTGGGTAAGAGCAACGCATCGTCATGGGCAATAAGGTAATAGGCATGTCTGAATGCCTGTAAGTGTTGCTGTGGGTCTTCCTTGCTTTGAAAGTGAGAGAATTTAGGAAGCTCCCATTGGTCGGGGTATGGTTGGATAGGGACGGAAGGATGGATGGGATCGTTTCAAATTTGGTCGTATGACAAGTTATTGCTTGAACCGGAAATGGAGGCTTTGAGACTGGACATTTTGTCCATCAGCATTTTGATGAGATCTGCCGACGAATTAGTGGGTGGAGCACCCCTTAGATTGTAGGGCGCTTGGAAGAGGCTAGAGGAGGCATACGACGTAGTCGGTTGTACCAGTAAGGGCACAACGTATAGATGACTAGTCGCAGGGATAGAGGTGGAGGCTAAGGGTGGTTAGGTTATGGAAGTAGAAGGCATAAGTTGACTAGGTACTGCCAAAGGTGGTTGTATGGCGGCATTGGAAAAAGGAGAAGTAGACACTCCTGCATATATGGGCACAAGAGTGTGAGGGGTCGAGACAATCAAGTTCTGATATGATGTAGAACTTGGTTGAATTGGGTATGGTTGAGGGGATAACAAAACCCCGATGGAGGTTGGTCCAAAAATAGATGAAGAGGCCAAACTTTGCGTATTGGCCATGGTCGGGTTAATGGTTGAGGCGAAAGGCTGAGTCATAAAGGACTGGGCAGTGGATGGTGTTGATGTCATCGCCACTTCACCCGAAAGGTCTCACATTTGGTTTCTTGCGAGATAGTTTTAGAGGGCTGTGCCATTGAGGTCCAAGAATCGTGCAAAATCTTGGTCCCCTTCAGGGATGATGAGAGTCTGGGTCAGGGTCGGTCCTGTAGGAGTTCTTTCAGTCTCCGAGTGGAACTCCATGATAGGACTAGTTAGGGACGGGGTAGACGGAAGCGGTTGATGTCTCACGTGGTCGAAAAGAGTCCTGGTTTGACTACATGTCAAAACCATGCAAGGCAAGAAGAGGGACAGGTTCTAGAAACTGTGTTTTTGCAATTTTAGAAACTCAAAATGGGGTTTTGGTAGAAAAATGGTCAAGTTTTAGGCTACTGTTTTGAAAAAAAGGTCTGTGACAGTGACCGACGTCGGTTTAAAAACCGATGTCGGTGCAAAAAGGTAGCCGACGTCAGTCAGATGACCGATGCCGGTGAAGAAGGTTGCCGACGTCAGTCAGATAACCGATGTCAATGACTGTGGTTTCTAGAAACTCAAAAAATTTGAAGATTCTTGGAAAAAGAGAGAAGAACGTCCTCACTAGCTCAAAAAACCAGATAGGAATAGAAAAATAGAGAGAGACAGGCAGGCCCTAAGCGTTAAATCCTAAGAATCAACTTTTAAAATCTTGTGGCTTATGCTTTAAAGTGATGTTTGGGAGGTTGGCTAGTAGAAGGGTCCTAGAAGAGGTAGTCTATGGATGGTTTCAGGTATGTTTAGGCGCTCAAGAAGTCTAGGTTAGGTTCTGTACATGGCCTGGTGCTAAGGAGCAAGCTCCCCTCACTTCACGAGTCCAGTGATAAGCTGGGCCCACTTAGCCAAAATATACTTTCCCTATAGATTAGACTCTGCCAGAGAATAGAGTGGGCTTTCCCCTTGGTGATGAAATCCAAGTAGGATTGCCGGGAAGGGTAAGGTATCCGCTGGGTGATGAAATCCCAGTCGGGCCTTGTCTCAAGTGAGTTTGATGTTTGATTTAGTGCAAGTGGTTTAGGTTGTGTAACATGAAGTGGACTAGATTAATTCAATATGCGGTTGTTAATTACTAAGTTTGGTCTAAGAAATCCAAGCAGGCAGAAATGCAATGCAATATGTTTTAATGCCCAAGTCGAAATGTGAAGTTGGAATGAAAACAAGTTTGAGAAAGGGTTTGAGGAATATGATTTTGGACTAGTCTAGAAATGCAAGAAGGAAAAGAAAGGTTCTTTTTAATCCCGCTTATGATGTCATTTAGAAGAGAAGGAAGAGGTGAAAAGGGAGGATCCTAATGCACCCTAAATGAACAAAAGGAAAAGGAACCCAAGGAAGGCCCTATGGTCCCACCGGGCGTGCCAGAATGTTTCTATTGCTAATTTCGCTTTCTACATTCAAAGAGAGAATAAGAAACTAAGGAATGGTCAAGGCTAGAAGTACATGGATGTAGTCGTGCGCACCATAATCCAGATGCTGTGAGAACTCCTCTTTGGCTGTGGAGGAATGACACCTGCAAAGAAGAAGACTTGGACAAAAAGGCGTTAGATAAAGAGATGGTGGGTTGCCAAGCGAAAGCCTATTCCCAGAAGTATGAAAACTTCCTTAAGGGAGGTCAACCCACTGTTTGATAAAATAAAAGTCTGATAAATAATAGAATAATTAAATACTGATATGATAAAAGACTGAAAATGAAAATGGAAGCAAAAGGCTTACCTGAAAGATGTTGTCGGCTTGGTCACAGTCGCCGACGTCGGTGGTCCTACCGGCGTCGGTTGTCTGGGTCTGCCGACGTCAGTTAGTCTACCAATGTCGGTTGGGGTAATGATCGGTGTCGGTCGGGGCAGTGGCCTGTAGTCGAGGTCTGGGCAAGTTTTGGTCTGTGAACAGGCTGTGGACGAGTCTGAGACAGAGTCTGGGCCTAGTTGAATGGTCTCAAAGAGTCTTGTTTTGGTCTTGGTTGAATGGTCTAGGGTCTGGGTCTGAGAGTCTAGTTGAATGGTTTGGGAGTCTATGGTCCGATAGAGGACAGAGGCAATAGGGAGATGGGATTCGGGTATGGTCTGGTCTAGGGGGATAGAAGTGTTGAATCTAGTTTAGAAGCAAATGACTAGAAAACACAAATGAAAACACAAGTAGAATACTTACATGTGTCTTGCTGAAGGAGTGTTGCAGACGGGTGTTCCTGTTGCTGATGCAGAAGATTAATGCAGTCCCTATTGTGCTTGTTGGTGATGAAAGTCCCGTTGCTGGTGGAGATGTTGAGGCATAGTCTCTGTTGCTGAGGCAAATTGGCAGATTGATGGGGTCAAAGAACGGATTGATGATCAGAGTGCAAGATTCCAGAGTCGGGTTATGTGAGAGGGAGAGACCAAGAGAGCGAAGAGAGGGATAACAGTGCAGAAAGCCGTTATGAAGGCTACCGATGCCGACAATATCGCTGACGTCGGTCGATAGGTGACCGACGTCAGTGGCTGAAAGATCGGAAAAAGGCTAAAAATAGCCTTTCATCCATTTCCCAACTGCCGGGTCAGCTAGTCCGAGGGAGAAACGGTCGAAGGGGATTAAATGGACGAGGGGAGAAGTTGGAATGGGAGACTAGGTATTAAATATATCCATGTGGGAAATGAAGGGAATCCAAGGAGGGTATCCAAGGGTGGTGAGGTGGCAAGGAGAGGGAAAAGGGACTTATGCAATTAAAATAAATGATTATTTCAAATTAATAAGACCTAGGTGGGTTAGGGATAGTTAAGTGGACGAAGGGGACCAAGGGGGGAGAAAATGAGGAGAAGGACCAGGGGAGTAGACACGATTTCGGTGTCTACACATACCCAAAAAAACACGTTTGGAGCATGGGATCTTTGTGGGGGTGAACCTGAATGGTTTGAAGGGTTTCTATGTTTAATGCAACTATGGAAAGATATTCATGTTATTCTAGTGAGCATGGTAGTATGTGAAAGAGGTTTCTCAAAATTAAATAGGATAAAGAATGATGGTCTATCTAGGCTTTATTTGAAAACGCTAGATATGTTAATGTTTCTTCCCCTTTGTGAACCTCATGCTCTAAATGAGGTAGATTGAAATGAAATTTATGATGAATGGAAGCATATAAAAGTGTGAAGGCCTCTTCTTCTAGATTAATAGATCCATTAGTAAAATAATTTGGAATAGAAGAATAGAAGAAAACAAAAACTTTGTAATAATTGTAGTATCAAAAGGAAACTTTTGAATAGAAGTTGAAACTAGCAGTATAAGTTAAATAGATATATATTTTATTTTTATGTGTTTGAATTGTTCTCCAACGAATTGGAATCCAAGCTTTTATAGTTCATACTTTTAATGATTAGCATTCTGTAAGAGAAGTGAAAATTTATTAAAATTGATTTTAATATTAATTAAGATTGTTTATAATCATTAATATAACATTTAAATTTATATATGTTTTATTATTGGACTATGAATAGGTACTACTGATTCCCTTTTTTTATAGGGTGTAGATGTAGTAGTAATGAGCTAGGTTAGTCTTGGAAATTTATTGTGCACTCACAAAGGTGGTGTATACAAGTAAAAACAATAACATGATGTTATTTTGCATCACATTTTTTATTTTAGTTATATGCTCCAAGTTGTTTGTTGTGTTCCCACTTATATCTCCAATGAATGGTTGGGATGGGTAGCGATACCCATTAATGGATGGGCTTAGTAAGTGCATGGACTAGGTCTTGGCATACAGAGGAATTACCGTGAAATGAACCAGTTAGATATGGAAGTTATGAATATTCAAGTTGATATTGTAAGTGTAACATTTCATAATTAGATTTTATTCAACCCAGTTCTATGATTTAAATGTTTTCTTTTAGCTCATCCTTAAAAAATAATAGTACATTTAATTTGTATAAAGTAATATGTTATGAATTATGATTGTTGTGACTTAGATCCTTTTGGGTGACTGTTATAATATCATTAAAGTGAGATTGGTCTCATATATATATATATATATATATATATATATATATATATATATATGTATGTATGTATGTATGTATGTATGTATGTATGTATGTATGTATATAGACACACACACACACACACACACACACATATATATATGTATGTATATGTATATGTGTATGTGTGTGTGTGTGTGTGTGTGTGTGTGTGTGTGTGTGTGTGTGTGTGTATGTATATATATATGTATGTATATATATATATATATATATATATATATATATATATACTATGAGATTGGTAATTACAATGAGATTAGTTTTATATATTTATAATACTAATTCAACAAGAAGGGTAATAGCAATACCTGTTCATAGTCCAATAATAAAACATATATAAATGTAAACATTGTATTAATGATTATAAGTGTTAGGGGGCACCAAGAACAACAAACATGCACTGATGCCCAACTGTTAGGATCTTACTCTCCACAAATAAGAGCACAATATGATTACCTTGTATTAGCAACTAAACACAAAATTATACCAGAATGAACAAGTAACTAGAATTCACATATAGCACAGAATATGAGAGACAATACACTATCTTGTATTAATACTCGTATAGAAAAGAATACAATAAAGAGACGCCACACTCTTTCACCTTACAGAGGCTTCCCACACCTTAAGTGTACAGTAATTCTTCTTCAAAACACTCTCCTACCAAAAATGGTCCCAACACACAACTCACACACAGAATTGGTGTTCACCTCTCCAACCAGTCAGTAATAACCCTGCTAGTACACCAAGCACTCTAAAGTACTTCAAGTAGATCTATGAACCTGCAACCTACAATTCAACAGACCATATTTATACATGTAGATCTCCTATGAGCTTGTAACAACCTGCAACTCAATGATCTTACAATGGAAGGATCTTCCTTGCCTTCCTTTTCAGCTCATCATTACAATACATGCCAATGGGTCTATAAATAGATCCCAGACTTAAACAATAACTTAGACTCTTAGTTTACTATAATTATCCACGTAGCTCAAGACTTGAAATAGCCTTTACATGCAAACACTTGGTTCAACTAACTAACTATTCGTGCAACGAACAGTTCTGGAACACATAGGCGACCGACGTTGGTCCCTGTCTAACTGGTGTTGACCGATGTCGGCTGACTCCCTGCCAACGCCAGTTGCCTTTTGAATTCATCATGACCGACATCGGTCATACTGTCGATGCCAGTATTTCTGGAACTTCAGCAACCTCCTCTTTATCTGCATAGTTGAAGCTTTTAGCTCCATAACCTAACAATCTCCCACTTGGAGATAAATAGCTGTAATTGTACCTATACTTGTACATCATCTAGTTTGTTTCCTTGGCTTTGTATCCCTCTTCAAGATTACTCTTGAAGACCAACCACCATAAATCCTGTGGTGCACCCCTTGTCATCCAAATTACCTGCCACATCTGCATCTACAACCATGTAGAAAAGAACTTGACCCTGCATAGCATGTGCACCTACTGCTGGTCCCACTGAACTACCCTCCAGTATTTCTTTCTCAAATTGACCCCAAACTTTCTGACAACTCCCACTGCTTTGGAAAACTCAAGTTTAGTACACATGTACTCAACCTCATTATGTGAATCAAGATACTACTATCCAACCATCGGCGTGCTAACCGGTCTCACACAATCATCCTGAAACAAAGTCAACCTGTGACCTTCCATGTCCCTAGAACACACTCATGCCAAAAAATTTTGCTGCTCCCAGATTCCTCATGACATACTTCTGAACTAGCTTTACCTTTAGTTCAGTAACTCCCTGCATATGCAACTTTGCAACAAGCACACAATATAGTAATAGGATAATGTAGCTAATATTATCCAATCTGGTAAAGAGAAACACAATGATCAAACCTCCATTATCCTGCAGCTTACTCAAGACCATACACCTTGGCCTTCTATCTCACATGTCCATTTCCACTCTTCTTTATCCTGAACATCCATGCCAAACTCCCACTGTTTCCTGGATCTACATGTTCTGCTTCTTTAATAACTTCCTGGATCTTCACCATCAGTGAGCAACAAGTAGTGTAAAGAAGGGAAATGATGAATTGAGGCTTACTTTCCCTTTTCAGTCCTCCATATGGGCACTTGAGACTCCTTGACAGCTTGCTGTCCACCCAAAATTCATCTCAGTGATCGATGCCGATCACATCTCAGTCTGCACCCGACCGATGTCGGTTCCATGCGACTGTCTCATCACTGACATCGATTTCCCCTGACCGACATTAGTGTTTATGGTCCCTGAGTCACCAACGTCAGTCTACACATAGCCGATGTCAGTCCCTGTCTGGACATCGACATCAGTTTTCTAGCTGACGTCAATCTCTATTATTTTCTTGTGAGATCTGACTTCTACCCGTGAGCTCCTTTTGGATCAAACCCTTGTCCAAATCAACCTTGATCTGCTCAAAATTCTTCTGCCCCTTGTGCTAAACTTTGTTTGTCACCTTCTCCTTGAAAACCAAGGCTTTCCTGTTCTTGTCACTAACATCAGATTCCTCAAGAAACGTCACCTTCTTCTTTTGCATATAGAAATCTTGATTCATGCTCTTCAAATCTGAAAGCATACCCTTTGACTCAAGAACATGCATCTCCTTCTTATTCATGTGACCAAGCCTATTAAGCCACATCTTCAAATCTACGGCTGAAGTAGATAACTCAGAAAGAGAATCAGTAATACAAGTAGATAGATAAAGCGTACCTACTTTCTTACCTCTTGCTACAACAAGTGCACCCTTGGTAACCTTCCAAGAGTCCGCTATGAGAGTCACTGTGCAACCCTCATCAACCAAACTTCTTACAGAAATCAAATTCTGCTCCAGAACTGGGACATGCATGACCTCCTTCAACACCCATGTGTTACCTGTCTACAATTTCAGCTTCACTTTCCCTTTTCCAACCATCTGACAAGGCTTACCATCCCCTAAATAAATTTCTCCAAAGTCACCCTGGACATACTCATGAAAAAATTCCCTATTTGCAGATGCATGAAAAGAGGCACCAAAATCTAAAACCCAAGATTCTACTTTATCTAAGGAACATACCAGTGCATCTTGTGCAATGTAATCTGCAACATCTGGTTCTTCATGTCCTTCATGCTGATCTTCATTCACCCAACAATCTCTCTTTATGTGCCCTTGCTTTCCACATTTCTAGCAGGTTATTCTGCCATACCTGGACTTGGATCTCCTGCCTATCTTGGACCTTGATCTCCCATGCTCAATCTTCTCTCTTTGCCTTCCTCTGCCTTAAACACTCAAAGCATTTCCTGATGATTCACCTGTCCTTTTCCTGCGTATCTCTTCATTCAAGATCACACTCACAACATCATCCACTTTTAAGATTTTTGAAACAGACACAGTATTGCTAACTGCCATTACCAAACTCTCCCAGCTTTTAGGTAATGAGCACAAGATTAAGAGAGCCTTAATTTCATCATCAAAATCAATATTGACTGAACTTAACTGGTTTACCAAACCATGGAAATCACTAAGATGACTATGTATAGATCCACTATCCAATTTTTGCAAATTAAATAATCGCTTCATAATAAATACCTTATTCGAAGTTGAGGGTTTTTCATATAAATTTTCCAAAGATTCCATCAACTCTACCGTTGTCTTGGCCTGTGATAAGTTAGAAATCACAGACGATGCAAGGCTCAACCTTATAGATCCCAGAGCCTTCCGATCAAGAACCTCCCATTCTTCATCCTTCATATCTGTGGGCTTGCATGCAACCCCACCCAACGGTAAGTACAAATCTTTCTGATATAGATAATCTTTTATCTGCATCCTCCATAATTGGTAGTTCTTGCCATTAAAATTCTCCATTCGTAGTCTACTTTCATCTGCCATTGCTATACTCCCACTCTAATAGAAACCCCTGTGAGTAACCTGTAATCAACACACACTAACCAGATCTAAACCAACCTGTTAGTAAACCCAACCAAAAGCTCTGATACCAATTTGTTAGGGGGCACCAAGAACAACAAACATGCACTAATGCCCAACTATTAGGATCTTGCTCTCCACAAATAAGAGCACAATATGATTACCTTGTATTAGCAACTAAACACAGAATTATACCAGAATGAACAAGTAACTAGAATTCACACATAGCACAGAATATGAGAGACAATACACTATCTTGTATTAATACTTGTACAGAAAAGAATACAATAAAGAGACGCCACACTCTTCCACCTTACAGAGGCTTTCCACACCTCAAGTGTACAGTAATTCTTCTTCAAAACACTCTCCTACCAAAAATGGTCCCAACACACAACTCACACATAGAATTGGTGTTCACCTCTCCAACCAGTCAGTAATAACCCTGCCAGTTTACCAAGCACTCTAAAGTACTTCAAGTAGATCTCCCATGAACCTGCAACCTGCAATTCAACAGACCATATTTATACATGTAGATCTCCTATGAGCTTGCAACAACCTGCAACTCAATGATCTTACAATGGAAGGATCTTCCTTGCCTTCCTTTTCAGCTCATCATTACAATACATGCCAATGGGTCTATAAATAGATCCCAGACTTAAACAATAACTTAGACTCTTAGTTTACTATAATTATCCACGCAGCTCAAGACTCGAAATAGCCTTTACATGCAAACACTTGGTTTAACTAACTAACTGTTCGTGCAATGAATAGTTCTGGAACACACAGGCGACCGACGTCAGTCCCTGTCTAACTGGTGCTGACTGATGTCGGCCGACTCCCTACCGATGCCGGTTGCCTTCTGCATTCATCATGACCGACGTCGGTCATACTGCCGATGCCAATACTTCTGGAACTTCAGCAACCTCCTCTTCGTCTGCATAGTTGAAGCTTTTAGCTCCACAACCTAACAATAAGTAATTTTAAATAATATTTTTATATATATTTGTAAGACTAATTTAAAGTGAGATTAAATTTGGTAATTACAATGAGATTGGTTTTATTTATTTAAAATACTAATTCAACAAGAAGGGCATTAATAGTTCATGTTCATAGTCTAGTAATAAAACATATAAATGTAAATGCGGTATTAATGATTATAAACAATTTTAAATTGGTAATTTGGTAATTATAATGAACTGTGAGGTTGGTAATTTGGCAATTATAGTGAACTGTGAGATTAGTAATTTGGTAATTATAGTGAACTATGAGATTGGTTTTATATATTTATAATACTAATTTATAGTGAGAATCAAGATTGGTAACTTACACTCAGGAAGGTGAACAGACTGTGGACAAACAAATTAAAAAATACCAACTCCCAGTTCTATGAAATTACATTAATGGAATTTATGTGACATGAAATTCCCACTCCCAGTCCCACATTTTTTCTAAAACTTTAAGTTGTTTTAAAAAAATCAGCTAATGTCTTCTACTAAAACTTGTAGTTGTAACTTACCTATATATATTTAAATATATATAGTTTTATGAGACCATTCTCACTTTCATCTCACTTTATATATATATATATATATATATATATATATATATATATATATATATATATATATATATATATATATATATATATATAGTTTCATTTTTATATATATTTATAAGACTAAGACTTTCAAAATATTTATTTTTTATTTTACTTTATTTTTGACATTGAATATTTAAATATTATTTAAAACTATTTATAATAATTAATCTAGCATTTACATTTATGTATGTTTTATTATTGGATTATGAACATGTATTGATAGTGCCCTTCTTGTTGGATTGGGTGCAGATGCAGTAGTAATGAGCTAGGTTGGTCTTGGAAGTTTGTTGTGTCATTGGTAAAAGTGGTATATACAGGTAAAAATAAAAGCATGATGTTATTCTACATCATGTTTTTGGTTTTATTTTTATGCTCTAAGTTATCTACTACATTTGTACTTCCATCTCCAACTGATGGTTGGGGTGGGTAGGGATACCCACTAATGGATGGGCTCAATAGGTGCATGGGCTAGATCTTGGCATATGAAAGAATTACCATGAAATGAACGAGCTAGATATGGAAGTTATGAATATTTGAGTTGATATTGTAAGTCTAACATTGCATATTTAGATTTTATTCAACCCAGTTATGTGATTTAAATGCTTTCTTTTAGCTTGTTATTGAAAAATATAAGTACATTTGATTTTTTTAAAGTAAGATGTTATGAATTTTGATTATTATACCCTTTTGGGTGAATGTTATAATTTCATTGAATAAATTATGTAGGTTACATTTCCAAAATTTTATTAAGTATTTTATTTTTGTGTTTGAATCATTCCCCAACAAATTAAAATTGAATCTTCTATATTTCATACTTTAGTGACATGTATACTAAATTTACTCTTATCAATCGAAGGGAAACTAAATTTAATCTTATCAATCAAATGGAAACTAAATTTACACTTGTCAATCAAAGAACAACTATTTTTTACAATTTTTCATCTTTGAAAGGTTGGATACATAAATACCCTTCAACTTAAAATTAAGGCCAACCCTTAAAATATAACTTCTAGTAATAACTACAATTACAACCATTGGACCTTTGATAACTAGTTTCGTAGTTACTTTACCATCCCATGGTAGTAAAAATAAGCACCTTTATTTATTAAAAAGGTAGGTACACAACCTGAAACATAGCACTCTATCAATTTTACATTCAAAAGTGATAAGAAGTAAACTAAACCTTCTTCATGTACTTAATAAAGGTGAGATGTGTGGTGTTACCATATTTTTCCATAGTGTCAAGGGTATGTGTGAGAAAGCATTTGGATGACTCCTCCCAATAGAAGGTGGTTTTTCATTTATAGTCAACCAAGCACCTCTTTTTGCATTCTTTCACTTTCAATTTACCGATTCCTACCACATACCTATTGGAGAAATGTTCTACTGCCACCACTTTATAAAAGTTAATAACAAAAAGCATTACCACTCCCACTACAGGTGGGAAGCTGAGGAAGAAAGCATTTTTCACTCTACCCCTTCAATTTATCAAGTCGAGGGCACGCTATGCAATTTATGTTTTGGTAGAACCCAAAAGAACCAAACTTCCTTGGTAGGCCATACTAGTACTGCAACTCTTTCCCATATTCTTTGAACTCATTGCAATTAAACTACTCAAATGTGATGTCCCAAAAATTGGTATCCATTTTTGGAGAGAAAGTATGTATCCTCAAATTTATGTCCCACTCCATCTTGATGAATGATAACATCCTATTAAATTTGGGACTGATGAAGGTGTGGACAATGGTGGAGGTTTCATCAAAAATCTATTTGTAAATCTATTGTGTCCTCAACTATCGTGGAGTAGTGAAATTGGAGAGGCACATTTCTATCTTCTAGTCAAATCTACAGTTTATTATTTCATGATTGGTGTCAAAGGTGATTCTCTCTAGGGGTTGATTGTAGACATGCATGGTGCAAAACAATTCATGTCCTACATTGTCATAAGATTTTCCATATAAACTCATAGCCTAATAAGACATAAGCATGGGGAAATTGGCATAAAGTGCAAGGTCACCTAGTTTCATTACCAAAGTACTGTAAGGCCCCTTTACCCCATCTTTCTTTGAGGTGGCATTGATCAAATTATTTACTCTACCTATGTTTAATGAATATCCTACCATAAGAGTGTTAATAGGATAATCGAAGCTCTACCACATGGTTATGTTTTTCTTGTCATACATCACCATATTTTTGTTGCTAAGTATATTGATATCAATGGTACCTTTATTAGAATTATTGGTAGACCAAATGAGGGTATATTATGTGTTGAAGAGCACTAGATATTTATTGGTTATCATAAACAAGATGGTTTTATTGGTGATTCACATGATTTGTTGGACTATATCACATTTGCCTATGCAGATGTAGAGGATTGTAGGCATTGGGTATGGTGTTGAAGAAGACCAAGTAGAAAAAGTAAGTGCCCACCCCTGTGAATCATTAGGTAGTGTCATATTTTATAAGGGTATCTACAAATTTTCCATCATTCACATAAGATAAGGGATCTAAGCCATATGCTTTTACTACACATACCAATAGTATGAAAAAAATTAACACCAGCTTATACTTGTAATCCATCACTAAAAACTATGGATATTATGAATAAAAGACCAATATTTATAATGATCCAAGATGGTGAGATACCTAATGGTAATAGCTATCCAAAATAAGGATTTGAATCATATTGTATTACGGTCAATGAAGAGTGGATGAAAATCTGAATTCATTATGGTTAAAAACCCAAAGAGCGAATGAGCTTGGGTCCATGGTGGACTGAGGCATTACCTATACTAATTTATTGTATTAGATAAATGAATGAATAAATTTCAAACACATAATATAAATATATGTATGCTAATCTTTTTATCTATCAAAATTTGTATGTGACAAAAGAACAAAGTTATATCTAGAAACATTTGTTGGGCCTTAAGTGTGCTTCCCAAAGTAATAACTTTCCAAAAAGAGGAATTCAAAGCATATTTTAGTGTGGTCAATGAAGAATTGATCACCTTGTAATTTGGTCCAATTCCACAAATATTAGGACCTATGTTTTGGAATGCTATCAATGTGGTCCATGCCCTCATCCTTATGGAGGCATAGGATGTCATAGAATCTCAAGAGGTTCATGGCCAATCACACATAGGGCATTTTCCTATTGATTGAGAAAATGTTAGATGTGGTTAAGTTCCAGGTGGACTTTATCAATTTGTCTTTGAATCTAAAGAGTAACATTAAATATAACAATAATTTTGTTAGTAATAGAAAAACTATGTTCTAGCTTTTCATGATTAAAGTAAGCATAATTTATAGCTTTCCAAATTTAAAATAAAATATCAGCTCAAAAGATCAGCCAATTTTTTTTTAATTTTATAAGTAACAAATTTGAGTCCCACAAGAGAGCCATTTTCCATGTGAAGAATTCAAGTCAGAAGAGCTGAAAAGGGGAATAAATCTAGCATCATGCAGATTGTGCATGAGAACATAACCATAAAAGATGCTTAAAAGTCTCTAATTATTGACAAATTGGGAAAATGGGGTTTAAGACTCCTATGTTCTTGAGTCGATCACCCAAAATCAAGCCATGATAAAGGAGACACCATAAAAATGAGTTTTTTTGGGCTCAATAATAACAATCCACATAGTGGTTAAGTATTTAGCTCAAATCCCATGTTTAGAGTGGAGATTCCATCTAAAGTTGAGCATTTCATCTAGAATATGTTGAGGAGCTATCAAATTATAACCCAATCAAAGATAATACCAAGTGAAGGGGGTAGTTGTAGGCCAATGTCAATCCATCCACCAAGGAATAAGGTATTTGACCCCTATTTTATGCAAAATTCATCAGGTATGAAACCTTGAATTTATAACATACCCTCTACATCTAAGTTATTTAAGTGAAATTTATTCTGAATTTTTTTCCAAGTGAGCCAGGACTGATTCTCTTTGTAAAAGATATCACTAATAAATTTCACACCTTTTCTAAAAATCCTCAACCCTTTAACCCAAGGGACTACGGCAAAGGGAAAATAGTGAAAATTTAAGCATGGCAACCACCAGAGAGACTAGGAATTAATGGAGAGGCCATTATTGAAACCATCACCTACCCAATTAAGATGAGGCTTTAGCTTCTCCCATGTTTTCCATAGGATTTGTGACATAAAGGTATCCTTTGTTTTAACTGGCACTAGGGTTATAAGAAGGGAGTGAAGTCCTAGGCCTTGGCAAGCCTTTATACCACATGAAATCCCTAGAGAAATAAAATGGTGTAGAAGAATCTTCCAGGTTTCATCCCCAACAAAACCTCTAATAATCCATTTGACACCAAGGGTAAGGCATTTAATTTTAATATCTACGAAACTTAGACCACTAGCTTCCTTGGGTTGGTAGCATATGTTCCAAGTAACTCTATGGAAACCCTTGTGACCCTTAGAGTTAGCCCATAGAAAATATCTTAGAATTTTTTTTAACTTGTTGTAAATGGAATTAGAAGGAGCCCAATAGGAAGAGTAATAAACATGAGTAGCTTTAGAACAAATCTAAAATTTTCTAGCAAGAGATAAAGGCTTTGTGATCCAAAAAGTTTTTTTTTTCAACTCTCTACACCACATAAGACTATATTTCAGAGGGAGAGGCCTAAAAAGAAAAATGGATACCAAGAAACTTAAATTTCACCCTTGGAAGAAGCCATTAACATTGATATTCCTCTAGCCAAGGAGGTTTGGGACCCAAAGACTATTAGTAACATTGAGTCTTCCTCCATTGAATAAATGATCCTAAATCCAAACAAAAAATATGAATATGGCATTCCTAACTAACTCATCTTCCTCTTGAAGAGTGAGGAAAGATTAATTTGTGAAATGGCCTTTTAAAAACTATTTTTCAATCTAAGGGAGGGAAATTCATTTCACCAAACCCCTAGCAATGTAGTTAGCTAAGAGGTAGCTAAATTCTTTTATTAATAGCACATATAAATAATTAGATAAAGGACGTCCTTATCAGATAGAATAATGAAGTTAAAATTGAGAAGATTGGGTGTCATTGATTATAATACAAGCCCCAGTATCCTGAAAGAGCATGTTAAAAATTTGAACAAATTTGGGGCCAAAACCAAGGTCTTGCAGCCTAGTCAAAATGAAGGGCCATTCAATACGATCATAGATTTTTTAAAACCAATCTCTACAAATAGAACCTTTTGATTAGAGAGATGATCCCATTCCATACCTTCCCAAATGATAATGACATTATCTAGAATGAACCTGTTCTGAATAAATCTAGTTTGTTCATCCCTGATAATTAAAGGGAAAATTTGTTTGACCCTAAGGGATAAAGCCTTACCAATAATCTTGTAAAATATGTTGATAAAATTAATATGCCTTCAATTGATGATAATTTCAGGAACACCATCCTTGGGAATAAACTTAATATTACCCTAATTTATAAGGGGTCCTAAATAATTGGTTAAAATAGCTTCAAAATAGACTCGATGAAGATCAAAACCAATAATATCCCAAAGGGTTTGGTAGAACTCACATGGGAATCCATCAATTCCTAGAGCTTTGTTAGCTACCATCTACTTAACAGCCTCATGGAGATTGCTAAGAGATAAGGGCCTATCATAGGCAATTCTTTGTGAATTGGAAACTTGATAGGGAACCACTTAGAGGAATTGATGGAGAGATGCCTCCCATTATAGAGAGGAAGCTTGTGCTAAGAAAAAACCATGATAATGATGAAAAAAAATTTACAAAATGTTAATAAGTTTGGTAAGCCGAGCATTTCCTTCCTTGACAACTTTAATTCTATCAATAGCTCTTTTGGAATGAAGAAGGAAAAAAATTCCATACAGACTTTGTATCTTATTATCAACTGGTGCATATGAGCTCCTATTTGATCTCCTATGTCCTTGTGAGCCTCCTCAACTTGGATCTTATATCTCCAATGTGCCACTTGAGTTTGAAGATGAACATTAAAAGGTGACATCTCCATTCCTATGAAACTTAGAGATATTCATAGTTTGTAAAATTATGAAGATGTCTTATAAATGAGGTTGTTTATTTACAATATATACAAATAAAGGTAGAAGTGCAAACAAGAGCATTTGACCACCATTGGATCTAGCTAGTATCCCCCTTTAAATAAGGAGAAAATTTCCAAATTATGACTATGTGCCCCACTATTATCTCATGTTTGAGGTGAGTGGTATTGAGATAAAATTGAGTGGATTAAAGCTTTACTTGAGGCATGGTAAAATCAATATTAAATTAGATAGGGTGATGATATGATAAAATACTATTGGGGATGATCAATATTTTCCTATCATGAATTGGGTAAAAAAATAAAATATGTTATTCAACTAACAAGGCATGATCAAGCCACTAAATCACCTTATATTCTCCCTGTCAAAACTTGGACCAAGTGAACCAAGGGGTGTCTAAAGTTTTACTTTGGTGATGATTGGGATCAAACACTTTGAGTTTATTGTGCATATAAAACTAGGGTTCACACTTACAAACACACCACTATATTAGGAGGCATATTTATTTATTATTATTCAATTCCAACATGTTAAAATAACCACAGATGATCAAATGTTCATTAGGAAGTGAGTTAGCCAGCAACCTCCATAGAGTGACCCATTCCACAACATCATTAAAGGAGTATGTTTTAACCATCCCAATGATGTGGTTATTAAAATAATAAATGATCCACACCATCTAGTGGGTGGGTCCTAGGAAATTATAGTTTGAGAAAACTCTAGAGCCAAAAAAGTGGTGGTCCCACCATGCCCAGCTTCATACCCAGTAGCCTAACAGATGGCCCCAGGCCAAATTATTCATGTTGAATTTTACATTAATAATCCATAAATCTTAACCTATTATAAATAGATAATTTTAATACTAATAAAAAGCTAACAACTATTCCTAAAAGCATACTTATGTAGAGGATCATTAAGGCCCCAAACATTTCAAGAGTAAACAATTGTTGGGAACTATCGAGGTTTAAATCATTCTCCTCTGTGAGATTTTCAAGGATAAAAAACTTATTAAACATAGGTTTATTGGGCATATAATCATTTATTTTAAATGATTGTCTCTTATGACCCATATATTCCTCCTCCTCATGAGATGGAGAGGGGTTGTGGGAGCGTCAGGACACTAATTTATAGTCTAGGGTGACCAAACTCCATTCTTCCTCTAGAATATTCACTCTATGAGAGGGTTGTGACACTACTTTTGGAGTGCGTATAATTGGAGGAGACACTTTATTGGGAAAAATATTTTTGTCAATAGAAGTTGAGGCATGATTATTCCTAATAGTTTTGTAAGAAGAAGCATGTGGTCTATCACCAACTTTTGAAGAGTTATTATTTTTTGGTTAGTGCAGTGGTCTAACCATCATTATTGTCATTATGTGGTTTGGCCTCAAATATACCCTTTTCTTGAGAATTAGGGTGTGCATGCACCATTAGAGGACATTATCAAAACATATGGTTTGAGGATTGGTATTGAAAGCAAGTATTCTAGAGATTAATATACAAAACATGCTGAGAGAAATGATTAGAGCCAATTTATATATCAATGGAATATTTCAAGTCTCAGGATAAGTCCACCTCAACACAAACCCTTTTTTGGGGATGAGCCATCATGAACTTGGTCTACTCATGGCATATGAAATGCCCTATGGGTTTAATGAGTTGGTCAATAAACCCCCATAAAGGGATAGGCAAGCCAGGAAATTCAACCCAAATGGGGATTTTTAGCTTTGCTTGCTCTGAGACTTGAAATTCTTGAGTCTAGTGAGAAAATATAACTAGAGTGTTGAAAATAAACCAAGTCCCATGGTTAAAAATGGATGTGCAACATTCTGGTTTGAAAAATGAAAAAAAAATCCTTTGGTAAGATTTTGGACTCCTAGTTTCACACCATGGCCTTGCCAATGGTTGTGGACCTATTGCTTTAGAAGGATATTAGGGGGGACTCAACTCATAAAATAAGAAATCAAAGTAAGATTCTCTAAAAAATGATAGGCTTTGTCAAATTTATGCATATCCAAAATAACATCAGGTAATAAAGAGTTAGAATCATCAGCATTACCTCGTGGAAGACTTTCAAGATGAATTTCCTCACCTGCTTCAGGGTCATGGTTGTGCTCATTTTCTTAAACTTTTTATGCATCCATAGATGTAGAGAGAGGTGGTGGTCATTTTAAATAGGGTACCCCATTCACCCAGAGGGTGAATTGCTGATCAAAATCAGCAATAAATATGAATAAAACTACTATCCTACCCAGATCAATGGTGATCTATAGTGTGACAAAGATGCCCAAAGGCTCATAATTAGAGGTAAATTATTGGATAGGATTTTAATAAATGTGATAGGACATGTATGAAATGTTCGGTTTTAAAAATAAAATTAGATTAATAATTATTTTATAAGTTTTATATTGTATTACAATTTGTATTTATTAATAGTTTATAGATGCAATCACAACATGTCATATAATATGTTTAAGAATTGATCACCCAATCATAATTATTGGTCCCTCTTATTTTTTAATAAATCAATTAAAAATTATAATTTAACTCCAATTAAATATATCAAATGAAGATGATAATATCCTGGTCATGTATTACATAGTTGAGTAGGTTGTATGTGCCAACAAGACCCCATAATTCTACACACCCATAAAATTAGGGTGAAAAATAATAATAATAATAATAATAATAATAATAATAATAATAATATTTTAAGTGATGTTCAATGTATATAAGATAGATAAAATTATATAACATTTAACTAAAAAAATTATAACCAAAAGAATTTATTACATAATTAATTATATTATATTAATTTAATTTAATTAAAACTTTATTCTCAAAGCATATTGTGTAAATGAAGTTAAAAATAAAGTGGCACACAAATAATGTTTATTCATTCCAAACTCTTAGCAAGTTTTACACCTTAAATTTGTATGACTTTAGTAATCAAATTATTTTAAAAATTATACATCAAAGAGATTAATTTTATAATTTCTTTTCATTATTTTATTACTCATATTTTATTTTAGTAATAAAGTAATGACTCTCAATGTTTGTTCTCATTGTGTCTAGACTGGTTTGTAGTTCTAGTCAATATTGTCCCCTTCAGTTCATAGATCCAAATTCTATAAAAGTGTTTACTCATATAAAATACAAAATAATAACTCTTCAAATTAATTATTGAAATTATAATCTTAAATTAAAAATATTCTATTAATTTTATAAAATATTGTTATTATAATTTATAATATTTCAGCAAATATACTTTTAAATAAATAAAAGTGTGTTATAAGAGGATTGAAGTTTTGGCTTGGCTAGGGTTTCATGTATGCATATGGGTCTAGGTTTCCCTACATGATGTCCAAGTCAATATATTTCCTCTAAAATACCATTTAAACTTGACTTAATACTAATTTTAGCATTTATTTTTACCTATAGATGTATAGGGCAGTTGTTCCTATTTATATGGCTCTAAACCATCAATATGCAAATTTTGTTCCCATAAAGTATGGAAGTTCACTCCAAAACTATACAATAAGGTAATGGCATTGAGAGTTCTTATAAGTTTGTATATGTGCTCTTAGTTGTTAATTTTATTGATTCTATACACAAAAAGTATAAAAATAATAGTATGATTCTTTATTAGATCCAGCCATAAAATTCATGTTGGGACAAAATGAGTTGGGTGAACACATAGATCGATGGATGGCCAACCTACAAGAATATGACCTTGAGATAAAACCTGTCAAGTTAGTATGAGGCTAAGGTATCACTCAAGTGATCACTGAGATTAACCCAAGGATCACTATGGTGAAATATGACCAATTAGAAATGGTCTATCAGAGCTGGTATAATCTAATTTTACATTATCTCCTTTATAAAAATCCTCCTCCAAGATTAAACCACACACGTAAAATATATATTATTATTAAGGTAACCCACTACATGTTAAATAAGGTGGTGCTTTACCAAAATAGCTATGAAGGCATATATCTCAATTGATTTTTATAAGATGAGATGAAAGAAGTCGTGACCAACTACCATGAGAATTTAGGTAGTGGTCATACTATAGGAACTTCAACTACTCACAAAATTCTATGAGTAGGATACTATTGGCCTACCATAGTCAAGGATGCCCATGCTCATGTTTGTATTTTCATGATAGGGGTACAATATCGTCATCAAGGAGTCTCTTTTATAAATCATAAAAATCATCACATATTGTGTCATAAAAATCCACAGATCTCTGTATGTCAGCAAATGTAGCAGCATCTCAATCCTTGAGGAATGGGATCTCACCTTGAAGTTATCTCACCAGATTCATAATGTCATGTAGCACTTCCTTCTACTATTGAGCATCTAGATAAAAATTAGCACAAGTATTCACTCATTGAACCTTTTAAGTGGATGGGTTAGACACAGACTAGGACTGACCACCACTCCATGTAGTAATGTTGACTTTGGGACTAGTCATAGTAGTAGGGCATGATCTCCATTAAGGATTTTTAATACATATCATTTTGGCACCCTTTTCATTTATCTCCTTCATGATGGTATTATACATGTATGAACACTCTTATATGTGGTATTCATTTTTAAAAAATCACATGTAGGATATACTAGATAATCATGCCAGTAGTGTTCTATGGAACTACACTTACAATAGGTTCTTGGTGGAAAACCTCCACCTCCACATCCTCATCCATTACCCTAGTTATTGGAAACATATGTTTTACATGTATAATGCATACACACCTCATAGATTTCACTAATAAGATGGTAATCATTGGTATCATGAGTGTATGCATCGCATATCTTATAATGTGTAGATACCTTTGATTGTGTGGCACATTGAAGCAGAGGGCAATTCCTTACATTGTGATCTTCTTGTAAAATATCATAGGATTACTTCATCACATCTTGAATACTCTTTTGAGGGTATTTATTCATATTGTGGCCTTCAAATTCATAGTCCACACCCCACAATCCACTGTGAGTGTCATGAGCATTATGTGAAGTGAGATTTTCTATCTGATATGTCATAGCAATGATCTAAGCCTCCATGAAGGGACTAATCCTTATGTTAATTTTTTTAATGGATTTAGCATGAAGGGTATATTACAAGGCCTTACATGGGTTTGTGAAATTATTCTATCATAAGGTGCATCATAAGGGAAGCAATAATCCTCCTACGGACCAATAGGCATGCTGAGCAACATTTATCTCAAAAAAAACCGTAGAGATATATGTCTTAAAATTTGCATCATACTCATGCATGCTCTCATTGGTTCTTACTTTATGTCCTTCAAGGTAGCTATGTTATATTGTTCAAACTCTGGGATATTAAATTCTTGTATAAAGTTTGCCTTCAGTTGGTCATAATTCACCACTACCTGTTGTAGATTGAACTTACAATACTACTTGTGCACACAGTCCAGAAGAGTGGTAGCAAATTGTGTTACCTTACATTCAGAAGAGGTAATGTCATTTGCTTGTCAAATAAGTTCACACTTGTGAACATGTTCTATGACATTATCCACACCAAAATATTTTGGAAAGTGGAGTGTCATCTCATAACACACAGTGGGTGGTTGAGGAGCTTGCAATGAGTTTTGGTGCAATGCACTTTCGATCCCTCCTAGACCTTGTGGGGGAGGTCCACCATTACCTCATGCACCTCCTATAGCAATAGAAGAACCTAATATTTTGGTCACTGATGTAGATTGATTAATTATAAATGGGCTAATAATCTACCCATTGGCTATGCTTTGTCTACCAAGCATTCCAAAATAGGCCATATAATTGTCTTGCAAAGGAAAAGAAATGGCATCTAAAAAGAAAGCTTAGAGAGAAATGCCTTAAAAATGCATCATACTCACACATGCTCTCATTTATTTCTTACTTATGTCCTTTAAGGTACCTATGCTTTGTTTTTCAAACTCTAAGATATCAAATTCCTAGAGAAATGTTGCCTTCAATTGGTCATAATTCACTACAGCCTATTGTAGATTGAACTTATGGTACCACTGGTGCACGTAGTCTAAAAGAGTGGTAGTAAATTATGTTGACTTAAAATAATAAGAGGTAATGTAACATGCTCTCCAAATAAGTTCACACTTGTGTACATGTTCTATTACATTCTCCACAACACAATACTCAAGTAAGTGGAGTGTCATCTTGTAATACACAGTGGGTGGTTGAGGAGCTTGCAATGAAGTTTGCTATGATGCACTTCATATCCCTGTTGGACCTTATGTGGGAGGTCCACCACTACCTTCGGTGCATCTTATAGAAATAAAATCACCTAATATGTTGGTCACTGAGGTAGGTTGATTAACTATAGATGGGTTGGTACTTTTCCCATTGGTTATGCTTGGTCCACCAGACATTCTTAACTAGGCCATAGAATTATCTTACAAAGGAAAATAAATGGCTAATAAACTATTATCTAATTCTTAGTAAATAAATGTATATCTAATAGTTTTAGTTTATGATTATACACCATCCATATCCCAATTGTATACAAATATGTCATCTAACTCAAGAGCATGATCACACATTATGGGTGGGGTGTTGGGCCTATCCAAATTGGGTTCTTCAATCACCACTACTTGACTTGCTTCTTTCACATATATGTGTGTTGATGATGAGTGAGGTTCTTTGGTTTGGGATTCCTCTCTATCCTATTTCACCTCTTTATATATCCTTAAAACACTTCTTTAGTCCTCTCATCCCCTCCCTTCACCAAACTTCATCATATTTACACTTTCTCAATTTTTACTGACTGGATACCATGTTGAACCAACAATTCTACATCAAAAGGTGCCCCTCTAATTCCCCACCAATTTTGATTCTCATGTGAGATAGATTTTATCCTTCAATGGATAAAATTTCTAGTCCAAAATCTACTAAGAGCTTCTTAATCTCTAGTAAAAAATGTTTGAGATATTCACCATGCATTTCTCAAAGGAAGTGAAACTAGGTTTCCTCTAGTCAAGAATATGTTGAGACTGTGTATTCTAAAATGTAACTATTTAAAGTTATACACCACAAAACATCAATTTCATGCATCAAAGGTGCTCCCATTGGTGTTAAAGCCGACTAATGCTCTAGTGACCAAGTTATATTCCATCCATAGTTACTAGATCAGTCTTGTGCATATGTAAAAATCCAAACATGAAGGTGAATAGACACTTCTACAAAGCATCTCATAAAGTGAGTCATATAGATGTTGTATTACACATGTGCATGTGGATATTCTTGGTTTAATAAATGGTAATTCAAAGTTATCTTCTACTCTAGTAACCCATTGTTCAATATTATCTAGAGATAGTCGTTCAAACATCTTCCACCATCACAAAAACAAAATCTACATGTCCTGACAACTATACTAAAATGATTGGATTATTTTACTTTAAATGAACATTACTTTCCTTAGGCATGTTCCTAAGTGAATAAGAGTCTATCATGCTAAATCATTGACATTTCATGCAAGAACATTTATCATGTGCTCACCCAAAGCATATAGCATGGGACCGGTTCCCATAAGTTTTGTCACACAAGGGTGTGTTTATCTAACTTCCTAAATAAGGGAGCTCAAACACATACTTAATAATAAAATCATTCTTCAATATATATCTAACTTAATACACTTGTTCATTACTCAATGATCAAAATAAAAATATGGCATAAATAATAATAGATAACATCAACCCCATAGATAACTAAACAATAATATTATGTCAACACATACTTCATTCATCATATTCATAAATGATCTCAATGAATACAGTGATCCATAGGTATAATGTTAACCAACTCATATAAACTCATCAATAACATTCAAATAAATAAAAAAATTATAAGTACATCATGGGGGTATTTATACTTGGTTTACCTCAACCAAGTAGCTATAAAAGTAAATATAATCAAGATGACTATCCAATGATCATCAATAGATTTGAGGTGTGGCAACCATTTACATTAAGTTCCTATGAACTCGGGCCTGGGTAAGTGCAAGAAATTGGGGGGGGGGGGGGGGAATAAGGTCTTAGGTGGACATGTTTTTCTTAAAAAACATGAAACCTTGACTTGTACTGATTATTTGAGATATCTACACTCATAATTTGAAGATGTCATAAGAAGATGAATTGTAGTACTTTGAGTCTAGTTTATAAACTACTAAATTTTTTTGAAATGGTTAGGTATAAGTAGGTCAAACATTAAAAATTCAAATATGTGGTACTATTTTTTTAAAAATCATATTAGATAGTTTTATGTGTGCCCCACCATTTTATAGCATCATTTTCTTTTTATTTAAACCCCTTGGTAGAAAGATAGGTAAGATCATCTAGTTTGCAACCTATATATATATATATATATATATATATATGTATATATATATGTATATATATATATATATATGTATATATATATATATATATATATATGTATATATATATATATATATATATATATTACTAATTTCACAAGTCAGTATACCCTAAAATATGATAATAAAATGTATAGCCAACCATGTGCTCCCCTAACAACCTCAAAAAATCATCAAAAATTAGATTTTTTTTAATGTGTATAGAATTAGGTCTAATTTGTAACCAAATTATTTTCCTAGTTTAGATAAATGAATCAAAATATACATAAACAAATATAAACATGAATAATCTTGGCATATAGTGCTACAAAAGACATACTTAGTTAATAAATATAAATAATAACCTTAAAGCAATAAAAAAACATATATTTAGAACGAAGAGACTTAGTCGATGTTGTAGTACTATTTTCAAGGAAAAAATTCTATAAAATAGATAGTGTCTAGCATGGGTGAATTTTCACTTTTTTATTTTTGGTAGAAAACATGCATTCAATTATGTGTGTTACAATTCCATGCCTGAGGCTTAGGAATACAAGCCATTCTCGGCCTTAAGGCATGTGTTTAAATATCATGGTAAGTAACCGCGTACGTGGAATTATTACGTATGCAAAACTTCCAACTTAGGGCCTAGGGCTTAGGGTATATAGGATTTAGGTTTTGAGGTATAAGGTCTAATAAAAAGTGTAATAAGGCATAAAATAAATGTTGTTTTATTGGGGTAAAATGATTTATTTAGAGTTTTAAGAGTTTAAGATTTATGGTTTAGGATTTTGGACTTAGAATTTAGGGATTAGGGCATATGATTTATGTTTTAGGGTACATAAGGTGTAATTGCAAAGGTATTTGGGACCAAATTGAGATCCTTTAAATTACTTTTGATTATTGAATGTGATTTTGGGCTCAATTATCCCCTATGTCACCATATATTGAGCAAATTAGTCAATTGGGGCAATGAGTGATATAATTTGGGCCGAATTGAGTCTTGTGAAAATAATTGAACATTATTGTTGAGGATTTTAATTATGGCTAAATCATTTGGTTTAAGGTTTAAAATTTAGGGATTAGGGCTTATGGATTATAGTTTCATATATATATATATATATGAGATAGGGTTTAGAGTCCAATCGCAAAGGTAATTGAGGATAATTTGAGCTGATTAAACCTAGATTTGTGACCATAATGTGTTTTTGGGCATAGGGTTTATGTTTTAGGATGTATTAAGTTTAATAACAAAGGTAATTAGGGTTAATTTGATCTCCTTGAAACTATTTATGACTATAGAATATGATTTTGGGCTCAATTGGCCCCTACATCACCATAGATTGAGTGAATTAGTCAATTGGGGTAATGAGTGATATAATTTGGGCCAAATTGAGCCATGTGAACCTAATTATATTATAAATGATGTTAATTGCATGACTAAATCATTTGATTTATATTTTATAATTTATGTTTTATGGAATAGGGATTAGAGTTCTAGGTATATGTGAGATATAGGGTTTACAGTTTAGAGTCCAATCATGAAGATAATTAAGGATAAGTTCACTTGATTGAACCTCTTTGTGATCGCAATGTGTTTTTAGGCATAGTTTTAATGTTTTAAGGTAAATAAGGTTTAATCACAAAGGTAATTGAGGCTAATTTAATCTCCTTAAACCTATTTATGACTACATAATGTGATTTTAGGCTCAATTGGCCCCCAAGTCACCATAGATTGAGTAAATTAGTCAATTAGGGTAATGAGTGATGCGATTTGGGCCAAATTGAGCCCTGTGAACCTAATTTCTACTATAAAGGATGTCAATTGCATGGCTAAATCATTTGGTTTATGGATTAGAGTTTCACATATATGTGAGATAGGGTTTAGGGTTTAGAGTCTAATCGTAATGATAATTGAGGATAATTTGAGCTAATTAAACCTATTTATGACCACAATGTGTTTTAGGCATATGTTTAATGTTTTAGGGTGAATAAAGTCTAATTTCAAAGGAAATTGAGGCCAATTTAAGCTCTTTGAACCTATTTGTGACTACAAAATGTTATTTTGGGCTCAATTGGCCATTAGGTCACCATAAATTGAGTAAATTATTTAATTAGGGAAATGAGTGATGTGATTTGGGCCAAATTGAGCCCTGTGAACCTAATTGTTACTTTAAATGATGTTAATTAATCATCTAAATCATTTGTTTTAGGTTTTATAATTTAGTTTTTAGGGTTTAGGTATTATATTTTTAGGTATATGTGAGATAGGGTTTAGGGTTTAGAGTCCAATTGTGAAGGTAATTAAGGATAATTTGAGATAATTAAACCTATTTGTGACCATAATGTGTTTTTGGGCATAGGATTAATGTTTTAGGGTGAATAAGATCTAATTTCAAAGGTAATTAAAACTAATTTAAGCTCCTTAAACCTATTTATGACTACAAAATGTGATTTTGGGCTCAATTAGTCCCAGGTCATCACAGATTTAGTAAATTATTCAATTGGGGCAATGAGTGATGTGATTTGGGCCAAATTGAGCCCTATCCTCCTAATTATTTACTATAAAGAATGTTAATTAAATCACTAAATAATTTGTTTCAGGTTTTAGGGATTAGATTTTTAGGTATATGCAAGATAGGGTTTAAGGTTTAGAGTTCAATCATAAAGGTAATTGAGCACAATTTGAGTTGATTGAACCTATTTATGAACACAATGTGTTTTTGGGCATAAGGTTAATATTTTAGGCTGAATAATGTCTAATCATAAAGGTAATTAAGAGTAAATTAAGCTCTTTGAACCTATTTCTAATTATAGAATGTGATTTTGGGCTCAATTTGCCCCGAAGTCACCATAAATTGAGTAAATTAGTTACTAGGGAAATAAATGATGCAATTTGGACCAAATTGAGCATTGTGAACCTAATTATTACTATAAAGGATGTTAATTACATGGCTAAATCATTATAGTTGAAGGTGTACATCTAGGTACATAAGTTATAGGGTAAATTAGGTCTTAGGGTTTAGAGTGATTGGATTTTAGGGCTTACAATTTACAATTTAAGGTATAGGGTCCAATTGTGAATGTAATTGAGGATAATTAGAGTTGCTTAAACCTATTTATGAGCACACAATGTATTTTTGCATTTGATTATCCCCCATGTCATCACATATTGAGTGAATTAGTCAATTGGGGCAAATAATGGTGTGATTTAGGCCAAATTGATCCCTTTAAACCAAATTATTAGTCTAAATTATGTTAATTAGGGCTTGAATTATTGGTTTAGAGCTTTAATAGTTTAACATTTATAGCTTAAGGTCTATAGGGCTTATGATTTAAGGTTATAGTTTAATATATATGGTTTATGGTAGAGGGTATATATGATTTAGGGATTATGGTTTAAGGTTTAGGATATAAGATATAGGGAATAGGGTTTAGGGCTTAAGTTTTAGGGTATATGGTATATGGTATAAGGTATAGGGCTTAGGGCATAGTGTTTAGTGTTTAGGGATTAAGGCTTAGGGCTTAGGGTATTTTGTATATATTAAATATTGTGTATGAATTATTACTATGTATGAAGTTTTAATATGTACATGTTATTATCATCTACCAAATTATTTCATTAATAATAAAAATAAAAATAACACCAATAGTCACTTTTTTACTTTAAGAGAATTGTCCCCTGCTCTATTCCGTTTTGTATGTTGCAGGTTTGATTGTAAATAATTAGAATTTTGTCCACATCCTCAAAACTATAAATAATTATCTACTAACCTTAAACCCTAAATGATGTTAATTAGGGCTCAAATGATTGGGTTAGAGCTTTAAGAGTTTGATATTTACAAGTTAGGGTCTATAGAGATAAGGATTTAAGGTTATAGTTTAAGGTATATGGTTTAAATTATAGGGTATATATGATTTAGGTATTAGGGTTTAAGGTTAGGATATAAGATATATGGAATAGGGTTTAGGGTCTAGGGATTAATTTTTAGGGTATAGTGTATAGGGTATAAGGTATAGGGATTAGGGTATAGTGTTTAGTGTTTAGGGATTAAGGCTTAGGGCTTAGGGCTTAGGGCTTAGGGCTTAGGTAATTTTGTATATATTAAATACCGTGTATGTGTTATTAATACATACATGGTTTTAACATGTACGTGTTATTATCATCTACCCAATTATTTAATTAATAATAAAAATAAAAAAACACCAATAATCATTTTTTTTACTTCAAGAAAATTGTCCCTTGCTCTATTGCATTTTATATGTCAGGTTTGATTGTAAATAATTAGAATTTTGTCAACATCCTAAAAATCATAAATCATTATCTACTCACATGGTTGACTAAAGAGTACATAGGATTATTTTTAATTATTTTATAATAATTAGATTATTTTTCCCACCTTCAAAAGTTGAAAACTTTGTGCAATCGTGGGTGATGGCTTTTGTAGTAGTAGGAAGAAGAAGTCAAAGCACAAAATGCCAAACAAATTAGAAGTAGTGAGAGAGAAAAAAGGAAATTAATGAAAAAACTTTGTGCAGGTAAGTCTACTATCCTTAATGAATTTATTATCATAAATAATGATGTAACGAACAATGATACTATACCAAATTGTGAAAGTCCAATTGTCAATTCTGATAGTATACCCAATTATAATGCAAGTCCACATTCAAATTTTACTATATTTAATTTTGATTATGATGATAGTATGTATGATGATGTGAATTTCATGGAAACATGAATTAGAAAAACTACTAATCATGAAACTAATATGGAAACACCTAATGGAGAAAGTTACAATGAAAAAAATAATATGGGAATACCATTGAATGAAGAACCTACTAATGAAGAAAATAATATGGAAACATGAAATAAATCAAATATACCATTAAGAACACCTCCTATGATTTATATAATAAAACCAATGTATTTAATTAAAATTGATGAATCCATTTTGAAACCAATGCCTAAAAAAATGTGTAAGTGCCATATGAGAAGAAAAGCTGAAGAATTTGGGACTAACACTTTTAAGATTTAAATGAAACTCAAATATACCAATTATTTATTACATTGATGAAAGTAAAAATATGATACCTACATTGAACATGTTAGGACTAAGAACATATTGTATTGATGGTGTAAACAAGGTAATTATTGAAAATTTTCATAATGCATACCATCAAGTATGTGTGAAGAAATGCACCAAAGATGATAACATTGCCCAATGTGTTATTATAACTTCTTTGGTAAGTGGTAAAAAAATAATTAATGATTTATTAGAAAAAAAATTAAACTTTGCACATAAATAGAAAAACACTAATGAAAGTAATTGGGAGACATACAAGACTTGATGTTGATGGTAATAATGACTTATGGGCATTCTCTGGTAAACTCCCAAAAAAAGACAATGATATAGTCAATGACCTAAAATACTTAATTGTAGAATTTTGAAAAGATAACTTAAGTATATTGCCTAATATTAGAGATGTAGTGAAAAGAAGATTTGGTTCTCGTAATCATAAAATATCTTAAACATTTTTTGGATATGACTCAAACATAATTATACTCTAAATTTATTGAAGATTAATCATAGATTTCTATTAGTCAAAGGTATTTTGAAATGGATAAACACTTCTATGTGAAAATTAATCACACATGCACTACTTGTTATTGTAGGCAACATGTTGAATTTTTTATACATTATGATATTTTTCATCATGTTCATTGTACTCTGCATACTAATAACATTTTTTAAGAGTGTGGAGTTGAATCCCCACCAAAATTAGTAAGAGAATTCATTCCAATGGTTTTTTGTGATAGACCACATGGTCAATTATTTTATAACAGTGCATGTTTATATGGAAGTTACAACATTTATGGTGGATTTCCAAAATTGAAATCCTATACCTATGAGGAGAGTACACATGGAATTATATAATAATTGGTTGGTTATAGTAAATATAAATCAATGGTATATCAAATGAAAGATGGAAAGGAAGATAAAAGGTGTGAGATTATTATAGAATAAATACCTATTTTGAAATTTATGGAAAAATTTAGGGATTAAATTGTATATGAGTATGCAAGGCACACACATAGATCTCGATGGCTAGAAGAATAATTTAAGATAAGTAAGGACACATTCCCAACTAGTACTATTATTCTAGTAGTTGAATTTGTAGATAGTTACACATTACAACCACAAAGAGAGGTTCAGTCATAATACTAAAATTCTTTATAGATTTCAATTTTTGTGTATATACCATTCATGCATTCACCTAATAGTACAGAGAATGATCCAAAAATATTAAGGGAGTAGCACTTTTATGTCAATGATGATCAGACACATTATTTAGAGTATGTTCAAGTTTTTTTTAGTTGTTTTATATAAATTTGAGTGAAAGGAACATTAATTTCAATGAAAATTATATATGGTTAGATAACTACACATCATAATTCAAGAATGCATGGATGTTCTACTAGTTGAGAAGGATGAATGTGAGAACTAGTGTATAATATTATAGGAGTTTCACTGAAGTAGGCCATGAAAAATGGGAGAAGGATGGTGTAGGATCATGTGTCAAAAGAGATCTTGCAAGAAAGGAGTTGAAGCTTGAATAATTTTCTAATTTTTCATATGCAAAGAACATAGTTGAATGGTGTAATGAATATATGGGCCATAGTGCTCAATAAAATTCCACTATTCATAGATATTTTTGGCTCATGGATGATGAACAATTGGAAAGATATCAAGATTTTATGATAGTAACAGAATCATGTGAGTTCCACTCATTTCATAGCTCAAATGTAGGTTCTTTAATGGTTCATATGAGGCACATGGCATGCTTTTGTTCTGCATGCATTGACTTTGTTTGGAACAAGTGTGAGTCATAAGAATGGGTAGATGAATGGAGTTATATGTCTCTAGTTATAATTGACACTTATAAAGTTCCACTAGAATTACAACTTACAAATCTAAAATCATCACATGACTTTGACCATGTGTCTAATCTAGTGAAACTAGGTACCATATTATATTTGACATATGTTTCATGCATTAAATTTGGTAAATATATCAGCAGATCATGTTATTAAATCATGTTTTATTTTATGATGTAGGTCATGTTTATGTAGTTATTGTAGATCAGGATAATGAGAAGGGGATATATTAGTACTTGTGCCAGTGTGTAGAGGAAAAATATAAATTGACTTCTGTAGTCACAAATGGGGAAAACATTCACTATCCCATTGAGTCTATTTTAGTTATTCAAACTTGGAATTGATGCTATCCTATAATATATTCTAATGTATGTTTGTTTTAAGACTTGTAAGTACATAAGAAGATACTCCACTATTCAAATTTGGTTCTTGGAATAAATGTTTAATTGCAAAAATATTGGGGTAGGTCATTGAAAAGGACTTTATGAAAGGTTCATGAATCTGACCATGAGGCAATTATTGATACTATAAATATTAGATTTGATCTTAGTGGTTCATTATATTAAAACCCTAAGGTATGTTGAATTTTCAAATGCAAATGTATTTATTTTTATCAAATTTTATTTATTTCTTAGGTTTTACATATAAATTTCAATTTAACTAGATACTAATATATTTTTTGTAGACCTTAGAGGTGCCAAATTAGCTTCCACCTTCACGTGGTTGGAACCATTAGTATATAACTCCAAATTCTTGAAACTAAGAGAAGTTTTTGGTTCTTGTAGATCTAATTTCCAGTTGAGAACATTTGTTGTCATTGTTGCTTAATGATACCATGGATCCCTCTATCCCTTTCAATATTGAAAAAAAAATGATTTGTGTCATATCAGATCCATTTCACACATGACCAAGCTATCATTATACTCATATCAAGATAAGTTAACCTTTTTTACAACATTTTGAAAATAGATGGAATCATTCTACTCACAAAATGGCCTTCATTAGCCTTCTAGGCCTTGTAACCCTTCAAACACTAACCTTTGAGGATAACTTTCATATAAGGCACCATATAAAAAACATTTTCACCGTTCCATATACTCATTTGAACAAATATAATGTTTATGAACACTCTTAGGGGTATTGATCTCAAAAACATATCTAATTTTCTAAAAACTTAGGTAGGGTTCTGTCACTATTAGCAAGTGAAAAAAATCATAACTTGAGTTTTAGGTCACTTTAAAAGCCCATTATTTTTCCTATAGGTCTAATTTGACCTCCTCTTTACTTATTTAACTAGAAAAAACTTCCCAAAATGCATGAATATCAAGAAAAGGATAATTTACTAGTTTGTTATATATAAAAAACACAAATCTGCTTGAGTTTATGAACATATGTTGTGCAATTTTGATCTTTGAGGTCTAAACTCAAATCCTATATCTTTGTATGGATGCCCTACAAATTTATTCTTTGAGGAACTTGAAGTGATTGTGCCTAGACTTTTTCCAACTATAAGCTTTGTATTAAAAACTATACTCAGAGCTCTATTTTAGGACAAGACTTGACTTAATCTTGCAAACTATCATGCAAATAATTGAGAAAAACATACTAAATTAAGAATAATTATCAAATGCATCATAATATCATTCATACATAGGCATATCTTATAAAAATGTGTTTCTTCACTTCATTATTGAGTCAAACTATGTTTGCATTCTCATTCTTGAGTTAAACTATGTTGTAAAATTACGTATCCATGTGGATTCCAAGATTGTGGTAGTGAGAAAACATGTAATTTACACATCTCAAGTTGTTGTAAGTGATAGATTCATAATCTGAGGTCCAAAAAGTGGAAATGTCTATTGGAGGTAAATAACATGTCTCTTAACTACATAAAAGTTACATTATAGGATTGACCATAGAATCTTTTGCGATGAATTCATCAATTTTTTTTTGTTAATGGGATTCAACATTAACATGGAGGAGATAAACATGCATAGGATGGTTCTTTCGGTTCGTGGATACAAATTACAATTTTCATTTTATGTCAATCCAAAGTTTGCCTAAAATAACAATTTTACCTTATAGGGAAATATTGTCTTGAGGCCAGAATGGGTGCTTCATCTCCTAACTAGGAGTGCTCAAAGGCCAAAAATGTGATACTATACATTAATTTCCACCCTTAATGTGTTATAGATGCTAGTTTTTAGTCATAAGGCCCTAGAGGTAGGGATATCCAACTTGGCTCCCATGTCAACAATATTTATTGTCAATGTTTCTTGAGGCCAAAATGGGTGCTCTATCTCTTGAGAGTAATTAGAGGCCAATAATTTGGTCCTATACATTAATTTCCAACCCTAATGTGTTGGAAATTCTAGTTTTTAGCCAAGAGGCCCTGGAGGTAGAGATTTCAAACATGGCCTGCATATTGACAATATCTATTATCAATATTACTTAAGGCCAGAATGAGTGCTCCATATCCTAACTAGGAGTGTTTTGAGGCCAATAATGCATTATAATATGTTAATATCCACCCCAAATGTGTTGGAAATGCTATTTTTCAGCCATGAGTCCCCAAATGTAGAGATCTCCAACTTGGCTTGCATGTTGACAACATTTATTGCTAATGTTATTTGAGGCCAAAATTATTGTCAAATTACATATCTGCATCGATTTCAAGGCCATGGAAAAGGTAACACATGTAATTTTCACATCACATGGCTTTGGATGTTATGGATTTGTTATCATAGGTCTAGTAAGTGGAAATGTCTATTAGAGACAAATAACCTGTCTCTTAAGTACATAAAAGTTATATTATAGGATTGATCATAGAATCTTCTACCATAATTTTTTTAATTATTTTTTATTCATGAGATTTGGGGTGCACATAGAGGAAGTATATATGCACAATATGGTTCTTTTTTTCATGGATATGACTTATGATTTCCATTTTATGTCTATCCAATTTTTTCCTAAAAACATCAATTTTGCCTTATAGGGAAATGTCATCTTGAGGCTAGAATGGGTGCTCTATCTCTTGATCAAGAGTTTTCAGAGGTAAATAATTCATTCTTAGACATTAATTTCTACCCCTGATGTGTTGGTGATGTTATTTTTCATCCACTAGACCCTAGAGGTAGAGATCTCTAACTTAGCTCGCATGTTGACAACATTTGTTGTTAATGTTGCTTAAGGCCAAAATGGGTGATCTGTCTCCTAACTAAGAATGATCAAAGGACAATAATGTGGTATTGTATGTTAATAACCACCCTTAATGTGTTGTAAATTCTATTTTTTAACCACAAGGCCCCAGAGGTATAGATCTCCAACTTGGATCACATGTTGACAACATTTATTGTCAATGTTGCTTAAAGTCAGAATGGGTGCTCTATCTCGTAATTGGGAGTGATCAGAGGATAAAAATGTGGTCCTATATGTTAATCACCACCATATATGTGTTGTAAATGTTAATTTTTATCCATGACGCCTTAGAAGTAGATATCTCCAACTTGGCTTGCATGTTGACAATATTTGTCGTCAATGTTGCTTGAGGTCAGAATGGTTGCTCCATATCCTAACTAGGAGTGTTCAAAGGCCAATAATGTATTACCAAACATTAATCACAACCCCATATATTTTTGAGATGTTTTTTTTCAACCAAAATTCCCTAGAGGTAGAGATATTCATCTTAGATTACATGTTGACAACATTTGTTATCAATATCACTTTAGGCTGGAATCGATGCTTTATCTCCTAACCAAGAGTTATTGGAGGAAAATAATGAAGTCCAAGACATTAATTACCACCCCCAACATGTTGTATATTATATTTTTTATCCATGAGGATCTAGAGGTAGAGATCTCCAACTTGGATCGCATGTTGACAACATTTATTATCAATGTTTCTTGAGGCCAGAATGGTGCTCCATTTCCTAACTGGGTGTTCTCATAGCCAAAGAATGTGGTCCTAGAATAATTTATCATATTTTAAATAATTTAATAAATTATCATCCACCTTATAAAGATACAAAATGATCCCAAGTAACTTCAAAACACCTTTATGTTCTTACAGGGTAGCAAATAGGTAGTTTAGAAAGATTTTTTTTTTTTGAGTTTTATGAAGAATTTCTAAGGTTTTATAACTCCCACATGTTTTTCCCATTAAAACCTATCCAATTATTCCAATAAGTGATTTATGTGATCCTTAAAACTCATTTTTGACCCTGTAATCCAATTCAAGGCTTTTTGAGGCCTAGAAAGATTAACTTGGGTTTTTTTAAGAGTTTCAGGTGGACTAGAGGGATAAAAACTTGCATGGAGGTCTATGATAACATGAAAATGATGTTTCAATCCTAATTAGGCCCCTTTTATACCCAAACCATGTGAATTAACCAAGTTACAAGTTTTCACTATACATTTGGTAAGCTTGGCATGATGACAAAGTGAGCATATGAGATATCATATATATTGCACCAGTTTGAGGAGTTTCATATCATCTCATGAGGTGTCAAGAAGATATAGAAATGTGTTGGAAGCAGTTATGCAAGTTTGTAACCCCTTAATAAATGAGGGTAGGGAAATTTTAAAGGGAAACTGACATATCTCCTATGTCAAATCTCTAGAAGGCTATCATTATAGAGTATGATTATGAGCTAGGTTAGAGCATGCATTAGTCAAGAAAAAATCCAAAATAAGCATAAATAACTAACTTACCAAGCCTAATACCTCAAGGGGTGTTGATAATGAAATAAAATAATTAATTATGAAAATAAAATAATGTTATACCTTCCAAGTAGCTATTTCCCTCACAAGTGGCCAAGAAACGTGTTCTTCACCATATTTGGTGCTCCAAGTCTTGATCAATGAGTTTGGGTGTGAGCTTCCATCATCTCCTAATTCACCAATGGAATAGGATATTCAAATTTGGTCTAATTAGATGAACAAGTGAAGCACATCTATAGATAATTTTTCATAATAATTTTTCACAACTGAAGCTTAGAGATCAATGGGTGAGGCCTTGTATTTATATCCTCTAAAACTAACTCTAACCCAAGTGTAGTTAGGTTAGAGCTAACCAAAATTGATTTAAAACCAACCCTAAGTTGAGTTAGACTAACCATGAGGGCCATGTGAGAGACATAGGTCAAAATTATTATGTCTTCCACCCAATCCAAATATTTTTCAAGTGTATTGATAACTCATAAAAGTAGTGATGAATAAACCTAATATTTTACATTTTTGGACTATGGATTTCCAATAAAAAGATATTCTAAAATATCATGGAATTATCTTAATTTAGATTATTTTGTTTAAGTGAATTTGAATGATTTTATGTAATTGTTTGGAAATTTGTTTCATGCTTAATCAACATGGTCAAAAATGTCATTTTACTGAGTCATAATTTAACTGAAGTACAATCAGAAGAAGGTGTCAGTTTCATATAGGGTATTACCCTAATTAGGGTATTATGGATGTGAAATAACACATACATGTGATGTGTGATATTGAATTAGAATAATTTAGTGGTCTAGGATGTCATTTTACATGGTCACAATTTGACTTTAAATGATTTAGGAAAAGATAATAATCACATAAAATGCATTGCCCCATTCAGGTATACATTAGCACAAATCAGCACTTGTACATGATAAATTATAATGATTTAAAACATTTTGGTGATTTTGGTATAGATTGTGTGTTGTCAAAAAATATAATTTAGATTAATAATTTCATCACAATAGTGATAGGAATTAGATGTCTACATTTTCCTCTTGTTTGAGAAGATGTGGTGATATATTTGGTCAAAACAACATCTTTTCAAAGAATAAAAATGTCACTAATAAGAAGTTGGGAGGTAATGATGAATAAATAAATAGTAACCCATTATGCCTCCTTGATAGGACATGTGGGGATGAAAGAGAGGGATGGACTCTTAAAAAAGAGAGAAAGAGTGAAATTAACCCATGGATGAGATTAAATCCATGTGAGTTAATGCTTGCATGCATTGATTCCTAATGATCAAAATAGAATATATATAATGGGCCCCAAGGTAAGGGTAAGTGGGAAGAATGCATCCCAAAATAGAATCATTACACTTTGACATATCCAAAAGAGGGTGAAAGTTATAGGTTTAGGTAATGATCGATCCCAAAACAAGTTGCATACTTTGAATTCATAAAATAAGGGCAAAAGCTACAGAGTTTGGAATTAGAAGAAAAACAACATGAGATCATTGTTCTAGAGAAATAAGGTCAATGAATTAATAATGTGCCCCAATAGAGTGGATTTGATCAATTAATAAATTGATTTTTCCCTAGGAGGGATGATTTGACCACTAATAATTGATTTTTCCCCAGTAGGGTTGATTAGATCAATGATTGGTCTAAATATTGTGCCCCAATAGGGAAAATTGGCAAGCATAGCTCAAAGATATAACCTATTGCATAGATTAAGTATGAGTAGGTGGAAATGTAGATACAAGGGTGTAATGACTGAAGAAGCCACATAAAACTAGGCATATGAGGATTCAAAAAGTGATGAAAGAGATGATTAGAAGAATAAGGATGATCGAGCTGACTTGAGATACGTCATGTATCCAAGTGTTGCCTACATAGTCTAGATGGACCTCAGGCCAATGTAGTTCTCCCAAGAATGGGAGAAAATGGAATGAGGAATGGAGAATAGAAAAAACATGGACCAATGTTCAATTACATTTATAATATCCTATTTAGGTAGTAGATATGCAGGATAGTGTTTTTAGAGATGATCTTTGATGCCATATTGACTATTGGACTTTGGATCACTTGGTGTTTAATTTATCAAAATTAAATTATGCATTATAAGTACGAATAACTCATATCAACATTATATTTCATTTATGATTTGTCAATTCAAATGTGAATATTTATAACTAAGGATAATGATAAAATTTACAAAAACTAAAGTTAAAACTATTTATGTTTAAACAAAAATAAAAATAAAAATAAAAATAAAGAGAAAAATAATGATACAAAAATGTAACCTTACTTAAAATCAAGATATGAATGATCAAGATTCATGTAGGAACAAGAATGTATATAAAAATAAAGCAAGATCAAATTTTTAAACAACCTGGAATCAAGATATGAATAATCAAGATCCATGTGTATTAACAATGTGTACTTGAAAAAAAATTAAATACAAATGTAAACAAGTCAAGCCCAAGTTAAGGCCATACTCAAAATGTTGATGAAATTTATTCAAACACAATTTTTTTTAAAAAAGATAATAATAATAATAAAATAAAATACAAGAATAAAATCATAACAAAACACCAAAAAAAAATATAGACATAATAAGTGAAGTTCACATGTGAATGGAAGCTCACACCCCCAATGGCTATGGAATGGATTGGTACCAACAATGGATTTTTCCCCAAAAGGGTAGATCAAGGATGGAAGACTAGGTTTTGACTGGATAAATGTTTTTTTGATCTTTGGGCTTTATATCTCTCTAAGAAATTCTAAGCCAATTTTCATGATTTATAGTATTTTGAAAATTCTTGAATATTTTTATAGTTTTTGGGGTAGCTTAAGTCATTAGAGATTGAAAAAATACCACTCATAAAATGGTGAGAGTGTGGACTTAGATTACTTGAAAAACGGCAAGAGCATGGGTTAAGAGTATTGGTAAATAGTAATAAGTCAACACGATAATCCCACATTCACTGGGATTAGAGATTATTGATAGATAAGATAGGATAAATAAGAGCCTAACATAATGCTAAACACCACAAATTACCTTTGATGGATTTGAGTCAATGGAAGGGTTCCTTAATGAGGAGGATAGGGATTCTTAAATTATGTGAGGGCTTAAGTGAAAATAGTAGCAGCTATCACTATGATCTAAATTTTATAATACAGGCATTTATCAAGATCTATAGAGCCTTTTTGGCAAAAGGTCATCATCACTAGGAACCAAGTTTTATGGGTTATAGCTAAGTGGAGACCTGCAAAGATTTTATTTGAAGGTTTTGTAGTTTTTTTTGGTAAAAAAGCATCAGCATAGTGAGCAATAGGGGACAAACTATGCCTAATTCAAGAGTTGCATATTCAATCTTGGTAAAATGTGGCTATTGTTTCACTAATTTTTGTCTATTTTAAGTCTAAAGGAAAATAAAAAAGATGGATGGGGACAAGTGATTAGAATGAACCCAGATTTGGTTTGCACATCATATCTATATGTTGTTAGCACTCCTCTTTAGCTGGGGAGGATTGTTAGGTTGTGGAGCTAAAAGCTTCAATTATGCAGATGAAGAGAAGGTTGCTGATTTCTATAAGAACCGGCGTCGGCAGTATGACCGACGTCGGTCAGGATGATTGTAGAAGGCAACCGACGTCGGCAGATAGTCGGTCGACGTCGGTCAAAACTAGTTAGACAAGGACCGATGTCGGTCGCCTGTGTGTTCTAGAACTATTCATTGCACGAATAGTTAGTTGAGTGAACAAAGAGTTTGCATGTAAAGACCAGTTAGAGTCTTGAGCTGCATGGATATTCATTCCATATTAAGAGTCTAAGTTATTGTTTAAGTTAGGGATCTATTTATAGACCCATTGGCATGTATTGTTATTATGAGATAGAAAGGAAGGCAAGTAAGTTCCTTCCATTGTAAGATCATTGAGTTGCAGGTTGTTGCAAGCTCATAGGAGATCTACATGTGAGTATGGTCTGTTGAATTGCAGGTTGCAGGTTCATGGGAGATCAACTTGAAGTGCTATAGAGTGCTTGGTGTACTGGCAGGGTTATTACTGACTGCTTGTGTGAGTTGGTTGTTGGGACCATTTTTGTGTAGGAGAGTGTGTGTGAGAAGAATTACTATACACTTGAGGTGTGGGAATCTTCTGTAAGGTGGAAGAGTGTGGTGGCTCTTTGTTGTATTCTTTTCTGTAAAGTGTTAATACAAGATAGTGTATTATCTCTCATATTCTGTGCTATTGGTGAATTCTAGTTACTTGTGTTTCTGGTTATTTCTGCATATTTAATTGCTTATATTTGGTAATCATATTGTGCTCTTTCTAAGGAGCAAGATCCTAACAAGAGGAATCAGAACAGGTGTGTTTGTTTTTGGATTTCCCTACAATTGATATCAGAGCTTTTGGTTGGGATACTAACAGATTGGTTTAGATCTGGGTAGTGTGTTTTGATTACAAGTTACTCACAGGGTTTCTGTTTGAGTGGGAGTTAAGCAATGGCAGAAGACAGTAAGCTACGAATGGAAAAGTTTAATGGCAAGAACTACCAATTATGGAGGATGCAGATTGAGGACTATCTGTATTAGAAAGATTTATACTTACCATTGGGTGGGGTTGGTTGCAAACCCCAAAATATGAAGGATGAAGAATGGGAGGTTCTTGATCAGAAGACTCTGGGATCTATAAGATTGAGTCTTGCATCATCTGTGATTTCCAGCTTATCACAGTGTAAGACAATGGTGGAGTTGATGAAATCTTTGGCAAATTTGTATGAAAAACCCTCAGCTTCTAATAAGGTATTTCTTATGAAGCATTTATTTAATTTGCAAATGTTGGAAGGTGGATCTGTGCATAGCCATCTTAGTGATTTCCATGGTTTGGTAAACCAGTTAAGTTCAGTCAATATTGTATTTGATGATGAAATTAGAGGTCTCTTAATCTTGTGTTTATTACCTGAAAGTTGGGAAGGTTTGGTAATGGCAATTTCTAATACTGTGTCTGCTTCAAAATTCTTAAAAGTGGATGATGTTGTGAGTGTGATCTTGAATGAAGAGATATGCAGGAAAAGCACAGGTGAATCATCAGGGGATGCTTTGAGTGTTGAAGGCAGATGAAGGCAAAGAGAGAAGATAGAGCATGGGAGATCAAGGTCGAAGATAGGCAATAGATCCAAGTCCAAGTATGGCAGAATAACCTGCTGGAAATGTGGAAAGCAAGGGCACTTAAAGAGAGATTGCAGATCGGGTGAAGATCAGCATGAAGGACATGAAGAAGAAGCAGATGTTGTGGATTACCTTGCACAGGATGCTCTGGTATGTTCTTTGGATAAATTAGAATCTTGGGTTTTAGATTTTGGTGCCTCTTTTCATGCATCCCCACATAGGGAATTTTTTCATGAGTATGTCCAGGGAGACTTTGGAGAAATTTGTGTAGGGGATGGTAGGCCTTGTCAGATTGTTGGCAAAGGGAAAGTGAAGCTGAAACTACAGATAGGTAACACATGGGTGTTAAAGGAGGTCATGCATGTCCCAATTCTGGAGCGGAATTTGATTTCTATAAGAAGTTTGGGTGATGAGGGTTGCACAGTAACTCTCCCAGCAGACTCTTGGAAGGTTACCAAGGGTACACTTGTTGTAGAAAAAGGTAAGAAAGTAGGTACGCTTTATCTATCTACTTGTATTATTGATTCTCTTTCTGGGTTATCTACTTCAGCTGTAGATTCAAAGATGTGGCTTAATAAGCTTGGTCACATGAATAAGAAAGAGATGCATGTTCTTGAGTCAAAGGGTATGCTTTTGGATTTGGAAGGTATGGATCGTGATTTCTATATGCAGAAGAAGAAGGTGTCATTTCTTGAGAAATCCGATGTTAGTGACAAGAACAAGAAAGCCTTGGTTTTCAAGGAGAAGGTGACAGACAGAGTTTAGCACAAGGTGCAGAGGAATTCTAAGCAGAGCAAGGGTGATTTGGACAAGGGTTTGATCTAAAAGGAGCTTGCGGGAAAAAGTCAGGTCTCACTAGAAAAACACAGAGACCGACGTCGGCAGGAAAACTGATGTCGGCGTCCAGACAAAGACCGACGTCAGCTATGTACAGCCCGACATCGGTGACTCAGGGCAGATATCGACCAGTGTCGGCTAGGGGAAACTGACGTCGGCAAGGAGGCAGTCGCAGGGAACCGGCATCGGTCAGCTGCAGACTGAGATGTGATCGGCATCGGTTACTGAGACAAATTTTGGGTGGACAGCAAGCTATCATGGAGTCTCAAGCGCCCATATGGAGGACTGAAGGCGTAAGTAAGTTCTTAAATTCATCATTTCCCTTCTTTACACTACTTGTTGCTCACTTATGGTATAGGACCAGGGAGTTATTAAAGAAGCAAAATAGGTAGATCTAAGAAATAGTGGGAGCTTGGCATGGATGGAGGATGTGATTCCTTGGAGGAGAACCAAACAGGTGTTTTGGGTAGAATTGCCAGCTGGAAGAAAGCACTGAGAGACGAATGGATGTTCAGGATGAAGAAGAGCGGAAATGGATATGTGAGATGGAAGATTAGGGTATATGATCTTGTATGAGCTACAGGGCAATGGAGGTTTGATCATTGTGTTTCTCTTTACCAGGTTGGATAATATTAGCTACATTATCCTATTTATATATGATGTGCTTGTTGTAGGGTTACATATACAGGTATTGCTGAACTAAAGGTAAAGCTAGTTCAGGGGGATGTCATGGAGAATCTGGGAGCAGCAATATTCTTTGGCATGAGTGTGTTCTAGAGACATGGAAGGTCATGTGTTGACTTTGTTTCAGGATAATTGTGTGAGACCGGTTAACATGCCAATGGTTGGACTGTTCACAGAATAGTATCTTGATTCACATAATGAGGTTAAGTGCATGGTATGTACTAAACCTAAGTTTTCCCAAGCATTGGGAGTTGTCACAAGTTTGGAGTCAATTCAAGAAAGTAATACTGAAGGGCAGTTCAGTGGGACCAGCAGCAGGTGCACATGCTATGCAGGGTCAAGTTCTTTTCTACATGGTTATAGATGCGGATGTGGTAGGTAATTTGGATGATAGGTGTTGCACTATAAGATTTGTAGTGGTTGGTCTTCAAGAGTAATCTTGAAGAGGGATATGGAGCCAAGGGAACAAACTATACTAAGTACAGGTACAGGTACAGGTTGCAGCATTTTATCTCCAAGTGGGAGATTGTTAGGTTGTGGAGCTAAAAGCTTCAATTATGCAGATGAAGAGAAGGTTGCTGAGTTCTATAAGAACCGGCGTCGGCAGTATGACCGACATCAGTCAGGATGATTGCAAAAGGCAACCGACATCGGCAGATAGTCGGCCGATGTTGGTCAGAACCAGTTAGACAGGGACCGACGTCGGTCGCCTATGTGTTCTAGAACTATTCGTTGCATGAACAGTTAGTTGAGTGAACAAAGAGTTTACATGTAAAGACTAGTTAGAGTCTTGAGCTGCGTGGATATTCATTCCATATTAAGAGTCTAAGTTATTGTTTAAGTTAGGGATCTATTTATAGACCCATTGGCATGTATTGTTATTATGAGATAGAAAGGAAGGCAAGTAAGTTCCTTCCATTGTAAGATCATTGAGTTGCAGGTTGTTGCAAGCTCATAGGAGATCTACATGTGAGTATGGCCTGTTGAATTGCAGGTTGCAGGTTCATGGGAGATCAACTTGAAGTGCTATAGAGTGCTTGGTGTACCGGCAGGGTTATTACTGACTAGTTGGAGAGGTGAACACCAATTCTGTGTGTGAGTTGGTTGTTGGGACCGTTTTTGTGTAGGAGAGTGTGTGTGAGAAGAATTACTGTACACTTGAGGTGTGGGAATCCTCTGTAAGGTGGAAGAGTGTGGCAGCTCTTTGTTGTATTCTTTTTTGTAAAGTGTTAATACAAGATAGTGTATTGTCTCTCATATTCTATGCTATTGGTGAATTCTAGTTACTTGTGTTTCTGGTTATTTCTGCATATTTAATTGCTTATATTTGGTAATCATATTGTGCTCTTTCTGAGGAGCAAGATCCTAACAAGAGGAATCAGAATAGGTGTGTTTGTTCTTGGATTTCCCTACAGGACTACCTAAAAATAAGAAAACACTACCACAAGATGTTTGTTAGTAGATAAATGAGTGGGCTGCCAAGCTACACACTTGTTCTAGGAAGTGTGAAACTTCCCTAAAGATGACAGTCCACTTTTGAGAGGCAAAAGAATAATAAATAACTGAAAGAGAGGTAAAAAGAGAGTAAAAAAGAGATAAAATTACCATTATTAACAACTTGTACATAGTAGAGAGTGACAGGGTGTAGGTGACATACTTTGTTTATGTTTTAGAAGTTGTCTAGCAGGTTTTGAAGAGGCTAAGGAATTCACAGTCACTAACTTCAGTAAGAGTGTGATCGATATCAGTTATACTATCGAGGTCGATAGTGAGGCAACCAATGTCGGTTAGGATACCAAGGTCGATAGAGGTAATAATTATCTGGGAGCTTGCAGAAGGTTTTCTCAGGTTTGGGAAATGGTTTGGATTAGGCTAGGGAGGTTGGGAGAGTTATGAGAGGGAGATTATGGCTTTGTTAAGTCTGGTCAGAGGTTTGGTATGTCAGGTAGAGGAGAAATAAGTAAGGAAGCTTTGTAACTCCCTTATAGGGGTACGGTCAGAAGTGCATAAAGAAATAAAAGAATGAATATTTAAGCAACCTACAGTATCAGTAATGTACTTAGCTATGGTGGTCATTAAATCAATAAGTGTCAGGTTGTTGGTCCCTATCAAGGAGTCCAAACCTAAATTCCTAAATAGAGAGAACAAATGGGTGTTGTTGGTCCTTAAGAGTTCAATTGCTGATTGTGATTGACTTATGTAAGGCGATTGTAAGCCTAAATGTCAAAAAATAGAATGTCAAGAGCCTAAATGAGAGTAAGAATTGATTTTCTTAATTTTTTTGACCTAAAGTATAGGTTGGAGTTTGGATTATATTATCGACATCAATGATCTCATTGACATTGATCATGGGTTGACTGACATTGATGACCCTAAAATAGGTAAAACTTTCTATTTGTGGATTGTTTTCTATTATTGTGCATGCCAAGTGTGACACCCATTATAAAATGGTAAAAATAATAGGTTATGAAGGAAGTAGTTATTTAGAAATTTAGTTTAGAAGTGGGAATAAGTCTTGGGTAGCTAGGATGAGGGGACCAGGTCTTGAGGTGACTCATCATGGGAGAATTAGTCATAGGGTGAGGTAGCCAAGTAAGGTGGTAATAAGAGTTTTTTATTAACTTAATTAAGTATTTTTATAATAATTAAATGTGTGAGGCATAAAAGTATGGGTTAAGGAGATTAATTGTTATTATTAAAATGGGTTTAGGGGGGTTTTGACATAGGGAGTTATGCACATGTGTGTGACATAATTTGGAGTCGACATTTACCCCTTTTTCTTATAATTTGTACTAACATGTTTCAAGACAAAAAATAGGAGTTAGATGCTCCAAGTATTGGATGAGGTATCCCCCCTCAAAATGGGAATCAATGGAGGAGAAACTAGAATCACGTACCGGTTTGATTAAAAGGTAATTGGGTGACTAGTGGAGAGTTGAGAATCACTCCATATGTGTAGGCCACAATGAGATATAGTTGACAAATTCAAAAATAGGAAAGGTTAAGGAGGACTCAAATAGAATTAACCAAAACATAGCTTATAAATGATAGTTGATAGGTCAAATCAATCAAAGTTGTAGCTCCAATGGTCAATGTGTCCCAGGTATCCAAGGTAGGAAGTGCCCCTAGGAAACACAAAAGGGTTGAAGGTGACAGGATGAGCTTGGTTGATATCCACAACACCTAAAATACATGTGTGTTCATAATAGCCAACTATAACAAAATAGCCTAAGTGGCCAGGACAAGCAATGTAAGGGTGGTGTAAAAGGGTTAATGAGCAAGGAAATATTCATGATCTCCAAGCAAAGTCATTAAGGGTGAAGATTTAAGTGATCTTCAATGTCGTGTTGTCATGTTTGGGGGAGATATATGTGATCTACAGTTACCCTGATGTATGGGTAAGGTTTGAAAAGTTGGGGGTTTTATGTTGAAAATAGTATTGGAATGGAGCTGATATCAGTAATATAAAGTGTCGATGTCGGTATAACTATGGAAATGTTGCCGATGTTGATAGGCATAAGTATTGACATTGGTAGGTTAAGTTAAGAATGCTAACATTAGTGGTCAACCAAACCTAACAAAAGGGGTTTTGGTAGCTAACCAAATGAATTTACAACTTTGTGATTGGAGATAAGAAATAGAGCTTGAGAGTGATTTAAGATGGCAACTCAAGGAAGGGACCTAGTGAGAGGCACATGACCACAAGAGCCAGTGATGCCAGCCAAGAGGAGATGGAGAGATGAGGTAAGAGCCTACACTAGTATAATTTAGTATTTACAATTTTTAGGCTAAATGAGAGGTGGGGTTGTAGAAAATGTTAGTGGAGGGGTAGAAAATAGGTTAGGGTAGGTGTAGGATAAGTTGGGGAGTTTTTTGGGTAGGTTTTTAGGGGAAATGGGAAAGGTTGGGTTTGGGTTATTTAGCCCTAGGGCCAAACTAGGCATCGACATTGGTGAAGTCCATCAACGTCGATCGACATGGCACTGAGGTTAGCATTTTCCTACCAATGTCAGACATTATGTAGACTAATAAAGCATTGATGTCATCATTAATGCGAACATTAGTGATTGTAAAAAATTAGAAAAATAGGAGAAAGGGTGAGTTTTGGATCTCTAGTGAAAGTAGTTAACTAGCCTAATGGCTGAGCTAGCCTTAGAAGACCCCTCATCATCTGAGTGCTACCTACATAGCCTAGTTTAGGGCCTCAAGCCATTGTATTCTCCTAGAACATAGGAAAAAGATCTAAAATGGTATGTTTTAGGGAAAAATCTAAGTTGAGATAGTTGGAGAGGTATAGTGCTTAAAAGATAGGTCATAATGTCAAGAGTCAAGAATATAGGTAGTGAGGCCTAGAGTTGGAGTAGGTAGGTAGGCCTAGGGTAGAGAGAGAGGTAGTGAAGCCTAGGGTGGAGAGAGAGAGAGTCAATGAAGCTTAGGGTGGAGAGAGAGTGGTAATGAATCCTAGGGTGCTTAGTAAGGCAGGTATATGGCTGAGCTAACCTCAAAAAACCCATGTCAACTGAGTGTTGCCTACATATCTCAATGTAGGGCCTCAAACCAATGTAGTTCTCCCAGTGAGAAGGGAAAAAAGGTGGTGATATAGTAGATTAAAAATGGATGTGACCTAAGTTGTTTGTCTATGGATGCATGTGAGGATAGAGTTTACACTGCAAGATCATCTACCAAGGTTATTGACACACATGAGGAAAGATGTTACTCTAGACAAGTGGGAGCATATGGTGGCCATGGGTTTAGGAGGAGTGTGATGGTATTGTCATGTCATGTGGGATGTGTCTCTGATGATAGCTTTGATTGAGAGTTGGGATCATACCACCAACACCTTCCATCTATCAACTGGGGAGTTGACAATGACATAGGAGGATGTGTATAAGATTTTATGGATACCACTCCAGGGTGAGGAGATTTTTGCATGCTTGAGAGAGGATCATGATATACACATGATCACTTTATATGGGGAACATGTTAGTGAGGTGAATTACCACTCTATGAGATTCACATGCGAGCCACTCTATATGGTTGATTAGGAGCATCATTATATAAGCATACTGATGATGATTTGGATCATGGTGTATACATTACCAGATGCAAATAAAGGGATATTTTTTATTACTTTGACAGGTGTGCTTACAGAGATGATTGAGCAGTAGACCATTTTTACTTTGGGTCTAGTATTTTTAGCACACTTATATAGAGAGCTATGGGGTTTGAGGTTGCATCATCGATATAATTTATGTGTTGATCATCTACTGCACTATTGGTCATATGAGCACATCATGGTGACATGACCACTGGGATTACCTACCACTATCTTGGCCAGCTTCAAGGTTGGTTTTAGATGGTGGATAGAGGGGATGGCATAAACCTAAGTGAATGGTGTGGTATGAGAAATTGCCTACTATATGCACATGATCAAGGGCTTGATCCCTATAGATATCTTATGGAGACCATATCTGACATACCTAGTTTTTAGAGGGTAGGCAAAGTAGCTTGTTGGGTTACAGAGCTCACTATGGGTCAGGGGGAGATGGGTCGATGAGTTGGACATGGAACTTGTGGCACAAGTTAGGAGGTAGTTTGGTTTACTATAAGATATTCTACCTGCCTTCCCTTGATACAGGAGGGATGACATAGATGCACCCTTACCATTACTCCAGGAGACTGATGGGCCAAATTTTAAGGAGTTATCAGTAGGGCTAAGTGTTGGAGACCTAGGGTGTATATTAGCCTATAAATCTTGGTGGGTAGGGTTACATTTGGTGGTGGAGGTCAAGAGGCCACCACTAGATTTACAAAGGTTGGTTAGAGAGAGGGATGTAGCACTACAAGCTCAAGATATAGTATTATAGGCTTAAGAGATAGTCCAGGCACAAGTGTTAGCCTTACAAAGGTAGGTGGTGATGCTTCAAGGTCAGATTGAGGCTCTATAGGGTTAGGTTGTAACACTATAGGGTTAGGTGGTCATTTTATAGGGTCAGGTGATTACAGTGATAGCATAGAGAGATAGTCTGAGAGTAGCAAGCTAGGCTACTCCTCCTCCTCCACCATAGGGACTAGTATAGGCTGGGCCATCACCAGGTGTTATGGGTCCTCCACAGACTGTATCTATGGTGAGATATTTAACTACCCTATATGATGTTACTTACTATGAGATGGTGATTAGAGAGTTTCTATAGATATAGAGATATTTAGATTTTAGAGAGTAGGAGAGGTCGATGTCATGTGCGATGGCTTCTAGCTCATGTCAACACAGACAGATAGAGAGTGGTGATGACACTACCTCTTCATGACCACATGGAGAGCCTCAAGGACCTTGAGTATTAGTGTTTGCCAATTTTTGTTTCTATATGTTACATGTATACCAGCCTATGAGCTGAAGATGTGAGATGTACATTTTGAGAGAGATATATGATGTTATGATGATGTAGATGATGAATATGTACTTTGATCACATATTATATATATGAGATGTTCATTTATTGCCATGTGTTTATTTTAGATGTGTTTCTTGTGATTATGATGATGATATGGATGATGTTTATTTTATGCTATGTTAATTTGGGTGTTAATGTTGATCATGTTATTTGAGTTTAGACTAGCCTTTCCCATTTATGTGATGGTATATGCATAGTTGATTGGTTAGTTTTATCTTATCATGTTTTCATATTTGTGATGGTGTATGATTAAAATGAATAGAGTGGTTATGTTAGTTTAGTTCATCATTTTTCTATATTTGTGATGGTGTATGCATAAAATGAATAGAGTGGTTATGTTAGTTTATTTCAGCATTTTTCCATTTTTGTGATGGTGTATGCATAAAATAAATAGATTGGTTATGCTAGTGTTGGTATGGCATTGTCTCTTGATCTCAAATAGACATATCGACATGTGATGTGGATGGGAAAATAAAGAGGTAGAATGCTTGTACATTGGCAAAGATCTTAATTTAGAGCATAAATAGGCTCAGGAAAATGAGCCTCTTTCATGCCTTATATCTTTAAACCATTGTGTTTGTTAGAGAAGCATCATGTTTATCATATGTTAAGTGAAATTCATAGTCCCTTGAAAGGGGAAAAATGGTATAATGAGGAAAAATGTTTAGATAGCATAACCTACGAAGTATAAATGATATGTCCCTTTTGTGGGTGACCTGAAAGCTAATATAGGCAAGTCCTGACTTAAATCTTTTTTTCTATGTAAGCTGATCAATTCAAGAAGCCTACAATAGGATTTTGTATAGGTTAAGGTTGTAAAAAGAGGTGAGGAGACCTTTGCATTTGTTTTTCTCTTTGAGAACAAATCTTGGCTCAGCCATCCTTCAAGGGAGTAGTCTAAGCATTTATTTTTAAGCTTAAATAGTTATCCTTCAAGGGAGAAGTCTATTGATAGTAACAAAGGGAAGTTATGAATTTGTCATTTAAAGGAGTATTCTACATTGAAAAGCATGACCTGAGATTTTATAACATTTTCAAATATTCTATTTGTTTGTTTGTTTTTTCATTTAGTCATGGACAAGACTATAGAGGCTTAGGAGTTTTCCAATGTGAGGATAAAACCATACCACTCTGTACGTTAATTTAAGTGTATAGGAGTAAGGGTGAAGAGGAAGGGAAATGAATGTAATAGGGGTGTTCAAGGGACAAGCTCAAGTTAAACATGAAGTAAAGTGATGCTATTTTAACAAAAGAATGGTCATAGATGTAAGGCATTTAAAGGCTCGGGTTTTGGTCTTCCTTCAAGAGAAGAAAAGTGATAAGTTCTTGAACCATACTTGTGAGCTATGATATAAGGTCCAAGCCAATTAGGAACAAACTTACCCCATTTTATTTTCTCCATGTTCATCACATGTTGAATTTATTTTAAGATAAAATCTCTTATATTGAAATCTTGCTCTTTAAGGTTTTTGTTATAAACATGTTTGATACACTCTTGATAGATTTGGAGGTGGTTGAAGGTTATGAGATAGCGTTTATCAAGAAATTCAAGTTGGGACAAATGTTCTTGGAGAAAGTCATCATTAGTAAGTATGTCATGTAGATAAATCTGAAGAGAAGGAATATAGACCTTAAGAGGCAAAACAACCTCCATCCCATATACCAATGAAAAAGGTGTAGCACCCATAGGGGTTTGAATTCTAGTGCGGTAAGCCCATAAAGCAAAAAGAATGTGTGTATGCCAATCCTTGTCCATATCATTGACTACCTTCATGAAAATTTTGGTCAAATTTTTGTTAGAAGCTTTTGCATGTCCATTAGCTTGGGGATAGTATGGTGATGAGAAGCTTAATTTGATTCCAAATGCATCACAAATATCTTGAATAGTCTTATTTTTGAAACATTTACCATTATCTGTTATAATCTTGTGAGTTATACCAAAATGATAGATGATGTGATGGTTAATGTAGTCAATAATTTTGTCAGCTTTAATGGAGATGAGAGGGATGGCCTTGACCCACTTGGTCAATTATTCAATGGTAGTAATGATAGAATGATGATGGAGGGATGAATGAGGGTTAATCTCTCCAATTAGATCTAATCCCCATTGGGAGAAGGGTCAAAATTCTTTGGCAACTTACAATGCATGATTGGGAACGTGAAGGAGGTTAGCATGTTGTTGACACTTGACAAAATGTTGAACGTAATCAACATAGTCTTGATTAAGTATGGGCCAATAATAGCCAAGTCAAATAATATGCTTATAAACTATGTGACCATTGAAATGCCCACCACAAATCCCATCATGGACATCCTTAATAGCAAAGGGAGTCTCCGTACTAGATAGGCATCTAAGGAGAAGACCATCAAAACTTTGCTTGTAGAGAAGTCCCTCTAGTATAGTATAATGAGTGGCATGTTTAATGAAGGCTCATTTCATATTATTAGAAAGATCAAAAGGGGTAATAGAGAAGGAAAGATAATCTGTGAGTTGTTTGTACCATAAGTCTTGTGGGTTAGCAGTTACATTTTTTACAAAGAGGATGTTAGCTGAGACATAGGAGGATAATGTTAAGTGATGCATGGTGACATATATTCTCGAAGAGGAGGATGAAGAGGGTATGTGTGAATCAATTGAAGCCATCGTTTCAACAAATTTTATTTTATATCAAAGAATATTTTTCAAGAGATAAGAGTCTAATGATCTTAAGAGTGTATCTACATGATGTTTATACCACTGTAGAATTTCATTTTTACATAGGTAGGAACCATTAACTTGGTTAACCACTAGCTGAGAATCACTTAAAATGGTTATGGATTTGATACCCAAGAAGATAACTATTTGAAGTCCTAAAATCAGAGCCTCATATTCAACCATATTATTAGTGCATTCAAAATCTAGTTTAAATGACAAAGGTATAGGTTCACCATCTAGAGGAATAAGAATGTCCCCCACACCCACACCATGTTGGCATTTAGATCTATCAAAGAACATCATCATTTGATAGGAGATGTCATCAGTGGAGAGTGTTACAATAGATTCATCAAGGAATTCAAGATTTCTAGGTTGATTGTCAAGTAAAGGGGTAGCAGCTAACTGGTCAGCAATTGTTTGCCCTTTAATAGATTTTTTTTGAAAAAACTCTAAGTCAAATTCAGCAAGAAGCATGAGCCACCGAGCTACACATTGGTTGTTATATGGTTTGAAATGCATGTATTTGATAGGATCAGTATGGGTGACCACATAGGTTTTGTGATTTAGGAGATAATGGAAAAGTTTAGAGGCAAAAAAGACAAATGCAAGGCAAAGTTTTTTAGTATGGGTATATCAAGTCTCATAATCAATAAATGTGTGTCTTATGTAATAAACCACCTGCTCTCGATATTGATCATCTCGATGTGCAACCATAACAGCTAGAGAATGGTCTATTGTGGAGATGTATAAGTAAAAAGGTTGATTTTACTTAGGTGGAATAAGAACTAGTGAAAAAAGGAGGTATTATTTAAGTGCATCAAAGGCTTCTTGGCAATCTATATTCCATTGGAAGGAGACATCCTTTTTGAGGAGATGGTGAAAAGGTTGGCAATGATCTAACAACTGGGAAATGAAGTATCGAATTGACTGAAGTTTGCCTTGTAGGTTGTAGAGTTGTTTGATATTAGTAGGTGGAGGCATTTCTAGGATTACTCTAACCTTAGCAAGATCGACCTCAATACCATAGAGAGAAATGATAAAACATAAGATTTTACTGGAAACAACACTAAAGACACATTTCTTTGGGTTTAGTCAAATGTTATATTGGAGGAGATGAGCAAATATGGTGTTGATAATTTTCAAGTGTTCTTGATGAAGTTTAGACTTGCCGAGTAAGTCATCCATGTAATCCTTTATAATTTTATATAGGAGATCATGGAAAATGTACGTCATGACACATTGGTAGATTGTACCATCATTCTTCAAGCCAAAAGGCATAACTTGATAACAAAAATTCCCCTATGGGGTAATAAAGGTTGTCTTATGTTGATCCTCAAGAGTGACCAAGATTTTGATTATATCTAGAGAATCTATCTATAAGTGATAAAATCTCATGGTCGGCCATTAGATCAACAAGTTGGTCGATACTAGGCAATGGGAAATCATCTTTTGGACAAGCGAGGGTTAAATCATGATAGTTAGTGCAAATACATATTCCCTTAGTATCTTTTGTGATAGGGACAATGTTGGAAATAAATTTTAGGTATTCGATGGGTTGGATAAAGTTAACAGAAAGGAGGTGTTGGAGCTCTTATTTGACAAGGAGAGCGATACGAGGATGCATTTTGTGAACCTTCTACTTAACAGGTTTAGCATCTTGATCGGTGATAATGTTATGAGTGATGATAGAGGGGTTAATACTAGGCATATAATTATAAGACCAATCAAAGGCTTTTTTATGGTCATTAAGAAATGTGGCATAATTATCTTGCTCAGAGGAATCTAAAGTTTGGCCAATCTTGAGGACATGAGGGTTATCATGGGAGGGAAAATTGATGTTAATGGTTGATTAATTTAACATATCTTTCATTTTGAATGGGAGTGATTTTTGGATATAGGAATAATCTACACCCATGTAGGTGATAATTACATCATCATATTGACATTGGATAGTGTTAATAGTGGGAGAATTCTCGTCAATTATTTTACGATGAATGAGAGGAAGGGACCTTGTTTTCTTACCTTGATGATAGGTGAGAGGCCCCAAATGGATGGCATTTATTGAAAAAAAATTAGGAGGTATAGATACCTTCGATTCAGTAGGTGATTATGGAGAAGAAGGTGGAGAAAGAGAGACTGGTTCTTCGACAATTGGTTCATGGGAGGTTTTAGTGAGTTTATTTGGTTCATCATATCTCACCCCATGCCTTTTTTTGGCATTTTTAATGGTGTTGCTAGTAGGATATTCAATAGGCATATAGACACATTGTTCATAATGACCCAAACTAAATCCTTTCTAAGCACACCTATTGAGATAAGTTTGAATGAATCTAGGGTTATTCAGGAAAGAGAAGTCACAGGTAAATGGTTGTGGCAAAGAAGATAGATTGTTGAAAGTGGGAGCTTGATCAATTCCCCCATATGTGAAATTAGTTCAAAGGTTAAGGAGTCCATAAGGGATGACCATCCCAATATAGGGATCATATTTTGGGTGCATGTGAAGCCTTCCATGCTCTTATGGAGTATAGAACATGTTGAGCATTAACAAAAAATACTCACCAAGTGACAAATGTTGAAAAGTTTCCTCCATGGGATCCTTGTTAAGAATTTGTGTTATCAATATCTATGTAACCATGGGAGTGGAGCTTGTGGAAGCTTCAAAATCATCATGTGAAGAACATGATGTTTTCAATGGTATGAGAACTTCATTGGTACTATAGGTCATATTACATGTTTTAAATGGGGGTGGGTCAGCAGGTATAACATGTACTTGTCCATCATGTTCAAACTTGACACAACGATGTAAAGTTGAGGGTACACATGCCATAGCACATCTCCAAGGTCATCTAAGTAGTATTTTATATTGGAAATCTCCTTCCACAACATATAATATCTCAATAATTACGTGGGGACCTACATGAATCTATAATACAACAGTGCCCACTATAGTAGCTAAAGTATCGTTAAAGGAACAGAGTACCACATCAGTTTGAGATATGCAATTGTCAAGAAGGGCTAGTTATTTATATGCATGGGTGGAAATAATATTAATAATAGCTCCCCCATTGATCATAACTCTCTTGATATGAGTTTGATCAATATATGTGGTAATAAAAAGGGTAGAATCTTGATCTTCAAGGTGTTGAAGTGGAATTTCTAAATCACTAAAATAAATTATGGAGATGGAATTAAGGGATCCAACCAAAGATGTAAGAGGTTGGGGATCATTTTATTGTACCTCAATTGCTTAAAAATCACTAGTCAAAGCTTGACGATGTTAGTATGAACTTTGGATTAACTCATACTAAGACATTTTCATAGGAGTTTGGTGAAGCTGTTTCACCATTGAACTTTAGATAACATCTGAAGATGTTGTTTTAGGAACACCCAAGATGGAAATATTAGGGTTATGAGGGGGATTGTCTTTGGTGAAGGGATGGGTCCAAGGTGTAGTGAAATTTTCCTTAGCTTTATATTTTTGGTTTTGTGATTGTGTGGCTACATTAACTATGTTGATTTGAAAAGTTGGTGAAGGAGGTGGTAAAGGGGTTACAATGACATCTTTATGTTTGAATTTAGGTGGAATAGTAGGAGTCACTATTGATGTTAAATGTGGAATAATAGGAAGGTTAATGAGAGTATCATCAAAGAGAGTGTCAACATTGAAGTGTTGCTAAATAACCATTGTGAGGGATTTATAGTTCTTAGTATCGTGTCTAGGTGAATGATGATATAAACACACTTATGTATCATCAAACCAAGATGGCTTCATTCCAATAGGATTGTATGGCTTAATGGGAGGAAGATTTATTACCAAAGATTACAATAACTATTGTAATAAAAAGCCTTGAGAGCCTTCAAGTGGGCTTACACGTATTGTACTAATAGGAGTGGACACCTTCTTTTGTTTCAATGTTGGAATGGTAATTTTATGTGGTGTCTTGTTTGGTGATGGTAGAGTTACGTGTTTTTCTATCACTTTCTTAGTGTCAGATGTGAGAGGCCTACTAGATGGAAAAGGTAGCAGTGGAGGTAGCTTAACATTTTATTTGGCTTGGTTGGATGATATTCTAACTAAAGTAGAAGGGTGCAGCCCCAAAATGGATGGTAAAGTTGAGGGTTGAAGAAGGGATCAGTGAGATCTAGGAGGCTTAAAATTCTTCTATATTTTAGGGCAAGAAACTCTAACTTGTAGTTGAGGAGTGAAATATAATTTCACATGTGGATAAATAAAATTAGAAATAGGGTGTACACCTAAGGGCCTAATTTGCTTTAATGTAACAAATTCATATGAGGGTGAGGGTTCTGACATAGATGGCTAAACTTTCAGTTCTTTTGGTGAAGAAGCTCTAGTTTTGTCAAATACCTTAGAATAAAGGGTAGTAAGGGGATTAGTGATAAAGATCAACATTCGTTGTGTTGGATATAGAGTCTTAAGCCGGTCCCAAAATGTTGCATGGTCAAGCTTCATGGAGTTAAGAAATTCTAGACTTTTCACCAAATGTGAGAAGGGTTTTGATGAAGTTAACGTAGGCCTTACAGTTATGTCTTTAGAAATCTACAGTGTTTGGGAAAGAGGGAAATTGTTAGTTTCTACTATTTCAAGCCAAAGATGAGAAAGAAATGCAATGGGATCTTCTTCGATCGAGATGAGAGAAGAGACTTGGTCTACCATGGGTAGAGGGGAGGTAGGAAAAATAAGTTCCTCAATAGGGTAAAGCATAGGTATTATGGCTCCCTCAACATGTGGGTAAGGCATGGATGAGCCTCCATAGGTAAAAGAAGAGGTAAGAGTGGTTCAATTTGATTAGGCACAATAGGTCTCTCATCTATTATGGGAGTAGATGATATGGAATCTTCTAGGTGCAAAGGTGAAGTGGATGGGGTACCATTATTTATAGGTAGAGGAGAAGTAGGTGAAGAAGGTTCCTCAAGAGGATATAATGTAGGAATGATGTTCCCTTCAACATGTGGTTAAGGAGTAGGTAGGGTGTGGTCTTCAAATGGTAAGAGGATAGGTAATATTGGTGTAAACATAATTGGGATTACAAGCTCCTCAGATGGTAAAAGGAGTGGTAAAGGAGACTCTTCCTCTTGAAGAAGTGGAATGGGTGAAATAGGCTCTTCTACTTGAGGAGGAAGAATAGGCAAATTAGATGCCACTGAGTGTGGGGGAAGAGTCAATGAAATAGGTTTCTCTTGTTGAGGGGCAGGTTGAACTAAAGATAAAGGAAAAACCATATTAACCATTTGGATATTATTATCACTTGAGTTAGTTGTGGACTAGACAATATTTTCATTTGGTGAATGGTTAGGAAAAGGGTTTTTGAACACATCCATACTTTGATTAGGATGTGTGTTAGGATTATCCAAGATGAGATCACCTCTATCAAGCATATCTTGAATAATGTTCTTGAGTATCTTGCAATTATTAGAGTTGTGGCCTTTAACTTGATGGTAAGCGCAAAACTCATCTTCCTTGTACCAGGTTGGGATAGGACGAGAAGGGTAAAATTGTATAGGAGGTTTAATTTGAGGAAGGGTTATGATACCTTGTTGTAATAATTTCTCCAAGATGGATGTATATGATTCCCCAATGGGAGTGTATTATCTTTGTTCATACTATTATTGGAATTGCTTGGTCAAATTTTGGGAAGTTGAGGAATTTGATTAGTTTGTGGTTGTGGAAGAGGCTAACTTAATGACCACCACATTGGCAGAGCCTTTAGCTTTATGGTTAGAGGGATAATTTTTAGAGGATTAATTTGTCTTGGTATTGGGATTCTTACTACGCAACTTGACATTGCCTTCATCAATAACATGAACCTCTAGTTTTCATGCCATTGTAAAAGCTTCATCAAATGTGCATAAAGTTTATACCTAGAGTGTGGATGAGATGTGTTTAGTACATGCCCTTGAGAAAATCTAGATAAGCTCAGGTTGGGGTAAGGAGTAGGAGAGTTGATTGATCAAGATACTCTAACAAGTGACAAAATATGAAATAGACTCGTCATCGAATTATCTAATAGAATATAGGTCCATTATAGAAACCTTATTGGAATTGTTAATAGAGAAATGGTCTAGGAATATTTATGCAAGTTGGGTAAATGACAAAAGGGAGTGTTGAGGTATAGATTTATACCAATCCAAGGCATCACCTGAAAGAGACATAGGGAAAGTGTGAAGTAGTAATGCATCATCATGCCCTATTAAATAATAAGCATGTCTAAATGCTCACAAGTTCTATTTTGAGTCCTCTTTACTCTATAAATGAGTAAATTTAGGGAGTTCCCATTGGCTTAGATAAGGGTGAATAGGCACAGAAGGATGGATTGGTTCATTGCATATCTGATCATAAGATAATACATTCTTTGAACCAGAAATGGATTTCTCTAGATTAGACATCTTGTTCATTAGAATCTTAATAAATTCTAGAGGGGGATTAGTTCGGGGGATTCATCCTAAGTTATAGGGAAGTTTATTGGAAGTAGAGGTAGCATATGTCATAGCTTGTTGAGGTTATGTCAGGGAAACATAAGGATAATGAGTCATAGGCTGAGGTGTGGAAAGAAAAGGAACTTGTCCCATTGGGTTGGAGAATATGCTTTGGTTGGTTGTTGTTATTGCAGGTTAATTTATTAGAATGGTTAGACTAGATGAATGGTGAGTTGTAACTTAGTTAATTATAGGTGTGAGGGTGGATGGAATAGGTATCACTAAATTTTAGAATGGGTGTGACTTGGTTGAACCAGTTGTGATTGTGAAAGTAGGGAAGTTATACGAGTGTTTAAGTGGGATTGAGCAGTTGGAGATGCTATATTTTGAACATGGTTTATAGTGTTAAGCACAAGATATACTAAGAGGCGGGGTGAATCAGTATATCATATATCTTATAAAACTTTCCTTCAACCAAATACCACTTAATCAAACATTCAAGATATGCAATAAAACTCAAACAATAAATACCACACAAGATAAAGAGAGACACCAGATATAATGTGGAAACCTAATGTGGGAAAAACCACAGAGAACAATATCAAGTATATGAATGAGCACCAACCCAAACAATATTCACAAGCACCAACTTGGAAGAGCACCAACCCCTTTACTGAGCACCAAACCAGTAACTATTCATGAGCACCAACCCATAGGAACACCAACCCAGCAACAATTCATGAGAACTAACCCACAGGAGAACCAACCCCTTTGTTGAGCACCAACCCAACAACAATTCATGAGCACCAACCCACAAGAGCACCAACCCCTTTGCCGAGCACCAACTCAGAAACAATTCGTGAGCACCAACCCACAGGAGCACCAACCCCTTTGTTGAGCACCAACCCAAAAAAAAATTTGTGAGCACCAACCCACAGGAGCACTAACCCCTTTGTGTATACCACACACCTATCTCTCAATGTTGCTATCTCAAAAAATGATAGTTCAATACAACATCTCTTTCCTCTCTCTCACCTTTGCTCTTCTAAGCTAGATATAACAAATACAAATCATATTCATCTCTCACAATTGCTCTTCTAAGCTAGATATTACAATATCAAATTAACCTCTATCTCTCATATTACAAATGGCTTCTCAATCTTTTATTTATAGCTTTCCAAATGACCTTTGGCCTTCCCCCTTTGTGACCCTTCAACTCTCATGGAAAATGGCATCAAACTTGTATGACCCTTCATGAGCAAAAATTTCCTTCCCTCTTTTGTCCTTATCTTTGTGACTTTTCGTATTCCTCAAAGTTTCCCTTCATGAGAAATTGTGCCCTTCTTCTTTTGTCTTCACTTGGTGACTCTTGGAATTCCCCAACATGACTCTTCATGGGAAAATGTGTCCCATCCTTCTTTTGTCTTTACCTCATGGCTCTTTGACTTCTCCATGGGCCCTTCTTTAATATATTCATTAATATTAAATAAATATTAACTCACATTAGCCAAGATATATCTATTACAAATAATATTAAATGCAATGGGGCCTTTATCACCAATAATGCTAGACCTTTGACATCAATGACAATATTTCCAACAATCTCCCCCTTTGTCATTGATGGCAACCTCAATCCTAAAACTGCCACATCCTGTCACCTGCATATCTTGTCATCTAAAAACATACAGTAACTCCCCCTTACCTGTAGAAACCTATACTTTTTCCATGTACTTGTTTCTACACATGTACCTGTACCTATTATTCTCCCTCTTTGACATCAATGGCAAAGGGCTTACCTAGAGCTAACACTTAGCTCCCCCTCAACTGATGTTGAACATCAATGGCAGGAAGTAAGAGAAATTACTCCCAAATCCTCTTGCAGATCTTTGAATGTATCCTTTGATCGTGCCTTTGAGAAGATATCTGATAATACATACACATTGTTCCCTGTCCTTTGAGCATCTGCAATCAACTCATTTGAATATTTTCTTCTAATCTCACAACCTTTAGCATGAAACTTTAATGTGTGTCCTTGATCACATATTTGACTAACACTCAATAGATTATGCTTAAGACCTTTTACATACAAAACATTTTTAGTCTTAGTTCTACCATAATCCAAACTCAAAGTACCTTTTTCGGCTATCCTGGCAGTGTTTTTATCTCTGAATCTCACCGTGCCACCATTGATCTTCTTTAGAGTTATGAACTTACTTTTATCTCCTATCATATGCCTCAAACATTCGCTATCAATTAACCATGGTTGATCTTTATTTCTTACATGTAGAGCTATCTGAACCATCATAAAATCTTCAGGTTGTTTCTTCTTCCATGAACATGTCTAAACCTTCTTCCTGATGAATGGAGCTTTGAAACTCTAATCCTTCTTCTTGATGAATGGAGCTTTGAAACTTTGATCCTTCTTGACTGACTCAAACATGCTTCTACATACCGAGCTATGTGTCTGAAGTTGTTGCACTTGTAGCATACTATGGTCTCTTCATCAAAGCTTGATAGAGGAGCAAAAGAGTTGTGGCTTCTGCTTGACTCTCCTTGACTTTCCTTCTCCTTATTTCTGAAATTGTTAGCTCTTTTTCTACATTCTAATTTCTTGTGACCATATCCATTACAATAAAAACAATAACCATAAAAATAAAACCTGTTTGTATATCTCTGACTTGATTGCCTTTTGTAGCTTTGTTCCTTGTAGCCTTCTCTGTTTGAAATGTCCTCTGTATTCTTCATTTCTCCCCTTATTGTTTTCTCTTTTGTAAGAGCTTCAACATAGCTCTTTTTCTTTTCAAATCTGATCCCTGTCTTATCTAAATTTGCTTTTTGAATTTTCAATATCTTATTTAGCATGTTAGTGCTATCCTAAAATTTTGAATCACTAACTACTTTATCATTGACTGCTTTCTCAATATCTTCTTTTAAAGAGGCAATTTCAATAACATACATTTGACATTCTTTTCTTGATATTTCCAACTGTGATATGAGATCTTCTTCATTCTTCTTGGCTTCTTCCAAGTGTGTTGTTAGATCATCAATAATTTCCTTTGACTCTTGTTCATTTTTCTCAATCTTGCACTTTAATCTTTGATTCTTCTTTTGAACAACTTTTAACTCTTCTAAGGCACAAATGAGCTCTCCTTCCATATTCACTTCATCTTCCTCCTCTTCCTCTTCTTGATCATCTTCATGTATGGCCATGAATACAATCTCTTCTTCTTCTGAATTGCTGACTCCACTATCTTCAACTGAGCTAGGATCCTTAGAATACAGGCTCTTCTTCTTGAATCCCTTCTTGGATTTGCCTTTGAAATTCTTCTTGTATGTAGGCTTTTCTTCTTCATCACCATTACCCTTATTTGGGCATCTAGCTAAAAAATGTCCAATATTTCCACAATTAAAACATTTTTAAAAGGTAATTTTCCTTGATATTTACCTATTCCTCTTTTCGGCTTGCGAATGAAAAGTGCTTCATTGTCATCTTCATCATCACTGGAACTATTAATTGATTCTTGAATCTTAGCTTTCTCTTTCTTTGATGTCTTGAAAGCCACTTCTCTCTTTGAGGGTTTATCTTATTCTATCCACATCTCATATGTCATGAGTATACCATGAAGCTCATCCATCTTTAGCTTGGCTAAATTCTTCATCTCCTCGATTGTCGAAACCTTTGCATCGTATCTCATTGGTAGAGATATCAAAACCTTTTGCACCATCGTTGACTCATCCAACATTTCTCTAAGATCTTGAATCTGATTTATGATTTGATCAACTCACAAAAGATAACTTGCTATATCTTCTTCTTCTTCCATCTTCAAACTTTCAAATTGCCTTCTAAAAGTCTGAAGCTTAACTTGTTAAACCTTTCCATCACTTTTGTAAATATTCTCAAGTTTTACCCACATTTCATGAGCAGATTTACATTGCATAACTTTAACAAATTCATATTCACATAAACCACATAAACTAGCATTTAAAGCTCTAACATTACATTCACTTGCCTTCTTTTCTGTTGGAGTAATTGCAAATATCTGTGGCTCTTCATATTTCTCCACCACTACTTTCCATATGTCAAATCCAAGGGCCATCAAATAAACCTTCATTCTCATGTTCCAAAAAGCATAATTCATCCCATCAAACAAAGGTACCTTATTTGTATAAAATCCTTCCTGTGACCCAGCCATCGTGCTTTCCCGATCTACCTTCAAGCTATAAAAATTTTCAAAAAGGAACCTACTCTTATACCAATTGTTAAGCATGGGATATACTGAGAGGGGGGGTGAATTAGTATATCATATATCTTATAAAACTTTCCTTCAACCAAATTCCACTTAATCAAACATTCAAGATATGCAATAAAACTCAAACAATAAACACCACACAAGATAGAGAGAGACACCAGATATAACGTGGAAACCCTATGTGGGAAAAACCATGGAGAACAATCTCAAGTATATGAATGAGCACCAACCCAAACAATATTCACAAGCACCAACTTGTAGGAGCACCAACCCCTTTGTTGAGAAGCAACCCTATAACTATTCATGAGCACCAACCCACAAGAGCACCAACCCCTTTGCTGAGCACCAACCCAACAACAATTCATGAGCACCAACTCACAAGAGCACCAACCCCTTTATCGAGCACCAACCCAGCAACAATTCGTGAGCACCAACCAACAAGAGCACCAACCCCTTTATGTATACCACACACCTATCTCTCAATGTTGTTATCTCAACAAATGATAGTTTAATATAACATCTCTTTCCTCTCTCTCACCTTTGCTCTTCTAAGCTAGATATAACAAATACAATTCATATTCATCTCTCACAATTTCTCTTCTAAGCTAGATATTACAATATCAAATCAACCTCTATCTCTCATATTACAAATGGATTCTCAAGACTTTATTTATAACTTTCCAAATGACCTTTGGCCTTCCCCCTTTGTGACCTTTCAACTCTCATGGAAAATGGCACCAAACTTGTATGACCCTTCATATTATTGCCTTTGAAAAGTCATATGGTGACTCTTCATGAGCAAAAATGTCCTTCCCTCTTTTGTCCTTATCTTGGTGACTTTTTGTATTCCTTAAAGTGTCCCTTCATGAGAAATTTTGCCCTTCCTCTATTGTCTTCACTTGGTGACTCTTGGAATTCCCCAAGATGACTCTTCATAGGAAAATGCATCCCATCCTTCTTTTGTCTTTACCCCGTGGCTCTTTGACTTCTCCATGGGCCCTTCTTTTGTCTCATATGCAACCAAAAATATATTTATTAATATTAAATAAATATTAACTCACATTAGCCAAGATATATCTATTACAAACAATATTAAATGCAATGGGGCCTTTATCACCAATAATGCTAGACCTTTGACATCAATGACAATATTTCCAACATATATTTGGTTTACTCATCAAAGTGGTGGTTTGGGTAACCATGGGGAAAATAATGGAGGCAACTAAAACTGAGGTTGTCTCCATTAAATAGGTTGGCATACCATAGATTGGGTCACCTAAAGAATTAGGGGTTTGGCTCATAGCAAGGTAATGCTGAAGGGCTGCCACATTGTGATCAATAAATTTAGAAAAATCTTGATCTCCTTCAAGCATAATGAAAATTTGGTTAGGACTGGGAGTATGATCTACATCTGAATTATGCTCCATGATAGAATTTCAAGTGAGAGGGGAAGGTGGAAGTGGTTTATGGCTTGCATAATCGGCAAGAATTTTGGCTTGAGCTCATGTTAATACCATAGAAAAGGTGGTTTAAATAGTCTTACTACCCTGCATTTGAAATATAATAAAGAAAACCTAGGTTTGAGTGTAGGTAAATGGTTTATTTGAGCTTGTTACTTTGAGTAGATGAATCTACATAGTCACCAAAGTCGGTAGGGATGATCGATATTGGTAGGAATATTTCATTGATATCAGTGGAATAACCAATGTCAGTAGGTAAAGTCTATTGATACCAATAGGGTTAACTGATGTTGGTCACTATGAAATCCTAAGAAATGGAAAATTTGATGTTTTAAGAAATTAGAGGCTAAAAATAGGTAAAATAGTGGATGTAAAAGGTTTGTGTAATAAATAATAACACTCAAAAAATTTGAGATAATAGGTTATACAAACTGAGATTTTGAAATAGTATTGAATCTGTGAATCAATAGAAAAATGTCCTTACCAACTCAAAAAATATAGAAGGCAATTGAAAAGCAAAAAAAAGAACATTCAGCGTGCAACTATTAAGTCTTAGAGATTAATTTTTAGTCTCATGTTGGCTTATGCCTTAATCAGATAATGAGAAGAGAATTGGTTATCAAAGGTACTAGAAAGCAATCTAGAGCTGATTTAAGATTAGTTTTGGTACTCATGAGAAAATCCATGTTAAACCAAGTATGTGGCTTGTTATAGGAGCTTGTTCTTTGCACTTCACGAACCTAGAGTCGAGCCAAGCTACTTAGCCAAAATATACCTTTTGTCTAGAGATTATACTCCATTAGAGAATGGAGTGGGTTCTCCCCTTGGTGGTCAAATCTAAGTAGGATAGCCAGGTAGGGTAAGGTGATCCACCAGGTGATGAAACCTTGATGGGCCTTTTCTCAGGTGAGTTTAAATGCTTGTCTATGTGAATGTGATTTGGTTTTGTAACATAGGTGTACTATGATTTATTCAAAATGCTTGTAATTAACTATGTGAGTTAATATGCAACAAGAAAACTATGAAATGCAGTAAGTTTTAAACCCAAATTTGAAATGTTTAGATTCAAATGAAAATAGAGAGGAAATAGGAATAGAGTATGAATTCGACTATCCTAATGCGCATGCAAGAGGAAGTAAAGAAGGGATTCTCTTTTTTGTAAAAGAAAGTGACAAATTGCTTTTAGAGGCAAGAAGAAAAGAAAGAAAATTTTAGTTTTAATACCTTTTAAACAAAGAATAAGATATTAAATTTTTTGTTTTTAAGAAAAAAGAGAAGGAAAAAGTGTAAGAAATGAAATTTTCACTATAATGCACCTATATGAATGTTTAAAACAAGAAATTAACCCAAGAAAAACTCTAAGGTCTCACCAGGTGTGCCAAAAATGTTTCACTAAATTTTATCTATTTTAAGTCTAAAGGAAAATAGAAAGAAGGATGGGGATAAGTGATTAGAATGAACCTATATTTGGTTTTCACACCGTATCTAGATGTTGTGAGCACTCCTCTTTGGCTCGGGAGGACTACCTAAAAATAATAAAACACTACCAAAAGATGTTTGTTAGCAAATAAATGAGTGGGTTACCAAGCTATGCACTTATTCTAGGAAGTGTGAAACTTCCCTAGAGATGACAGTCCACTTTTGAGAGGCAAAATAATAATAAATAACTAAAAGAGAGGTAAAGAGAGAGTAAAAAAGAGATAATATTAATGTTATTAATAACTTGTACATAGTAGAGAGTGACAGGGTGTAGGTAAGGTACTATGTTTATGTTTTAGAAGTTATATGGGTAGGTTTTGAAGAGGCTAGGGAATTCACAATCATCAATGTTGGTAGGAGTGTGATCGATATTAGTTATACTATCAAGGTTGGTAGTGAGGTGATGGATGTCGATTAGGCTTCCAAGGTTGGTAGGGGAAATAATTATTTGGGAGCTTGCAAAAGATTTTCCTAGGTCTAGGAAATGGTTTGGATCAGGCCAGGGAGGTTTGGAGAGTTATGAGAGGGAGATTATGGCTTGGTTAAGTCTAGTCAGAGGTTTGGTATGTCAGGTAGAGGGGAAACAAGCAAGGAAGCTTTGTAACTCCCTTATGGGGGTACAGTTAGAAGTGTGTAAAGCAATGCAAAGTAGATATAAAGAAATCTATGAATAAATATTTAAACACCCTGTAGTATTAGTGATGTACTGAGCTATGGTGGTCACTGAATTGATAAGTGCCAAGTTGATGGTCCATATCAAGGAGTCTAAAACTAAATGCCTAAATAGAGAGAACAAGCAGGTGTTGTTGGTCCTCAAGAGCTCAGTTGCTGATTTTGATTGACTTACGTAGGGTGATTGTAAGCTTGGATGTCAAAAAATAGAATGTTGAGAGCCTGAATGAGAGTAAGAATTGATTTTCTTAATTTCTACTAACCTAAATTATAGGTTAGAATTTGGCTTATATTTTTGACATTAGCAATCCCACCAACATTGGTCATGGGTTGACCAATGTCAGCAGCCCTTAAATAGGTAAACCTTTCTATTTTTAGCTTATTTTTTGTTGTTGTGCATGCCAAGTGTGACACCCATTATAAAACGGTAAAATAAGAGGTTAGAAAGGAAGTAGTTGTTTAAGAATTTAGTTTGGAAGTGGGAATAAGTTTTGGGTAGTTAGGATGAGGGGACCAGGTCTTGAGGTGATTCATCAAGGGAGAATTAGTCACAGGTCGAGGTGGCCAGGTAAGGTGGTAATAGGAGTTTTTAATTAACTTAATTAAGTATTTTTAAATTAAATTGAATGTGTGAGGGGTAAAATTATGGGTTAAGGAAATTAATTGTTATTATTAAAATGGGTTTAGGGGGGTTTTGACATAGGGAGTTATGCACATGTGTGTGATGTAATTTTTGTGTCTACAACTATGTTTGCATCCTTTATCCAAGTACATTGGTACTAGTGATTTATGGGCTTTGCTAAGTGGGGCGTTGGTAGCATGAAGATCTATGACACAAGATATTTCATATAGCTAGAGAAGGTGGGGTAGAGTTTACAAATATTCAATAAACCATCAGTCCCATGAGGACCTCAAGATACAAAAATAAAACAAACATCAGATGGAGATTATATGACATGGACATCCATGATGTGCCAGCACATAGTAAAGTAAATAAAGGGGATTGTGACCACACATAATTACTTTGTCGATATGACCATTTAACCAAGGGTTACATGTCAACACCAAAAGGTGAGTGGATGCAACTGTTCAAAGTGGCATAACTATTTTGTAGAATTGAAGACATCATGAGACCCATTCAGTCAGCAAAATGGATAACATGTCATCAAGGAAAAATCATCATGAAGGCTACATAATCCATCAACTTGAGAACAAATTTGTAATGTTACTTTATTTATTTCTAAGGGTCATGACAAAGTAGGTAAGCATGAAGGTTGATAATGGCACATAATGGAAATAATGGGAACTCAAGTGGGGATGATTGACATCCACCACCTCATACCATGATTTATGACGTGAATGTGTAAATTCTAGATAATACATCAAGTGATGGACCTTGTGGAAAAACTTCTATGAGAATAATAACCAATGTAAATTTAGTTGTAGCTTCAGCTTGAGCCTCAACCTCACCCAAAACAAAGGAGGCATGAGTTTAACTACACAAGATGCATATCAGGGGAGCATAAACCAAGGATAAGAAATGAGTAGCTACAATTTTGTCATGGGGGTATTCCTCACTATTTGAGTGGATGTGTAATGAGGTGATGACAGGCGTTACTTATATGGGCTCAACAGAATGAGAAGATGCATGCAATAACTTTGTTGTTTGAGCATGGTGCAAGAAAAGAGTGGAGTATGATTTTCTCCTTGGGGAGATGCATGTGGAATATGGGATCAAAATATGTCCATAAATATCCATCTACATAGGGAGGAACATGGATCAGTTGGCACAGCCTATAGTAGTGTACAAAAACTATGGGGAAACTAGCCATGTAAGTCGAATGTGTTTGGGGAGGAATGTTATTGATGCCAGTTTAGTAAGCAATCAACAAGGAGGATGGATAAATTTATATCTAGAGTCACCAAATAAATAGTATAATTCTAAGAGAATAACTAGACAAAGGCATAATGCCTAAGTAGTAAAAAGGTTTATATGTGCCTTAGGCGATATGTGTGTAATTATATTACCATGTGTTTGGTGTATACCCCTCTTTGTATGCTTTGTTTATTCATTGCTTATGCCATGGTTATGAGATTTATGTTGGTTATCATTTTCTTATTGTATAAATCTAATTCCTAACACCATTTGTGTTGAAATTGTCAATCTTACTCGAATTGTACTCAAATGCACATTTTAGGTCAAAATCCATAAAACACCCTAAATGGTTAAAAATCATCATTTAAAAGTACTGATTTAGGTCAAAGTATCCCTAAATGGGGTAATGTATTTTATGGGCCAGCTAACTCTGATCAAATCATTTTGAGTCAAAATATCAATTTTGCACCTGGGTGCTCTGGATTGCTCTTCTCTATCAAATTTTTTTCATGAGACATGTGCCCTTGTTATTTGGTTTTTGACATCATCCTAAATGTGATGGCATATCCAACACATCTAACATCAACTTCCAATTCTAATCCAATCAAATTTTGAGCCAATAATAGGACATTTTAACCATTTTGATTAATTGAGGGCCAATTTCCAAATAATTGCATAAATGTTGATTAACCTTGTTTAAGGCTAATTGATCCAAATTAAGAGCTTAAGTGTATTTTCCATAAGAATTTTTGAATGTTTTGACATCATTTCTTGGGAAGATATCCCTAGGCCATAAATTCATAAAATATCAATATTATGGGTCTCCCATGCCTCATTAAGACCCTCCATACCTCTTAAATGCCCCTCTATCTCAAATATTGATGAGGATCTTTATGGATTTAATTATATAATCGGATTAATTCATGGCCACACATCTCAATCTTGAGATGGATGGTCATGGTTGATCTTGATCGATCTCAAAAATCTATAAATAAAAGAGCCATGAACATCATTTTTAATCTTGATTTGTGCAAAGTTATTATGCTTAATTGTCTCCATAATCTTTCACATTTGATCGTTGATTTTGTATGCAATATTCATTAATAGGCTATTTTAGTGATTCCAAATCATGATCTTAGGTTTTACAAGGAGTTTTTGAGACATTGGAGGAGTTGGCCACCATTTTTGCTAAAGACAAGAGCTCTTGATCAAGGCAGAACATGCTTTTGAGCCACTTTTGTATGATGAATCCATTTGGGAAGGTAATATGACATTGTTTTATTTCAAGTGCCTCTTATTATTACTTACAATTCCTGCATGAATAGATAGGCTTAATTTGGTTTAATATTATGCATTTTTCCTTTGATTTATTGGATTAATGTTTGACTAATTATGTTATGTAATCCTCTCTACACTTATGGTGTATGACTTATATCAATATTTATTTAGAGATGAATGTCTATATAAACACATAACAAATCACATTTACTCTTATTTATTATTCATGGATTCAAGCATGTGTTAAGTTGGTTGGTTTTGAAATTCAGAGAGATGTTACCACCGCATTACTAGAATAAACTTTGTGAGAACAATTTTGGTTTAACTTGTGATATTATGCATGATAGTTATAAACAACTAAAATAAAAATCTATACCCTAAGCATGAAAAAATTAATTTAAATTTAAATATAAATAACCTATGAATAAGTTATGGATAATCAAATCCCAAGTGTAAATATAAAAAATAAATCAAGTGTAATACTAAATATAAAAATTTGCAACTAAAGTACTTGATATGGATAATCAAGACGTAAGTGTAAATAAATTGTCATAATTCTATGGCAATCAAGAAGTAAATAAAAAACAAACAAACAAAGAGATAAAAATAAACAATCTAAACAAATAAAACTTCAATAAAAATAAACAAAACACACAAACAATAAAAGTGAACCAAATAATCCAAAACAACTAAACAATCCAAAACAAATAAATATATAGTAAACAAACTAATTTACATAAATGAAGTGAAATAAACAACAATAAAAAAGCAATCATTAATTAAAATGTTAGTATAGATAAACAAACAAATTATTCATGCACGTGTAATAGAGGCATTACACTCTATGATAGGGTGACCCCTAAGTTAAGTGATAATGACACTGGTACAATAAAACAAGAACAATGGACACAAAGTTGCCTATATAGTTCCATGGATGCAAGATCCAACATGAACTTCAAGCCAAATGTAGTTCTCCTAGGATATGGGATAGAAGAAAATGATGATAAGAAGTCATGATTGCATTGTAGAGGAATATAGTCATGGTCTCAAAAAATGGAAAGCCCATGAAAAAGAGAGTATGGTTTTAAGTTGAAACCACACTAAAATATAAGAGAAGCTTGAAAAAATGAATTTAGAGTGCCCACTGCATCTAAGGTTGAGAAAGAGAAAAATCTTTCAAAATGATGAGAGCATAATAAAAACCAAGAGTGAAAAAATGTATTTTGTTCAAATTAACAATGCACACAATGGCATCATAAAATGGTGAGAGCATGGGATGATAAAAAATAAGGGTGGATAAAATAAAGGACATGTGGTTTCTTTTGAAATAGCCAGGGGTCCCAGGATCCTTAAGGTAAAGAAGTGGTTGAAAAAGAAAAGAAAGTGTGAATGTGGCTGAGCTAACCCAAGATACCCCATGTATCTAAGTGTTGCCTACATAGTCCATGTAGACCTTAGGCCAATATATTTCTCCCAATATATGAGAGTAAAAATACCAAAGTGGTCCAAAAATAAATTGAACAAACAGGATAACCAAACCTAAAATTTTTTATGGCTATATATCCCTTATGGAAATCATAAGTCGGTTTTCATGATTTTGTGATTTTAGGGTTTTTATAGAACATTTAAAAATGTTTAGGGGTTTTATAAGTGTCTCAAATTGATTGAAAAATATGAGATACAAAGTGGTCCAACTCATAAAATGGTGACATCATGGTTCAAGTTGATCATAGAATAATGAAAGTGTTTAGGATCAAAATAAACAAAGGTTCAAGGCAATGTTTTTATTCTTTATCATATTAGTTTCTAATGTTTTTATGTTTTTGAGATAAGTAACATTGACAAAATATTAAAAAAATTCATATAGAACCACCTAGTTGAGGATATGCACTTCCACAGGTAAGAGTTCAAACATTAGCTAAACTAGCTATAACGGGGATTGTAAATATAAATAATGGTACCGGGAACCAACTAGCCAAGGAGATACATGTCTAAGGGTAGTAATTATAATAACAGCTTAAAACTAGCTATAATGGCCCATGTGATTCTTTGAAGGTGACAATGACTACCAAGTAGCAGTAAAATAAGAATATAATAGTATGTAGTGATGAAAAATCTAAAGAACTAGCCAACAGGTAAAACCCATGTGCTGACATATCCTTGTAAACTTGTCTGCAAAAAGAAGCTGAAAAATATTTTTCAGGTTAAATTATTTTATATAATTGGTGTTGAATGTGTCTATAATGCATATGAATCATAATTAGGATCATAATTGGTTATTGGGTACAATGGTTTAGGTTACAACGGTCCAGAATGGAATGAAAATTGGTTCAGTAGAATATAAATAATCTAAGTGACAATGGTCCAAAATAAAATAGTACAGGGTAATGAAATTACTATGGTCTAGAGTAGTGTTGTTATAATAGTCTAGAGGTGCAATAGTTTAGGGTTACAATGGTCCAGGGTTATAACGGTCTAGGGGTAGAATGGTACAGAGTTACAATGGTCTAGAGTAGAATAGTACAAAGAATAAGTATAATGGTAGAATAGATGACTTTAACATAATTTTCCCCTAAATAAGGGATCTTGTAGATAATGGTTCAAAAAAGGTTGTCAATCATAGAAGCACTTGAGGTGTATAATATTCATGGGTTTTGAGAGATTTTCACCATTTAGAGTAGCCAATCTGTATGCCCTCGATCCATAATTTATTGTGACTATGTATGGGCCTATCCAATTGGGTTGAAACTTACCCTTATTTTTACATTCAACATTAGTGTTCTTTTGGTTCTCCTTCAATACCAAGTCACCAACTTCAAACTCTTGAGGGAGAATGCACTTGTTATAGCTTTGATACAATCTATTTTAATATGCTCTCAAGTTATCTATGGCAACTAAATGATTGCCATCAAAGTTTTTAGTTATTGTAACTTGAAAACTCTAGAATCTTCATCATCCATAATGTTTTCCAAGTATACCCATAGTGAAGGTAGCTTGACCTCAACTGGGATAATAGCCTCTATGCCATAAACTAGGGAATATGGAGTGGCTCTTATGGGGGTTTGATGACTAGTGTGATAAGTCTAGAGGGAAGGAAAAATTTGTAAGTGCTAATTACAGCTAGTGTCATTGACCATATTCTTTAAGAATGACATAATGGTTTTATTATTCACCTCATCTCGATTGTTTCCTTATAGGTTATAGGGTGTGAACTCATTATGTTTGATTTTGAACATGGTGAAAAGAGCTTTAACATCTCAATTTATAAATGATCCATCATTATCGGATATAATAAGATTTGGGATACATATCGACAAATGATATGGTAATGGATAAATTTGGTAATCTGCTTCTCGATGACATAAGTGAGAGGAATGGCCTCAATCCACTTAGTAAAATACTTAGTAGTGAGAATATGTTGGTGGCCATCAAAAGTGGTGGGGTTTATTTTCCAAATGAGATCAAGACTCCATGTAGAGAATGACCACAGTGTAGTGATCGACTATAATGGCAAGGAAGGTGCATGTATCAAATTACCATGTTTTTGGCAAGCAACACACTTCTTGAAATAATTACAAGCATTTGTTTCCATCTTGGGCCAATATTATCATGTTCTATGGAGTTTCTTGGCTAAGACTACACTGCTGGTGTAGGTCCCACACATTCCTTTGTGGACCTCCTTAAGCACTAACATTGATTCTCCCAAATATCAATAATGAATAAGCATTCCATCATATCCATTACAATAAAGTGTGTTCCCAAGGAGGACATAATAGGCTAGGCGATGGAGGAATATTTTTTGGTGATTGTGTGAAAGTTTGGGAGAAAAGACTTAGTCATGGAAATAGTTATAAATGTCTTATAACTATGGTAGTTTAGGTGGGGAATTGGGACCAAAAATTATGTATACCCTCTTTAAATCAGGTAATATATGAGTAGGATGTGAAATTTTTTAATAGGAAATTGATACTCTCTAACACTACCACAAATTTATACCATGGACCTAATTGTTTCCATTGCATCGGTTGATCTATTATTGGCCTATGGTACCCATTTAAACCATAGGGACTTAAAGTGGGACTTGAGCTTATCCACAATGTGCTTTTAGCGTACAAAATTATCATCTTGATTTTGATATTATTATTTGTTCTGATTAAATATCAATTAAAAATCCCCATAAACCACTAATTACTATATATCTCACCGTATTCCAATACAAAGCCCTATAATAAGAGCTTCATACTCGACCATATTGTTGGTGCAATGAAAGCTGATATGAAAATCCTTAGGGATGAGGTCCCCTTATGGTGTGATCAATAAAATGTCTTCTTTAGATACTTAGGATGTAAAGGATCCATCAAATTATAATTTCCATTGTTCATGTTCATGAACCACCTCTTCTACCATCATCATAGAATCATCTATAAAATCAAATGTAAGTGGTTGAGTATCTACAATAAGAGTTTCTAAAAATTTATCTATAGTGACCTACCCCTTAATAATTTTGTAATTCTAGTACTCAATCTAAAATTCACTCAATATAATGACCCATTTATCCATGCAGCTTGTAAGAATTGTTTTGGATAATAAATAATTGAGAGGGTCCACTTTAATGATTATAATAGTTTTATTATTTATCATGTAGTGTCATAACTTTTCTAAAGTGAATACCATAGCTAAACAAGCCTTCCCAATAAGTGTATAATTATGTTCATATGCCACAAGTGTTCTTCTCAAATAATATATTGCATGATCCTTTCCTTAGTAATCATGTTGGGCCAAGAGTGCCCATAGTGCATGATTTGTGGCTAAGATATAAATAATTAATGGTTGTCCAAGTGTTGGCGGTCTCAAAACTAGAAAGTTAGCCAAGTATGTTTTGATCTTCTCAAATGCTTATTGATATTCAATATCCCATTGAAAAGTGACCCCTTTCTTTAGGATATGCATGAAAGGATGTCACTTACCTACCAATTGTGAAATAAACCTGTGAATGGATTGAATCTTTCCCTACAAGCTCTGGAGTTGATTTAGATTAGAAGGTGGAAGCATTTCCATGATAACCTTGACCTTAGAAGGATCCAATTCAATCCCTCTTTATGATACAATGAATCCTATCAATTTTATTGAAGTGACATCTAAGGCAACCTTCTTAAGATTCAAATGAACCTCGTACTCATGAAGTCTTTCAAATATTCTCCACAGAACATTAGGATATTCAACACATGTTTTTGATTTTGCTAGAATATCATAAACATAGTCCTCAACAATATCATGCATCATGTCATGGAAGATGATATTAATAGCAAATTTATAGGTGGCACTAACATTATTCAAGACAAAAGACATGACTTGGTAATAAAATGTTCCCTATAGTGTGGTGAACATAGTTTTGTGCTGGTCTTCTAGAGCTATCATGATTTGATTGTATCTAGAGAAGCCATCCATTAGGGACAACATCTCATACCTAGTAGTATTTTAAATAATCATGTCAATGTTAGGTAGAGTAAAATAATATTAAGGACACACTTTATTGATATCTCAAAAATTAGTACAAATATGTATGCTATGTGGCTTTCTACTTACTAGGACTATATTTGATATCCATTCAAAATAGTCTAATGGTCTGATGAAGCCAGCTCCCAATAATTTATCCATTTCCTTCTTGAATAAAATATAAATGTGTGGATGCATTTTTCTCAATTTTTTCTTGATTATCTTGGAATTTGGATGTACAACAAGGTAATGTACAACCAAGTCAGGGTCTAGGCCTGGCATGTCTGAATAAGCCCATGTGAAGATATCAATAAAATCCCTTATAATGTTGATGATGTGGTTACACTCTTCATTGGTGAGGGATGATCCAAGATGAAAAAACTTGGGGTATTCATAGTTTCTTAGGTTCACTTCAATGGTGTTCTCTACGAGGAGTGTTGAACCATCCTCTAAAATAATGGGCAGTGTTTGATCTTAGTCCTATTATTCTACCTCATTTTTTTCTAGTTCATCCCAAAGCTTAGGATAATGAGAAGATTTTGAGTCCACCAGTTTAGGTAGTGGCCAACTATAAAATATATATACAAAGTTTAGAACAAGATGCTCAAAGACTCTATGTTGTTCAGATGTGATACTAGTATTGGTTTTATAGATAGGACTTTGTGGAAACTACGCTTCCTTTGGAAATGAGAAAACTTCCCCATCCAAGAGCACCAAAACAAGTTTTCACTCAAGGGATCATATTTTTATTTACTTTTTCCTTGATCAATGAGTGCCTCAAATAGGTTTTCACATAAATATCTTGATGTTTTATCTTTTTTATGACTAAGAAAGTTTACCTATTCTCCAAAGTAGGTGAAAGAGTCTTAAGAGAAGTCAAAGCCTTGTTTGTGGTCACTAATTGGCAATCCTCTATGAGGTCCATATACTTAGAAATAGATTCCTAATTTTAAAATTCATCAAGGGGTATAACATAATTTTTTTTGTCCTAGTAAATGAGGTAGGGATGGTAAAGGCTAAAGGGATAATGGGATGCAATAGTCATAATAAATTTGGATTCAAACATGTCAATGTCAGCTAGCTCATCATAAGTACTATAATGGGACACTATGTCACTAATGGGAGTCTCAACATTAGTCAATTTATAGGAATCACTATCAAAATACATGAGGTCACCCCCAAGTGGTATAAATCTAAGACCTTGACTCATAGTATATTTACTAGCTGATAATGGTTCTAAGATACCTTGCTCTCATGGCCCTACGCCTTTTTCCTACATAATCCAAGTTATCCATAATTTGATTAAGGATAGGGTACTTTGGATTCTAAAAAAATTTAGCAAGGCCATCAGAATATAACCAATCATATTCAGTAGAGGCTTGTTTATCTTGATTTGTTGAAGTTATTAGCACAAATACCAGTGGTTGTTTCTATGTCTTTCTTATTTTGCCAAATCATGTTGGGATTGCAAGGGCTTTGAGAAGGTTTAGGTATACCATAATAATTAGGATACCTAATTAATTCTATGATATGAAAGGAATCTTTTAGATGGTATGTGTAAATGCATGCATCCTTAATAGTGAGGTGGTTTGCAAATGTTGTCGGAAATGGATCAATGAAAGTGAAAGAAAGATCACTTGGATTGATATAATTAGGCTTGGGTGGTTCTAAAATTATTCATTTATTCTTATTTGTTATGAATTTAGAACTAGGGCAATAGTTATAATTACAAAATTCAACCTTTATGTGTTTTCAATATTGGTAGGGCTGAAAAATAGTATAAATGATGACCTCAATTCTAGCATGGGGGAACTTGAGGCATTGGTACAAGGTAGATGGGATAGCTCATAATTAATAGATCTAAGGATGGCCAAGAAGTATATTATATGGAAATTCAATGTCCATGATGTGGCACAAAGTATTATGAGATACAGACCCAATAATGATTAGCAAACAAATAATCCCAGAGGACTCTCTTTTACCATTGTCGTATGCCTTGATCATGATTGTCTCAGGTATCCTTGGCATTATAACCTAGTTGTTGTATCAACTTGAGTGACACTATTTTAGCCCTGAAATATTATCTATAAAAACCCATTTGATCTTATGATTTTCTATAATGACCTCAATATGTAAGGGGTTATTGTGGCTAGGACCAAGAGAAGACATATCTCGTTGATCAAATATAATTTAGTGGCTAAGAGATAAATTCCATACAAGTGTCTGGAATTGGTTAGGGTTGATATCTTGGGGAATAGTGGACCATTTAAGGAAGTCATTTAACATAGTTTTGTGAATTGTTGATGTACACAAAAGATCTAGGATATAAATTTACATAGGGATTTTGCTTAGTTGATCCTAAATATTATATGGATTTCAAAGGAAGAATGAAAGGGTTTGGCCTTGGATGGTATAGTGTTTAGATTTGGATCAAAAGCCAAAGTGTTTAGGTTTGGTCCAGTGTAAGAAGAAGGCAAAGGGCCTTCGAGGGTGACTCACGAGTGTCCAGTTGTGATTACACAATCTAGAGTCGGTAAGGAGTCATTATAATTAGAAGAAGGTGCAAAGTACCATGGATGATAACTCATGAGTGTTTAGTTATAATTACATAATTTTGAGTCAATAAAGAGTCATTATAATTAAAATAAGAAGGTGAAGGGCCTTGAATTGTGACTCATGAGTGTTTTGTTGTGATTTCATAATTTTAAATTGTCAAGGAGTCATTATAATTAGAAGATGATGATGAAGGGCCTTAAATGGTGACTCGTGAGTGTCTAGTTATGATTGCATAATTTTGAGTTAGCAAAGAATAATTATAATTAGAATAAGGGGGTAAAGGGCCTTGAATAGTGACTCGTGAGCATATAGTTTTGATTGCATAATATTGAGTTGACAAGGAATTGTTATAATTAGAATAAGGTGGTAGAGGTCCAGAAATAGTAACCCATAGAAACCAAGGTGTAATGGAATTGCTTGAACTTGGTACATCATTATTTGAGGAAGAGGGTGTTAACCCTATAATAGGGGTTTCAATCCTTTGTTAAGCATTGGAAGGTTAATGAGATTTGATTGTAATAGTGGTAACATTATTTTTATAAACATGTCCTACAGTGTTATTATAATCATATGGCATGTTAATGTAACCCATGTTATTAACATGGGTATTATGACCATGATTATGCATATGTTAATTAAGATTCTAACATTGATTCCATTAATGTTGGCCCTAACCTTGATTCAAATTATTCCTCTATGCCTTCTTATTATGTTTGGTAAATGGGTCTTTGTAGATGCCCATGTCCTAATTAGTGTTTGACGATGTTTGTTTTATGTCATTTTCACCGCTTTCAATCAAATCCTTAATAAGATGTCTTAATTGTATGTATTGGTAAATATCATGGATAAAAACATGATGGAAATTACAAAATTTATCTTCCCAATATCAATCAAGTTTAGGTTGATCTTTTGGAAATGGTTTTGGTACAAGCCACACAATCAAATTAGCTACCACCAGCTTCTAGAATATTGCTTCCATACGTTCTCCTAGTTTGTTGAATGTTCTAAACTTGTTAAATACCCTATGTGGAGGATCCTTTTGTAAGGTGGTTGATGGAATAGGTGGGGATGGTTATACATTTGGAGTTGGTAGAGCCTACACCATTTGTACGTGTCTAGATTCTATCACTCCATTTCACACCATGTTCTTGTTTTTGTTAAAAACCTTAGGTTTTTCTATAGTAATAGCTTGAATAGGTAGTTGGATCTGATTATACATTTGAGCCTATGAATAAATATTTACAATACCCCTAGTAATGATTTCCTTCTCAATATTCACACATTTATCAATGATATTTTCAAATGTGTTGGCACAAGTGAGATGCAAATATCAGCCAACTATTTATCTAGCAAATTGTGTTGAAAGCATCTAGTTAATTATCTCCATCATTGTAGGTATGTGTTGAAGCTTTCTCCATCTCTTTATTTTGATTTGCATAAGTCAACCACTATTAGCTCATAGTCAATGTTATAAGAGAAATGGTTGTCAAATTTCTATAATAAATAATTCCAATTTAGCATTGATCCCTTAGGCAATTTGAGGATCCAATATAGAGCTTCTCCAGCCAAACTGTGTGGAAACAAGTGAAGCAAATAAACACTACTATAGGCTACCTTTTAGCATAGTAAAAAAAAGTCTTGAATGTATTATCGAGGGTCATATTTCCCTTTATATTTATCAAATATGGCTTCCTTGAAATGAGGTAGAAAAGGGACTTAGAGAATGCTTAGCTCAAATAGATATGGGCATATCTCATCAAATTTATTTTTATTAATTTAGTTATCTATCTCAAGCCTTGGTACTATTTATTTCATTGAATTTCACTCCTGCATGTTTGGTATATTTGTTAGTGGAATATAATTTTTTGGGGGTGGAATGTGCCCCTACTACATGGTATTTTTAGTAATATAAACCTTACATTCATAATTTTAGTTCTTTTTTACTCTTTGATTTGAGTAGGTCAAACATTGATTCCTATGTGGTTGATATAAAGTCCTCAAAATTTGTCATTATGAGCTATAGGTATACTACTAGTTTTGGGGAGTTTGTGGTCGATTCACTAAAGGACATGATGTTCAAGATGAACTTATATACACATAATATTTTCAAACTTTATTAATTACTGATGCTTTCTATCTTTTAGGAACCCATCGAGTCTCAATCTCTCTGAGTGTACGCCCTAAGGGGTGCACCAAGAAAGGGGTGGGTAGACCATTAGTGCTTTTTAGGATTGTTGTCCCTTATTTCCACTTGTTATCAATCCAACCAACTCCTAAAAGCATTCTCCTAAGCTTTGATTCCTATCTTTGTACCCTCTTATGGTCATTTTCCATCTTCATTAGCCCTTTCCCTAACCTAAACCCCTTTTTGGTAGTTTAGATGACTATGTCAGCCACATTGAATCTATATTGTTATTTACAAATCTTACTATGAACTAAGTCAGCCACCACTGACATAGTTTATTACCTAGTATGTTTTTTGTCAATTTAAATACTAGGTTGATCGAGTTGACCTTGTCGATCTATACTTTCAAAAGGGTTTAGGGTTAGATCATCCTATATAAACACATCCATTTCACCATTCTTAGAGAGGCAACAAGAGTTTATTATTCATTTGTGCTTTTTTATAATCTTTTCGACCACCATTATACATGAGGAGTCTTAGCTTAGGGTTTCTACTTGGATAATAATCTAGTCTTGTAGAGAAGTCTTGGATGCTTTAGTTATAAACCACACCAACCTCTTGTAAATCACCTTTTTCCAAGGGAGAGATTGAGTCTCGATGGGTTCATCTTCTAGGTAAGTATCTCTAAATATTATCCTCTCTTTAGTATATAGAAGTAGCATAAGTAATGACTTTTGAGTAATATTTCTCTCTCCATGCATCAGGGTTTTACCTATACATAGTTTAATTAGGATTCTCTTATGCATGTTTACTAACCTCCATGTTGTGCCACAAGCTTTGGTAAGTACTAGATTAGATTTTGCTTTACTTGTTATTAGTATAGTGAATATGAAAACACAGTGCCTAGTTAGGGTTATTGCATAGTTTTGCTTGAATGTAGGAATTGGAACCCTCCCTAGTGATATTATTATGGTAAGAGATCCCTTAGCTAGGTCTAACAGATCCATATTGGTCATGACCCCAATTATCTAATGTATCCCAAATCAGAAGTGTAATTAGGATCTATCTTATTCAAGATGAGATTTATTTATAGATCTGTTACATTTCCCATTGTATACATTATGGTGAACCCGATGTGAATATAATCCTTGAATATTTTCTTTCACTCTTTTCATTTCTATCATTCTATTTTTTATTTTGATACTAGGTCGACTAGGCTAATATAGTTCTAACTTTTGTGCAAAATTTTAACACAGTCATATCAAAATGACTCTATTCTCTATGTAGGTCTTTATCAAATATAGGTTACTGGATCAAATAGGTTGACACAGTATTCTTCTTCAGTTCTAAATAACAAACTAAGTTGACCAAGGTGATTTAGTCTTCTATTCAGTATCTATAAAAACAAACTAAGTTGTGCAAGTTGACTTAGTCTTATAGTCAACATCCAAATAAAAAACTAAGTTAACCAAGTTGACTTAGTCATATTAATAGGCTTCAATAAATAGGGTTTCACATAATTAGGTCAACCCAATCAACTTAGTTGGAATAAGTTTCAAGCAACATTTAAGGCACTTCAACAAAAAATTTGCAATCTTAATCATCTACCAACCCACCAAGGTTCCTCTTTTTCTCTCTCTTTCAATTTAATAATTCATTATAGTTCTATTTTGTGCAAGTTTTCTATCTTCAAAACTACAATCCTACAACAAACTAAGTTGATCTAGTTAACTTAGTTTTGTATCCTATATTTTGTCTAAAAGACTAAGTCAACCTGGTCGACTTAGTTCTTAAATACTCTTACTTCTATAGAATAGTAGTGACCCAGTCAACTTTGTTCTATACTATTTACATACAATGTTGTCTGAACTAACTCTGTACCATTTTTAATTTGGAAATTAATAACTATATGCTAGTACTTAATTCACACTTTCATTTTTAGTTGCTTGCATGCTTAGAGTAGCTCACATAGTCTAATTAGATGGTTTTTTTCAAATTATCAATTAGTTTCATTATTTTTCTCTTTTTTCACACACTACCAAATCACACAATATTTAAAACACATTTAACATTTGTCTTTCCAAGGCTTACCTACTTGGATTTCATCACTAAGGGGGAAACTAACTTGGTTTTCTTGCCAAGTATAAACACATGGTTAATGGTATATATTGGCAAAGCACCCAATACCCTTATCATTATGGGATTGTGAAGTGAGGGGGTATGCCCCAATACCAATCTAGTGCAATTGCCAATATAGATCCCTTTCAACCTAAATGTCCTAAAACCATCCATAGATTGCTTTTTAGTTCCTTATTTTCATCCAACTTCCCTATCACACTTAAAATTACACTTTATAATAATATAAAAACACTCAATATGACCACTTAGTTAGCATTTAATTTTTAGTTAACTACTTGTTCTCTACTCATTATATGTTGTATTTCAAAAACTTGCATTGGCCAGCATTGGTGCAAGGTTTTATGTTGTGTGCTTCAATTGGATCATTCTCATTCATCTAATTGTTTGTGTATTTACTTCCATTTCTTACTTTAATAACATTGCAAAATTTTCCATATTATTATCACACTATCATTTTGTTCAACACACTCTCTTACATATTGTTTGTTTTCCTAACTGTAGTATTAAATCAACCTAGTTGACCCAATACTCCTTTCTATCCAATTAGGTTACAATACTAAGTCGACCTGGTTGACTCTATATCTTTAGCAGGCTATCTTTTTTCCTATTTATAGTACTAAGTTGACCTAGTCAACTCTATACTCTTCTACCTTTTATCTAGTAGTACTAAGTCAACCTAGTTGACTCTGTACTCTTATTAGTTCCCTTCTCAATAATACATAGTTGGCTTAGTCAACCTTAAATCTGATTTTTTCCCCTTCTCTCCTAATTGGATGACATAGTTCTCTATTTATCATTCCTTAGAATTATTTTATTTTCCTTAAAACATCATGAAGTCCCCTATTAGTTCTTGGAAAACTTAAATCCATTTAGACACTATATGGGGTATTCCTTTCTCCCTCTCTTTACCTCCCAAGAAAACCCTCACTCTTGGAACACCTCTTCCCCTCCTTCATCTATAGATCATAACATGGTTTAAATCACACCCCAAGATGAATTAGGTGGATTTGATCCTTTTTTTACCTATCAAGATAATTTTCATATTCAAGATTTTCAACATAATGTGGGATCAATTGACACAAGTTTATCTAACAATCCCATTGGTAATACACCTTCTAATAACCCTCCCCCTAATACCTATTTGCAGAGTTCTCCTACAAACATCAACCCACCAATTGATATGACTCAATTTCTTGCATAATTCATATAATAAATGAACATAATGCAAACTTCTAACACCTCTCAAATTATGCAATTACAATGTCATTTGATCAATATGGATAATCAACCTCTAGTTCTCAATCCTCAAGCCAATCCAAATTTTATTCCTCTACCTCTTAGAGATGTCTGAGGAAATGTTATTCCTCAACCTATTATGAATAAAAAAATGCTTCAAAATATCCAAAATGAGACTTTATCTCCTTTCATAGTGTCCATAGATATTGGTAATATATCTCTAACTATCAATTATGATGGGACTAAAGACCCTACATCCTTTCTTAAAGAATTTGACAATCTTTATAAAGAGTGGATCCAAAATAATAATTTCACCACAACTAAACTTATATGTAAAACCTTCATTGGTAATGTATATTAATAATATAACCAACTTCCCCAACATTCCATTTAGCAACTTGAGAATTTAGTCAATCCTCTAGTTAAAGAGTTTCAGCATAATGACCTTCCTAACAATTGTCTTAGCCATTTCATCAATGCTAAGAAATCTCCCACTAAATTAACTCATGATTTTATCAATAGATGGAAATATCTCGACCATAAATTCAACCATAACATGATTGATGACAATTTATTCAAACTCTTTATAACTAATTTAACTCCTTCACTCTAATATAAGGTTCAAACTTTTGCTCATCAAATGCTTAACAAAGCTCTTAACCAATCCAAACATAAAGACTTATTCATGAATAAATTTGAACCTAATACCAAATTTTTTAAAGGTTATTTTCAAACTTATACCAATTTCATCACTAGTAATACTCCTCAAACCAAACTAGGAGTTGCCAAAGCTGACAATCCCCCATTTTCTCACATACCACTAACTATGTAGAAAATGAAACAATTCTTACTGCCCTCTAAACTCTTTACTTATCTTAATAATCCTCCTAAATGGTATGACCCTAATCAATTTTATTATTTCCACACCTACATTGGTCATTCCAATGAAACTTATTGAAGGCTTATTATTTTTTTTCTCCTACATGCTTAGTGATTCCTTCAATCACAAATCCATGATCCAACTTCATCGTCAAGAGTACAACACTACTTCTAAAAAATGACAAGCTCCCAAAGCTTCTTATTTTAATTACCAAAATATTTTTTCACATCTAATCATAAACAAAATACCAAATATGTTTATGCTATTGATTCTGACTATGACCAATATTATAACAATTCTCAATATGCTAATGCTACCAAGGTCAACTATCATCGCAAGCTAGATCATAAATATCCTATCACAAAACCTAGGAAAACATATTTAGAATAACAACTTCTCAAAGATACTATAACCACTCATTTAGTTTTATAATCCCATGAGGAACCACTTCCTTCTTTCCAATCCCCAACAACTTCCATTCCTTCAAAATCTACCTTACCTTCTAAAAATTACACTAGTTCTTCTTCTAAATCCCATTGGAACTTTCTCAAAAAACTTAATTTCATGCCTTACAAGATTCCACTTATAGAGTTAGTTCATACTTCCCCTTATCATCACAAATTCCTCATGCAATAATTACAATAAATTAAATAACCATCCTCTATAGATGAAGAACCACCTTGTATTGAGCATCAACCTACCAACATACATACCATTGAATCCTTGTGTCTTTCTTCCAAACCATATATTGAATTTATTTAAGAGGACATGATTAATGATTAAATCCTTTTTCACATTGATGATCCACCACTATTCATTAAAATATCCATTAATACTACCCTTATTCATAAATTTTTAGTTGATGAAGGGTCTAGTATTAATGTGACATCTTTGTGGCTTATCCAACAACTTGGCTATAATAAGGATCATCTCAAGCAAACCCACCTTGTTTATCATGGATTTGATAAAACTATTCAAAAGTCACTTGGTTGTATTTATCTTCCTTTAACAATCAGACCTAAGACTATTCAGACTAAAATTATGGTCCTTGATTTGCCCTTATCTTATAACATACTCTTCAATTACCTTTGGACATATATAATGAGGGATATCACCTCTTTCAATATCCAATGCATCAAATTCATACATAATGACAAATGTTATAAGTATTAGGCTGATCCCAACCCTTGGAGTATTCAGCTTCCTAATCCAAAATCTCAATATCACATTCCTATCATCAGTAGTGCTCCCTTACTTGATTTTATCGACATCAATCCAGACTTACAAGTCACTCTATATTTTTTGAATGATGATGAACCAAATGAATTACAACATACTTGCAACACTACTAAGATACCTCCTTATATCTTAAAGTGGCTTCCTCCTTCTTTATTACCTCATGATTTCATTATTCCTTTCATTGATGAAATCTCTAATTTTCTCCCTCCATGTAATGCTCATGAACCTTCTTACCCCAAAGATTCCTTCACATGAAATTATTTTAGAGTGGCTAAATTTTTCAAGATCCTCTAATCATCTCTCCATGAAAGTTTAGTGACCTTGGAATTTTGCATTCTAAAACTCCCCCTGAATCTCAAGCATGTACCATATCTCCAACCTATGATAATAGCTACATCATGGCAAAAGATCAACCTTGAGACTTGGATGTATAACATTATAAAAAAAATTAGATCAAATACAAGCTTTCAACCAAGATGTTCATACCATTTCCATGGATTTTAAATTAGTTCCTGAAGTTTATGTACCTCCTACTAATACTCAACTTCTTAATATTCCTCGGGTGGTTGAATAAATCCTACCTTCCTAACCTCCAAATATTTTTTCATATTCTCTACCACCTACAGATCCCATCACTAAATCTAATTATTTCCCAATCAAATAAACTAATGATACACCAATCTCATTCGATCAATCTACTCCTTTGACTCCCAAGATTACATTAAATGCCAAGGCCACATATGTCCATTAGATACATTCTGAATATGATATTCATGGTAATCAAATTATCAATCTCAAATTAGATGTTGAGTATTATGGTCCTCTTTCCACTTTGCCTAGTGATGAATTCATTCTTGAATTACTTCATGCTTGATAACCTCAACTTCTTTGAAAACATAAAAAACTTGGTAATTTCAAAAATAAAACCCCTTATTTCAACAAATTAATTACTAGCATTAAACCTCAAACTAATCCAAACTATTTTTTACCTAATACACCATATCACTTCCAAGATTCAAATGATATTCTTATCAAATAAATTACTTGCATTGAATATGGTATTCCATCCTGCCTTCAACCTATTACAATTTCTCATGAACTCACACCTACTAAACATGATAACTTTAGTTTATTTTTTAATAAATATCAGGAGATATTTACCTGATCCTATGAGGACATGCCTAGTATTAACCCTAGCATTATGGTGCATAATATCATCACTTATCTCGATGCCAAACCTATGTGCCAAAAGCAATAAAAATTTCCACCCAAAGTTTCCACCTTATGCCATAACTAAATTATCAAACTCTTGATGCTAAATTTATCAAACTAATGGACTATTCTGAATGGGTTTATAACATAGTCCCTATTCAAAAAAAGGTCACCATCCCAAGGATAATTTACCTCTACCTTCAATATATGTCATTGTTGATTCCACAACTGGTTATGAAATGTTATCTCTTATGGATGGTTTCTCAGGATATAACCAAATTCACATTGCCCCTGAAGACCAACATAAAACAACTTTCACCATGGAATGGGGCACCTATTACTATGTTAAAATGAGATTCAACCTCAAAAATGTTGGAGCTACATATCAATGGGAAATGACTCATATATTTCATGATCTTATTAACAAAATTGTAGAAACCTATGTGGATGACCTCATTACTAAATTTAAATATCATAAACTCATCTTTATTATCTTGCCATCATCTTTGACTGTCTTCTTAAATATAAATTTTGGCTAAATCCTTATAAATGTGTTTTCAGTGTCACATCTAGTAAAATATTAGGATTCTTAGTTTCTCTTCATGGCATTGATCTTGACCTTGCCAAGATTAATACTATCATCAACATGCCCATCCCTCGATCCATTTTATACATTCACACTTATCTTGATAAACTTGGGGTAATTAAATGCTTCATCACCAAAATGGCTTACTATATCTATAGACACTGAAATCGTGTCTACTCCTTGGTTGACTCCCCCCCTTGGTCCCCTTGGTCCACTTCTAACACATTCTTAACCCACACACTTATTAATTTAAAATAATAACTTATTTTAAATTAATAACGCCTCCCTTGACACCTCACCCATGACACATCACCCTTGACACCTCACCCTTGGATACCTCCCTTTGGATACCTCCCATCACCCTATGACCAATTTAAGACCTATTCCAACTCTCTCACTAATCCCCATGCCTATTAAACCCGCCTTCGACCGTTTAACCATGACCACTGCACTCGACAGACGGAGGAACCGGTAAAATGCTAAAAATAGCCTTTTTACCCATCTTCTAGCCGCCGACGTCGGTTACCCATCGGCTGACACCAGTGGGATCACCGACGTCGGTCGCTTAAAATAACCCAAAGGTGAATTCTCTTCCCCCTGGGACTCTAAAATCACAGAGCCAGAATTTGACCTCTCTCTCTCTCTCTCCTAGACACACACCAAGCATCATAGGCTACAGGCACTCTATAGAAATAGCTCTAGACTTTGGGTTAAAGACATTGTAGGTACATCAGCCGCATCAGCAACAAGTCTTCTACACTCTTTCTTTAGAAAACTAGAGCTAAGTATTTCTCCTGTCCTTTCATTTTAGTAGTTTAGAAAGCATCAGTAATTAGTTCTCTTTTTACTAGTTCTAAGCACTGTAGACCAGACTCAGCTATCAACTAGACCCAACCTGACTTCTTCCTAGAAAGGCTGAGAAGCCTTCTTCATACTCTTACCCCTTTTTGACAACCTATCCTCTCCCTCTGACCCTCTTTGGACCTTATCAGTCTCCCTGCAACCCTGCACAGACCCTTTTACCTCTCAGACCATTCTGTCGACCATAGACTCAACCTGAAACTCGTCCAAAAGTCCACTATCCCTACCGACGTTGGTGGCATAACTAATGTCAGCACATTAAACAACTGAGGATGGTAGACTAACCGGTGTTGGCAACATTGATAACTGATTACGGCAGACTAACCGACATCGGTGACTGTGGAAGATAGATTGTAAGGAATCAGGTATGCATTATCTATTTCTATTTCTTTAAGTCTTTCATTATTTCTCTTTATCCGACATTCTTTTTATCAAAAGTGGACTGTCATCCCTCCAAGAAGTCTTTGCACTTCTGGGACTAAGCTTTTGCTTGGCATTCCACCTTACATCCATCTAACAATCTCTTTGTTTAAGTCTTTCTCTCTACAGGTGTCATCCTCCACAGCCAAAGAGGAGCTCCTTCAGTAGTCTGGATACGATGCGCAAACTTCATCTGGGTATCATCTAACCCTTGGCCATTATCTTAGTTTCTTTCATCTTTTGAATGTGGAAAAGCAAAAATAGTTAGAAACATTCTGGCACGCCCGGTGGGACCCTGGGGTTTTCCTTGGGTTCATACTTTTTCTTCTAAAAACAAACTTTTCATATAGGTGCATTAGGGAATTTTCTCTTCTTGTATCCTTCTTCTCTTTCGAAAAGACATCATAAGCAAGTTAAAAATAATCTTTCTTTTTACTCTTGTCACCTTTCCTTCTTGCATCTTAGAGTTCATACTCTTAACCTTTTCTCAACTTGTTTGCATCCAAACAAAACATTTCAATTTGGGCTTAAAATCTATTGCATTTCATTTATGCCTAAATGCATACTTAGCTCTCACATCTAGTAATTAAAAGTGCATTATGAATAAATCATAGTGCACTTATGTTACACGACCAAACCACTTTCACAACTAAACATCTAAACATACCTGAGACAAGGTCTGACTAAGATTTCATCACCTAGCAGATACCTTACCCTTCCTAGAGATCCCACTTGGACTTCACTACCAAGGGGAGAACCCACTCTGTTCTCTGGCAGAGTATAAACTCTAGGGGAAGTATATACTGGCTAAGTGACCCAACTTATCTCTGGACTCGTGAAGTGAGGGGATCTTGCTCCTTAGCACAAGGCCACGTACGGAACCTAATATGGACTTTTGAGCACCAAAACTAACCCGAAACCAACCTTAGACTGCTTCTTCTAGGACCCGTTCTAAAATCCAACTTCCCAAACACATTCTTCTAAGGCATAAGCCAACAAGACTCTAAAACTTATTCTTAGGAATTTAACGTTAGAGTTTGCTTGTCTTCATCTATTTTTCTATCTCTATCTAGTTTTTTGAGCTGGTGAGGTCACATTCTGAGCTTCAAGAACAACTCAGACTTTCTTCTTTCTTCCAAAACTTTCAATTTTCTGAGTTTTTAGAAACACACAGACACTGACATCAGTTTTTCAACTGACATCGGCAACTTTTACTCACTAGCATCAGTTTTCCAACTAACGTCAGCAACATATCTCCACCGACATTGGTTTTTCCACCGACGTCGGTCACTATCAACCAATCCTTCTTCCAAAATAGCAGGCTTAAAACCTAAATTTCTTGTTGTTGGACACACATTCTGAGTTTCTGAAACTGAAAAAAACACAATTTCTGGAACCTGACCGTTTTTGCCTTGAATGGTTTTGACACGTAGTCAAACCAAAACTCTTGTTGACCATGCAAGGCAGTAACCACTTTTGCCTTAGCCTTTCATATCAAGTCCCCAAATGGAGCATACTTCAAACATTGAGCATACTCCTGTCCAGCCTACCCCCAACCAACTTTCAATTATTTCTGAAGGGGATCAAAACTTTGAGAGACTCCTTGACCATAACGTCAAGGCTCTCCAACACTATCTCGCTAAGAGCCAAACACGAGACTCTTCAATTCAACCAAGTTCATCGCATTTTTAGAACTTGATTGTCTCGACTCCACACACTCTTGCACCTATAAACGTAGGAGTGACTACCTATCCTTTTATCAGTGCCGCCATTCAACCACCTGTAGTGACATCAAGCCAAGTTGTGCCTCCTAGTTTCATGACACAACCACCCCTGGCTTCAACATTTGTCCCTATGACTAGTTATCAAGCACAACCAACTACGTCATATGCCCCTCCTCACACCTTCCAAGTGCCCTACAATCTAGGGGGTGCTCCACCTGTAAATCCGTCAACTAATCTAATCAAGATGTTGATGGACAAAATGTCTAATCTTGAAACATCCATTTCCGGTTCAAGCAATGTTCTTTCATATGAACAAATTTGTAATGAACCCATTCATCCCTCAGTCCCAATCCGACCATATCCCAGTCAGTGGGAACTTCCCAAGTTTACTCGTTTCCAGAGTAAGGAAGACCCACAACAACATCTACAAGCATTTAGACATGCTTGTTATCTTATAGCCCATGATGATGCGTTATTACTACGCACATTTCCCATGTCACTTTCTGGTGCTGCCCTCAACTGGTATAGCTCCCTTACCAGTCATTCTATCTTTTCTTTCACCCAACTAGCTCAACTTTTCCTTGACCACTTTTCGATCAATATCACCAAAAAGGTTTCAATCATGGACCTATACTCTATCAGACAGTTTGACGATGAATCAATAGCCAATTTTATTGCCCATTGGAGAGGCTTAATCAACCAACTCTCATTTTCTTTACCTCAACCCGAGCTCATTGAGCTCTTTTCACGAGCGTGTGCCAAACATATTTCATCTACTCTATGGGTCCAAACATTCTGCACATTTGATGAATCTTTCACCATGGCTAGGAAGCTTGAACTCCACACGGTCGAAGAGGACAAGGTCAAATTGCGTAATAACAACGCAAAAGCCAATGACCCTTCTTCATCCAAACCTTTTTCTTCCCACTCCAAGTCTAAGGCATTAGCAAATGCTGTAGTCATTAGTCCATCATCTTCAACAACAACAAACCAACCTCAACCTTCCACATCAGACTACATCACAAAACAATTCCAACAACGGTATATATAGTGTCAGTATACTCCTATAGGTGAATCATACGTTTCCATTTTGGATAAACTTGTCAAACAAGGGGTCCTCAATCTCCCTCAAATTTGACCACCTCAATTTGACCCCACAAAAGCCATCCCTACATGGTATATGGAAAACAACTTTTGTCATTATCACCGTGTCAAAGGCCATGACATAAACAACTGTAAAACTTTCAAAAACATTGTGCAAGACATGATAGATAAAGGTGATCTTGTTTTGGATAACCCAAATGTGCCACCTAACCAAAACATTGACATCTTTAGACAACCTTTTCTTAACCACCCCCTAGCCAAAATAACATTCAGACCATGGCCGATGACTCCCAAGAGCGTCATATACGCACAGTCAACACGGTCTTTCCTGTCATTCCTAACCAACCTCTCCCATAGTCTAAAGAGGTTAGTCAACCTATTAGTCCACCACGGGTAGAAGAACCTTCTTCTCTTATTTTTCCTCTACCAATAGAGGATATCCCTTCATCCATCCCTCTTTCACATGAAGGAGAGTCAACTTTGAACTCTCCCATATTGGAGGATGTTTTGGTGACTCTGATGCCGGTAGCCTCACCTTCATCCTTCCTATCATCAATGGGGGATCATACTTTCCCCACTCCTCGACCACACACTGAAGCCATCACCATCCATATGCTCTTCCCTCTCGAAGAGCCGCAATCTCCAATCCCTTCTCCGCCAAGAGAGGAACTCGCCACCTCACCTACTTCGGTCGAAGAAGATCCGATGAAGGTAGACTTGAATCTTACCCCCCACAATAGTAGTCCTCGCACCCAACCAAAGAAGGTTACTAAACCACATCAGATAATTTTTCTCCCACCATCACCATTGCCCTCTATTTTGGGCCCACACCCATCCACCTTAATAAGAGTGCTTCCTACTCCGACACCCAATAAAAACAAATCACCTCCATTACTACCAACACCTAACAAAAACATACCTCCTTCAAAACATCTAACGTCTCCTACCATGAAAGTGCCATCTACACGTGCGACCATACCACCAAGCAAAAGGATGGTACGAAACACTCCCTCAACAGCTTCTAAACAGAAGTTGCCAACTTTTACTGCAACACAACATGTAGACCCATTAGCAGGTTCTTATACCTTGCTATTATGCCAATTGTTACAATCCTCTAACATCACTCTTCCACCTATCAAACCATTTCAACCTCTTGGACCAAAACCATCTTGGTTTGACGACACTAAAATTTGTGCGTATCATCACACACCTGGGCATGACATTGAGCATTGTTGCACTCTTAAGGTTGTCATTCATCAACACTTGAAAAAGGGCACTCTTCTCATTAAGGACCCCTTTGATAAATCTCTGACATCATATCATGCCTCCCAAACCTCATCACCTTTACACTCATCAACCCTCGGATCAAAACCATCTTGGTTCAATGACACTAAATTTTGTGCGTATCATCGCACACCTGGACATGAAACTGAGCATTGATGCACTCTTAAAGCTATCATTCATCAACACCTAAATAAGGACACCCTTTTCATTGAGGATCCTCTTGACCACCCTTTCAACAAACCACCAACACCATCATATGCCTCTCAAACCTCATCACCTAAATCGGGATCTCAACGCAAGACTGTGGTTCCTCTACCCCCTTCAACCCCATTATTTGAAATCAACACTATCAATGTGGCCACCAGGTCACAAACCATGAAGGATAAAGGGAAAGAGAAGGTTTCCCTCCCTCAAACATGTCCATTCGTCAAGCCCCCTCAACCATCAAAACCCAAGATTTCACTTTTGGGCACATCTCGACCAACTTTTTCGAAACCATTTCATGACCCCATGGTGAAACACCTTCACCAAACCTCTGTGAAGACATCTTTGTATGACCTCATTCAAAGCTCTCCACAACATCACCAATCTTCAATCAAAACTTTACAGACAGTGGAGGTCCAACCTGAAGACCCCCAACCACTAGCCTCTTTAATCAAAACATTACCAACCATTGTCTCCGTCACCGTCCCTAATTTTGAGATTCTAGCCTCCAACCTGGAAGATCAGGATCTCACCCTCTTAAACTAAGCCTATCAGGCAAAAATCTTCACAGGATTCATCCTCACGTTGCACTCCTTGACTAAGAGGAGTTTCATCATCTTCTCTTCATCTCATTTATCCAACCCATTGATTATCTGCAATGGGTGTCAAACCTTGTCCCTGTCACCAAAACAACTGGGGGAATTCAACTTTATAATGACTATCATGACCTCAACCAACCTTGACCAAACATAAACCAACCTTTTAATCATGACCTCAACCAACCTTGACCAAACATCAACCAACCTTTTAATCATGACCTCAACCAGCCTCGACCAAACATCAACCAGCCTTTTAATCATGACCTCAACCAACCTCGACCAAACATCAACCAACCTTTTAATCATGACCTCAACCAACCTCGACCAAACATCAACCAACCTTTTAATCCTGACCTCAACCAAACATCAACCAACCAAGCATTGACCTCAACCAACCTTGACCAAACATCAACCAACCAAGCATCGTCCAACACGTGACCAATATGGAAAGAAGCAAACAGGGCAAGTTTGTTCCTAATTGGCTCAAACCTTACATCATAATGCACAAGTATGGATTAGGGACTTATCATCTATCTTCTCTTGAAAGCTGACCGGAACCTGAACCCCTTAATGCCTTACATCTACGACCATTCTACTGTTAGTTGAGTCCTCGTTCACTCGACATTTAACTTGAGCTCGTCCCTTGGGTAATCCCTATCATCTTAATCCTTATTTCTTTCAACCCTGTTTCCCTAAAGCAAACACTCTGTGACCCTTTTATAAAGTATGAGTGCTTTGTCCTAATAAAAGGGAACCCTTAAACTTCTATAGTCTTGTCCATGACTAAAAATTATGTCAAAAATAAACTGGGATGCCTATCAAAAGGTCATAAACTCTAAATGCAGACTGCTTCCTCGAAGGACAGTTGTATCATCATTGCTATAGCTAATAGACTGCTCCCTCGAAGGATAGTTATTCAAATCCCTCCAAAACATATAAATTAGAATATAGACCACTCCCTCAAAGGATGGCTATGCCTAAAATCTTGCTACAAACAACACTCTCTCAGAAGCTTCCCGCATTGATCAACTTCACAAACGACCACAAAACAAAATGACATCTCTACGTAGACTTCCCGCATTGATCAGTCTACCAACAAAAAAAAAATCTGTCATGGACTTGACTTATAGTCGTTCTCAGGGTCTCCTATAAAAAGGGGCAAAGTTATCCCTACTAAAAAGGGTTACCCTATCCTAACATATCACATCACCTACTCAAGGGATTTCAAGCTCATTTTAATGTCAAAGTGATTTGATTACTTCTCTAACACAACCAATGGTCAAAGATATAATGCATGAATGGGGATTCTATTTGCAAAACCCTTATCAATGTTATCATTAATGTCCTTGTCAATGAAAGAGCAACGTGCCTTTCACTTCTTACACACTTTAGTCACATACAACCAATCCAAATCTAACCAAATCATTCCAAAACCAACCAAACCTTTTTCAGACCATAAATATCATCATAGACCATTCACACTAGTTTCTATGGAAACCAATACACATGGAAACTATCGACCACGTAATTTATGTTAAGCATAAACCATTACTTGCTGAAGCATAAATTGACTCATTTCATTTTTAGCATACATCCATCATGACTATGGAAAATTGCTAGGGATGAAAAGACCACTCAACCAATGTTACAGAATACACCATCATATGGAAAAGGTTGTAACATCATCATACCCTCATCATTTATAACCTGACCAAACCAACCTATCAACCTATCTAAACTACATTGGTCTGAGGCCCTTCCAACAGGGGCTATGTAGGCAGCACTCAGATAACATGACATCTTTTGGGGTTGGCTCGGTCACATCCGTTTGTTCGTCTATCTGATGGACAAACCATATTACCTTTGACCATGACTTAACCTAGTCCAAACCAACTATCAACCACTTTGACGCCAGTCTAAAATACATTGGTCTAAGGCCCTTCTAACAAGGGCTATGTAGGTAGCACTCAGATGACATGACATCTTCTGGGGTTAGCTCAGCCACATCCGTTTGTTCATCTACTTGATGGACAAACCATTTAACCTTTTAACTATGACTTAACCTCGTCCAACCCACATCTATAACCGACCCTCTTCCTCCCTTTTTAGGGAGAAATACATTGGCCTAAGGCCCTTCCAACAAGGGCTATGTAGGCAGCATTCAGTTGACACGGGGTCTTCTGAGGTTAGCTTGGCCATTCCTTCATCCGTCCATCTAACGGACCAACTATCTATCTCAACTCGACTCGACCAATAACCTTGGAGATCATGACTATCTCCTCAGACCTCGACCACTTCCAAGACAACTTTGCCTTGGTTGTTTCTGCATGTATGCTACCTTGCAAATAGATAGCAAAATTATCCACACATCATATTATGACCCTCACAAGTATAGGATCACGAGTAAGTTTATCCCCACTACTTGTGACATTTTCATGTTTTCTAGGAGCACTTCCTGAGCCTGGGATACTTGGAACATGATGACCATTGGAGCTACAGCTTGAATCATTTAACGCAATCAGCTATGACTAAATGCTGGGGCCCGGTTATTTTGATTTTAGCACTCCTCAACCTTTGACCATGACAATTTGACCTATCTATCGCATGGAGTGGTATACGCGCACTCCCACCTTTTTCAGTGTTCACACTCAAACTTCACCATTTTCATCCACCATCTATCAAATCGGCACCTGATTTCAAGTTCCCTTCCCTCGACTCCCACTTTGAGGGGGAATACATCATCCCTCATTTGGGGCAACCAACTCCTATTTTTGTCTTGCAGTTCACTAGAACAACTAATAGGACAAAAACTACCTCATCCCATACCTGGGGCAACCTAATCCTATTTTTGTCTTGCAGTTCATCAAAACAACCAACAAGACAAAAAGGGGAAAATTTAGACACTAAAATCGTGTCTACTCCTTGGTCGACTCCCCCCTTGGTCCCCTTGGTCCACTTATAACACATTCTTAACCCACACACTTATTAATTTAAAATAATAACTTATTTTAAATTAATAACGCCTCCCTTGACACCTCACCCATGACACATCACCCTTGACACCTCACCCTTGGATACCTCCCTTTGGATACCTCCCATCACCCTATGACCAATTTAAGACCTATTCCAACTCTCTCATTAATCCCCACGCCTATTAAACCCACCTTCGACCATTTAACCATGACCACTGCACTCAGCAGATGGAGGAACTGGTAAAAGGCTAAAAATAGCCTTTTTAGCCATCTTCTAGCTGCTAACGTCGGTTACCCGTCAGCCAATGCTGGTGGGATCACCGACGTCGGTCACTTAAAACAACTCGAAGGCAAATTCTCTTCCCCTTGGGACGCTAAAATCACAGAGCCAGAATTTGACCTCTCTCTCTCTCCCAGACACACACAAAGCATCACAGGCTACAGGCACTCTATAGAAATAGCTCCAGACTTTGGGTTAAAGACATTGCAGGTACATCAGCTACATCAGCAACAAGTCTTCTACACTCTTTCTTCAGCAAACCAGAGCTAAGTATTTCTTCTGCCCTTTCATTTCAGTAGTTTAGAAAGCATCAGTAATTAGTTCTCTTTTTACTAGTTCTAAGCACTGTAGACCAGACTCAGCTATCAACCAGACCCAACCTGACTTCTTTCTAGAAAGGCTGAGAAGCCTTCTTCATACTCTTACCCCTTTTTGACAACCTATCCTCTCCCTCTGACCCTCTACAGACCTTATCAGTCTCCCTGCAACCCTGCACAGACCCTTTTACCTCTCAGACCATTCTGTCGACCATAGACTCAACCTGAAACTCATCCAAAAGTCCACTACCCCTACCGACATCGGTGGCATAACCGATGTCGACACATTGAACAACCGATGACGGCAGACTAACCAGCGTCGGCAACATTGACAACTGACGATGGCAAACTAACCGGGGTCGGCGACTGTGGAGACAGATTGCAAGGAATCAGGTATGCATTATCTATTTCTATTTCTTTAAGTCTTTCATTATTTCTCTTTATCCAACATTCTTTTTATCAAAAGTGGACTGTCATCCCTCCAGGAAGTCTTTGCACTTCTGGGACTGAGCTTTTGCTTGGCAGTCCACCTTACATCCATCTAACAATCTCTTTGTTTAAGTCTTTCTCTCTACAGGTGTCGTCCTCCATAGCCAAAGAGGAGCTCCTTCAGTCGTCTGGATACGGTGCGCAAACTTCATTTGGGTATCATCTAACCCTTGACCATTATCTTAGTTTCTTTCATCTTTTGAATGTGGAAAAGCAAAAATAGTTAGAAACAATATATATTCTATCAATCCTATTTTTAAGAAAGGTATTGCTTTAGAATAGATATATCCCTATCAAAAAGCATTTGATAATATGAAATAATCATTGCTTCACCTAGCTACTCTTCATACTCCTTCCAATGATCAACCTTTGATCCTATATACCTCTTCCACACCCATATCTATTGGGTCAATGTTTTCCCAACATAATGATACTAGAATATAATATGTCATCTATTATATCATTCAAGGCCTCATTTATTATGAGAAACATTACACAAAAGTCAAATATGATTGCTTCATCATATATTTTGTAGATGAAAAACTTTGACATTATATGATTTATCAGACCACTTATGTTATCATCCATTTTGATCCCCTTCATTACTTTTTCTCCAAAACCTTTCTTTCTAGAGACATAATTGATAAGTGGATGGTCCTTCTTATGGAATTTGATCTCCAAATTATTACTCAAAAAGTTATCAAAATACAAATCATCACTGATTGATTTGACACATATCCTATGCCCAATATTGACCACCTTCGAGATAATCTTCTCGATGATAATATTCTCTATGTTGAAGGTCTCAACCAAGACATGTCACTTAATTATTACTTCCATAACTTCATTACTAATATTGAATCAAGTAATCTTGATGAAATTGCTATCCTCCTTGATACTACTAAACAAAAAGTAGTTATCGAATAATTTCTTAAAATTAATGTCAATTTACATGATGATACTTGGACACTTTTTTTTATGGTGTTAAATACCTTCAAAGAGATGGGGAAGGTTGTATTCTTACAATACCTTTCTGAAACATAATCCTTTTATCTTTTTGCTTAACATTTAACAACATGGTAGAGTACAAAGCTTTAATCTTAGGCATGAGAGCTATGCTTGATTTACATATCTAATACATGCATGCTTTAGGTGATTCCCAAGTCATTTTCTACTAAGTCAATTGTTATTACCAATGCAAAAGAGATAATCTCATTTCTTATCATCAAATTTTGACTACTCTTACCAAAGATTTCATTTTTTCACCATCAAACCTATCCCTTGAGATAAAAATTCTATTATTTATTTGTTTGCTTCTTTAACATCTCTTTTTCATTTGCACAAAGTTCTTATTGATCCCACTTTTATTATTTAAATAATAAAATATTTGTCTTGTACTCAACCACATGATTCTATTATCTACCACATTGCAGCCATCACCATTCAACAAATCCTATGGCACAAAGACATCATTTAATTTTTTGAACAATAAACTTATCCTCCCAACTTAGATTCCCATGAAAAGACTCACATTCACAAACAAGTTTTAAGTATGTATTTCGATATAACATCTTATAATATCACAATGTTGAAGGTACCTTGCTTTGTTGTGTTATGAAATATGAGGTTCCTCTTCTTCTTGAACAAGCACATGGGACATTTATGGTGGCCACTATAGTGGACATGCTATATCCTATAAATACTTACATATGGGATACTTTTATCCCACTCTTGAAAAGGATACCATTAAATTTTCTAAAAAGTGCACTCCTTTCCATCTTCATAATTATTTAATTCATTCAATTTCAATCGATATTCAAACTATAGAATCTCCCTGGCCATTATCCATGTGGGGATTAGATCTCATAGGTAAATTACCTCGATCTCAAGATGGTCATGTCTTTATAATCACAACCATATAATATTTTACCAAATGGGTCAAGGCTATGCCCCTTATTAATGTCATTGGTACTACCATCTCTAAATTTATCCTTAATCAAATCATTTTTTACTTTTGTGTCCCTCATACTATCATTTCAGATAATGGTGGTAATTTCAAAACTAAAGATGTCAAACAACATTGTGCCAAATTTAAAATTAATCACAAATTATCCAAACCCTATCATCCATAATGTAATGGCTGAGTTAAGGCCACAAACAAAATTCTTAATAAAATTCTCCAAAATACAATTCATGAAACATGCATGGATTGGTATCTTCATCTCTATCCTACTCTTTGGGCATATCGCACTAGCATAGGTACTACCACTAGGGAAACATCATTCTCTCTAGTTTATGATTTTGAATCAATCCTTCCATTATAATTTTAGCTTCCCTCTCTCCATATATATCTTCATGGTATCATACCCAATGAATAACTACATGAATCTCACCTTCATTCTCTCAATCTCCTTGATGAACACTATCTTTTTACTTTACAACATAATCACCAATACAAGGCCCATATTGCCAAAAAACATAACAAACAATTTAAAATTTGCACTTTTAACATTGGTGATATTATCCTTAAATTATACTACACTCATGGTAAATAATGTAAATACACCCAAAAATGGTGGGGCCCCTATTTAGTCAAATATATTCTTGGTCCAAGTACCTATCACCTTCAAACTAATGAAGGTCATATTTTCAAATATCCCACCAACACATAATTCTTCAAGAAGTATTTTGCCTAAATCCTTCCCTTTTTTCATGTTTTATATATGATATCTATCTAATAATTTTTTTAGGATACTTACTCAGGTGTCACCCTCTATAGTAGTTCTCTCTTTTCACAAACCTTAGTCCTTCCTTTTGGTCTTTTGGTTTCCCTTTTTCTCATGAGTTACATTGTAAAACTGTGTATAGGACTTGGTCTTCCTCGTAATGTACTTATATCCTCTTTATTTGCATACTTTTTACACACTTTTTGACACGTCCCTGGGTTTCTATTTTATGAGTTGTAGTGTAAGACCATGGATAGGACCTGGCCTTCCTCATAAAATCACCATCTTTTCATTCCTTTCTAGAATGTGTTTTGCAATGGTTACAATTTTTTGATCCTTTGTTCTCAGCTTTAACTTTTTCTTCTTTTTTATTTTTGAAATTTGTATAATAACCTTTCTTAGCATGTTTTCCCACATTTCCCTCATTCTTATGATAAGGAATCATACTTTCCTATTATTGTATCCCTTTTTGGCCCTTTATCACATTTTTTATTTATTTGAAGTAATTCAAATTATTTCATGTTTTAATCCTCTTGATTTCCTTTCCTTTAACTCCACATTAGATAAAACAAGGTCAAATTCAAGATAGCACTTGTATTTGACCTAACTTTATGATACTCTTAGACACCATACTCTTTTGGTTCTCTCTCTTAGCAACCAAGTCCCAAGTTTATAAATAAAAGTCATCTTTAACACCCATGTTTGGTTCTTCGAATCCATATGGAAGAGGAATAGAAAAAATCCATCAAGAAAGTTAAAATATAAATCATTTAAAACAAAAATCAATGATATACAAAAGGCAACATATAAATTTCAAAACTCAAAATCACATCAAAATATGTGATTACAAGCACATCTCCTATCTCCAATCAAAGCTCAAACTCTAGAATTGGTCTCACACTAGAGTCGAGGTCTATTGGGGTGTGTTAGACTAGTAGAATGGAATAGGAGAATTCAATAAACTCTATGGTGCTACCTAATTTCTCATTTAAGTAACTAATCTTTATAGTAGATCAATGGATCTATAAGGGGTCCTGAGGAACAGAGAACACATTGTGGGAAAGTAGGTCCATTTTAATTTTCAAGCATGTAGCCTTCATGGGATGATCTATATATTTAATTTTTTGACATAATAATTTTTTGGATAAGTGAATTTCTTTAGATTCCTTAATTTCAATAGTGATCTTATTTTGGCAAACCTAATTTGAGTGTCTTGACTTAGATAAAAAGTTCTTCTACCCTAGCTTTTCCTTAATTCTCCCATCCACCCATTTCATTTCCCCCTTGATAGGCATGTGTGATTCTAAATCTATTTTACCTCTTATCTACTTCTTCTTCACATCTTAAAAACATGCTATCACTACTTTGTTTCATTTTTATCTATCCTTTGAACAAAACAATATGCTTGAGTGACTAGGATTACTTTCTTTACACCATAGTTTTACATTTCTAGATATGCCTTGATTTATTTTTACCATATATCATTGTTTTACCACCCTTTTTATGGACACCTAAGTGTATTTCTACCTTCATGTACTTTTTCCATTGTTGAGTGAGGTTGGCTTATTACTTCTCACTCACCAATGTTGATTTTCTCTTTATGTGACTTTTTATATTGATGATTAAGGATTGTCACTTCTAACTCCTCAATATTATTTTACCATTTTGCTTACCCATCTTTGTTTAAGTAAGGATTATTAATAATTTCACATTGATACTTGATTACCATTATTTTTGACATGCATCCTTGGTTTGAGTTGGTTAGTTTGCCTTTCTTACTTAAGGTTTACTTGTTTTAGTTTCTTAGTCTTTAGTAACCTTGGCTTTTCAGTTACCTAATTTACTCTAAATTTTGACTTGGTCATTTGATCTAACATAGCACTTATCACCTCATATTTCCAAGTTTCCAAGTACATCCCATCCACATATCACTCATTATCTTGGATTTTCTATGTTTGTTTATTTTTCTCTTTAGTTTTGTATTATTGGGTTGTCAAAAGCAGTCTCTATGCCCTTCACAATCAAAACTACAAACATAACAAAAAAGCATCCAATGATAAAGTTAAATCAAGGTATTCATACATTTAATTTTCAATTATTTCCCTTTTAATCATTTACTTTTATTTATTCTATGCTTTAAAATAGATCAACTTTTTTTAGCCTCAGCATTGTGTGTTACTATATTTTTTATTAAAGAACCATCCCATGTTTCACCTATGTGACATGTGATGAGATTCAAGTGGGGAATATGTATATACATAATATTTTCAAAATTTATCAATTACTAATCCTTTCTATCATGTAAGAACCTATCAAGTCTTAATCTCTCTAAGTGCACACCCTAAGGGGTTCATTAGGAAAGGGGTGGGCAGACCATTGGTGCTTTGTAGGATTTTTGTCCCTTATATCCACTTTTTATCAATCCAACCAGCTCCTAAAAACATTTGCCTAAGCTTTTCCTCCCATTTTTTCACCCTCCTCTAATCATTTTCCACCTTCATTAGCCCTTTCCCTAACCTAAACCCCTTTTTGGTAGTTTACATGACTGTGTCAGCCACATCAAATCTGTATTATTATTTACAAAGCTTACTAAGAATTAAGTTAGCCATGGTTGACATAGTTCATTACCTAGTATGTTTTTTGTTAATTTCAATACTAGGTTGATTGGGTCGACCTTATCAACTAAAACTTTCAGAAGGGTTTAGGGTTAGATCTACCTATAGAAACACATTCATTTTGTCATTCTTAGAGAGACAACAAGAGTTTATTATCTATTTTAACTTCTTTACAATATGATCTTCCACCATTCTACCTAAGGATTCTTAGCTTAGGGTTTCTACTTAGAGAAGAATCTAGTCTTGTGGATAAGTCTTAAATGCTTTGGCCTTTCTTAATGATCCTTACAAACCACAACAACCTCTTGAGAAGAACCTTTGGCTAAGGGAGAGATTGAGTCTTGATGAGTTCATCTTCCAGGTAAGTATCTCTAACTTTTATCCTCTCTTTAGTAGATAGAATTAGCATAAGAAATGGATTTTGAATAATATTGCTCTCTCCATACATTAGGGTTTTACCTATACATAGCTTAATTAGGATTCTCTTATGCATGTTTACTTTTATGTATACTAACCACCATATTGTACCATAAGCTTTGGTGAGCACTAGACTAGATTTTTTTTACTTGTTATTAGTATAGTTAATATGAAAACATAGGACAGAGTTAGGTTTATTGCATAGTTTTTCTTGACTAAAGGTTTTTGAACCCTCCCTAGTGATATTATTGTTGTAAGAGATCCATTGGCTAGGTCTAGTGGATCCATATTAGTCATGACCCCTATTATCTAATGTATCCCCAATCAAAAGTGTAAGTAAGATTTATTTTCTTTGAGCTAAGATTGATTTGTAGATTTGCTACATTTTCATTTGCATATAGAACTTACTAAAGTGTTTTTCACAATACCCCCAATTTGTGATGATTTTTTTGTTTCTTGATTTTTTGAAGGGGATAGAGTCTCCTTATGTTTGAAAAAGGTATGATCCATATTAGGTGAAATGTGTTGTGAAGCATCTATAGGTTTTTTATGTTCAAATGAAACTCCAAGGTCTACCATAGACATAATATCAACTAGGGTTTATTACATTTGGTTTATCATGTGTTCTTGCTCTTTATAAGTGTTATTACTAATAGAATTCATAGATAAAGAAGTTGTCAGGTTTGCAATAAGATGATCTAGATACTGTTGACTAATTTTATGAATCTTGGTAGTAAGATCTTGATTAGTTTGAGGGGACTCAACAAGTTGTTATTTCCACTTACTAGAGGAAGCAATGTTGATTTTTGTAATACTAGTGAGAGGTTTCTCTAGCTGTTGTTACTCTACTTAAACAAGTGTGTGTAATTAATCTATTAATAAATCTAGTGGTAGTCTTGCACCTGATTCTATCAACCTCAAATGAGATTCATCTTTGTCTTCTAAAGTTTGGTGTTCATAATAATATTATTTTGATTTTATTATCATGGGGATATCATCAAACATGATGGATCATTTTTTTTCATCATAAAAATGATCTTCCTTATAACTATGGCCATAAGAGACCCCACTATGAGTATACCTTTGTGTCATACTTGAAGATGGGTTTATACATTTATTGAGATATGGAATGTGGTTAACAAACATTTAAAAGGTGTTATAAATTCTTCAATCAAACAAAGACAAGGTAAAATGATACTATAAAATGGGAATTGGCATAGTGCCACACAATTAGAAGAAAGATGTTATGAAATTACTCAATCTTGGTTGGTTGAAATCATCAATTTAGAAGAGGGTAATACAATCTTGAAACCAAGAGTGCAGGCTAACATAATAAAACTTAGGTTCAAAATATGTTAACACCATAAAAAGCTAAACACAACCATGGTGAGTCATGGCTAGATAAACTAGAAAAATACCTTTCTAATCAAGGAGATTAAAATGTAAAATAAGAAGCTCAATATGTGAACTAACACAAGAAATCATAAGTATAAATTGAAGACTAAATGGGCATCACAATGGTTCCACTTATAAAATAAGTTAGAATGGTCTAGGAACTTAGAGCATGAATAAATGAAAGATGATCTAAGTCCATAATGAGAATAAAATAGAAATGATTCTAGGTAATAGCCTTCAATCTGAACAAAAAATCTCACCCAAGTTACTCAAACCAAGCATGAAAGGTAAACCAATAGCATCTTGGATTAGAACTTAGAAAGGTATGATTTAAAATTTGGATTAAAAAGAAGGACTTTAGATTTTCAAAGTGATGAATGGTCTAGACTCAAATGGACAACATAATAACATTATTTAGAAATACAAACATAATGATTTAATTTAAATTTTGAACAAGGAAAAAAATGATTTGGATTTGACCAATGTAATGCCTCTTTGTTCAAACGATAAGGTGTATAGTAAGTGTTTGGTTCCTTGATGTGTTTGTGGTTTCACATAAATAGTTTTAGACTCAAAAGACCCTGTAATAAAATAAGAACAATAAAAACACCGAAGTGTACATCCTATCCTAAAAACCTGATAAGGTTGTTTCATATTCTTAGATTTCATCTATATATTTATTTTTGAGAGGAAATTAAGTTGTAAATATAATAAATTTAGATGCACATAAAAAGTAGGGTTTTTAGGACCCCTCTTTTCTCAAGGTATTGTATGGCGACCTAAAAATTTGTGCTACTCACACTACACCAATAGTATTTCATAACAAGTAGGGCTTTTATAAAATTATCAATTTATGTATGTTCTAAATGGTCCCATATGTGTGTTTAAAACTAGGGCACAAGACATAATTTGTATACATGCTAACTAGATTGTTGTGAAAAGGTCTTATCCTTTTCATAACCACTACATCCATCAATTTCTTAGTGTAGTGCGATGTCTGAGGTAACCCTACATTCTGAGGTAGTCTCTTACTAACAGAGCTTATTTCACCACTCAAATAAGTGTAATAGTAAGTTAACTTAAATTTATATACCCATATAATGGAGTGGGGTTGAAGTGATGTTGGGAGGTGAATTCCCAGGTCAACACTTCCTAAGATAAGTTGTGAGGGAGAAGCGAGCTCCTGTCCACAAGCCAAGATGTAAGAAATAAAAATTATAAGACTTTAGGATTGATTTAGGATTACCCAAATCATTCATATTTTTGGGAGTGCCTTAGCAACTTTCCTTCTACACTTGGACAAAGCGACAAAAATTAATAAGTGAAGCATTTTTTATCACCCAAGTTCCCTAAAGGAGACGGGAGGAGAGCATACATGCTAGACTCATTTTTCCAAAAAACACATAACAAAAACCAATAAACAAAATATATTAAGAGAATTTAAATAATGTTTTATTTCCTTTTAGATCGTCAAATGAGCTATGAATTGAAATTTATCTTTTGGCATTGTTTGTACTTGTAAAAACTTCAAAAACTAAAAGATAAGTATTATTAAGTAGATTTTAAGCACCAAAATAAAATGTGAAAATAACATTTTGGAATGAAATATTGTTTCTCCTTGCATGAAAAAACATGAAAAAAACTTTTTATAAGTTTTATTTGACTAAAATATGAAAGACAACCTACAAAATTAATGTTGAAAACAAAATCGAACACACAAAAACATAAAAAGCAACATTAAGTGTTTTGATCATGACTTATAAACTATAAATCATTTCTTCACAAAAATTTTGGAAGTTGTTCATAGGTAAAATTCACACCTCTCTACAAAAATTAAGATGAAAATAGGGAATGAAAAAAAATTATTAGCTCTATATCAACCAATTTTAGCAAAAAATTAGAAAATAAAAGTGCCAGTTGCTAATTTGATGATAATTATTAAACTAAATAATTAAATTTTTTTTAAATAGATAATTTTAATGAGACACTTAAATATATACATACAAAAATTTATAAAAAAATAATCAATACACAAAAATTTATGAATACTTTATGGGCCATTTTTTAGCAACAAAATAAACAAAAACAAATCAGAATAAAAGACTAAGAACAAGATAATTTTGTGGGGTGTGCACTCATGAAGAGTTGTTCTAACAAGCATGAAAAAATGTAGATTAGGATTAATAGATAGGTTAGATCATGTGTTAGTGAATAAAAACTCCAAAATAATCATAAATAACTAACTTACCAAGCCTACTCCCTCAAGGGGTGTTGCTAATGAAATAAAATAACTAGTTATGAAAGTAAAATAATGTTATACCTTTCAAATAAATATTCTCCCTCACAAGCAAATAGAAAACATGTTCTTCCTATGATTTTCTGCTTCAAGTATTATTCAATGAGGTTGGGCATGAGATTCCATCATCTCCTATTTCACCAATGGCTTAGGCTCTTCAATTCTAGTTCAATTAGATGAATAAATGAAGCTTCTCTATAGATAATTTTGCATAATAAGTTTGCACAACTGAAGCTTAGATATCAATGGGTGAGGCCTTATATTTATAGTCTCTAAAACTAATTCTAACCCAAGTTTAGTTAAGTTAGAGTTAACCATGGTTGAGTTAAAACTAACCTTGAGTGGAGTTAGGCTAACTAGGAGACATAGATCAAAATTATGATGTCTTCCACCCAATCTAGATATTTTGCAAGTGGATTGACAAGTCACAAAAGTAATGATGAATAAGCCTAGTATTTTGAATTTTTAGATTATTAATTTCCAATAAATAGATATTCCAAAATATCATGAAATTCCCACTTAAGTTCTTAATTTAGATTAGTTTGCTTAAGTGACTTTAATTAATTTTTTGTAATTATTTGGAAATTTATTGCATGCTTAATCAACCTAGTCAAAATTTTCATTTTATTGAGTTGTAATTTGAGTAAAATATAATCATAAGAATGTGTTAGTTATGTATGGGGTAATACCCCAGTTAGGTTATTATGGATGTGAAATAACACATGCACGTGACATGTGTTACCAAATTAGAAGAATTCAGTGGTCCAAGATGTCATTTTGTGTGGTCATAATTTAACTTGAAATGATTTAAGAAAATATAGTAATCACATAATATGCATTGCCCCATTTAGGGATACATTAACATAAATTGGCACCTATACATGACAATTTTGAATGATTTATAATGTTTTAGTGATTTTTTGGTCCAGATTGTGTGTTGTCATGAAATATCATTTAGAATGACAATTTTTGCACAATAGTGATAGGAATCAGATGTCTAAAATCATAAAACCAAGTTAACATATGCTGAGAGGGATGATAAAACTACTTCTTACCTCCTTTGAACATTGTAACTAACTTCATGAGTAAGATAAGGCCATCATCCCTCTTGGTTAGTGTCTTGTTGCACTAAAATGCCCATAAATTGTGTTTAGTACATATAAAGGGCAAATATATGAGAGGATATGTGGCCAAAACTCATCTCAAAGAATCATAAAACCCTAATGGGATAGGTCTATAATAGAGTGTAGTTTTTAAGCCTAGTTCTTGAATCCAACAAGGGGAAATAAGTGGATAAGGTAGAAGATGGAGGTCTAAGCTTGTGAGAACAATTTTTGAGATTGAATTGAGTATGATAAGAATGGGAGTGGCATCATGAGTGAGTAGGAAGGTCTCAAGGGAAAGAAGTAGATTCAACATACTTTCATAATAAAAAGCCTGGGTAGGTTGAAAATAGAACGTGATGCCAAGAAAGGAAATAGTCTTACTATGTTGAACCCATTTCCAAACAAATTTCTAAAGCCAATAAGGGATATGAGCAAAGTATTTGTGTCTTCCTTCAATATATATATATATATATATATATATATATATATATATATATATATATATATATATATATATATATATATAATAATTAATGAAAATATTTTGTTTATTTTACTTGTAACACCATTACATATCCTCCTATAACACATGTATATATTATTTAATATATATTTACTTATAATCCTAATTGTAATAAGGGGTATATCAGATTCATCCCTAAGATTGATTATGACCTAATTTAATCAATGTGATATTTTAAATTATGAAAAGTAGTGTCAGGACCCCCTGCTCTAAAAGAGCACAGTTGATTACCTTTGTATACGCAACTAAACACAGAATTTAACCAGAAGTAACAAGTAACTTAGAAATTTAGAAATAACACAGAATATGAGAGACAATACCCAATTGTATTAATACTCTTCTAGAAGGAAATACAACAAAGAAGATGCCATAGTCTTCTTCACACTCCTCTAGGGCTCCCACACCTCTAGGGCATACAATAGTAAATCTCTTCAAGAGTTCTCTCTCTCAATCACGGTCACAACAAACAACTCAAACACAGAGTTGTTGTTCACCTCCAACCAGTCAGTATCACTACTGCCAGTACCACCGAGTATACACACATACTCAAGTCCGAGTACACAACGTACTCCAAGTAGGTCCCCCTTGATCTTGCTACAACCTATTGTGTTGTTGATCTCCCTGATCCTGATACCACCTGTAGATCAACCTGGTCTTGCACACCTGCCGACCAACCTAGTTTTGCACACCTGCAAACCTAGATCTCACACACACACACACACACACACACCTGCAAATCAATCGACCTTACTTACCATGTAGATCTCTCTACACCCTGAAGAAACCTTGTTCTTGCCTCACCAAGTCCTTATGATTCTCTAAGTTGGATCTTCTACCAGATCTTGCTATCCCATAGATCTACCTGATCATACACACTCGGCACCCATGTGGAACTAGGAGGAGCTATCCTTGCTCTCTTTATTTTGAAGGAGCTAACCTTGATCTCTCTAACTAGCACACTTTACAATACAGCCCATGGGTCTCTTAAATAGATCCCATATAAACAATAATTAGACTTTCCAATTACAATAATTAGAAACCGCAGCTCAAGACTAAAATTAGTCCTTAACATGCAAACAACTGGTTTGTTAACAAATTGTTCATGAAACTGATAGTTCTAAAACCGTACAGGCGATCGACGTCAGTCCCTATCTGTCTGGAGATGACCGACATCGACCGATCCATGACCGATGTCGACAGCCCTATGCTCTGAATATGACCAACATCGGTTGGCCTGACCGACGTCAGTTGCTCTACACCTCAGCAACCTCCTCCATGTTTGCATACAGTGAAACTTTTAGCTCCACAACCTAACAATCTCCCACTTGGAGATAAACAGTTGCACATGTACCTGTACCTATACATCATCTAATCTGTTTCCTGGCTTGTATCCCTCTTCAAGCTCAATCTTGAAGACCAACCACCACAAAACTTGTGGTGTTCCCTCCTGTCATCCAAGTAACCTACCACATCCGAATCTACATACCCATGTAGAGAATTCCTTGACCCTGCATAGCATGTATACCTACTACTGGTCCCTCTCAGATAACTGAGAACCCACTGAACTACACTCCAGTACTTCTTTCCTAGATTGGCTCCAAACTTGCTAACAACACCCACTATTGGGGAAAAACCAGGTCTAGTACACATGTACTTAACCTCATCATGTGAATTGGGACCCTATTATGTGAACTATCCATCCATAGGTGTGCTAACCAGCTCTGCATCTTGCATAATGAACCATGCCACTACCTTATTCACATAATCATCATGAGACAACATCAACCTGTGATCTTCCCTGTCTCTAGGAATACTCATGCCAAATAATTTTGCTGCTCCCAAATTATTCATGACATACCACTGAACTAACTTTACCCTTAGCTCAGCAAATCCCTGTATATATGCACCTGCAACAAGCACATCATCCACATATAGTAACAGGATATTGTAGCGACCATTATCCAACCTGGTAAAGAAACCACAATGGTTACAATGACATTGACTAAAGTCATGCTTTGTCATCCACCTGTCAAACCTGTACCACTGTCCTGCAGCTTGCTCAAGACCATATGACTTGGCCTTCCATCTCACGTGTCCATCCTCTCTCTTATTTAACCAAGGAATCCATTCATCTTTTAGTGCTTTCTTTCCAGCTGGCAACCCTACCAAATCTCCCATTTGGTTCTACATCCTAGGAATCAAATTCCTCAATCATTCCATGCTCCCACTATTTCCTGGATCCTCCCTGCTCTGCAATGAGCAACAAGTATAAAGAAGGGGAATAATAAATTTGAGGCTTACTTACCCTTTCAGTCCTCTGTATGGGTGTTTAAGACTCCTTGACATCTTGATGTCTACCCAAAATCTATTTCCTGGTCGACCCTGGTATGTACCCAATTGATGTCGATCCACCTGATCACTGACGCTGGTTCCCTAACTGACATCGGTGTCCTCTGGTCACCGATGTTAGTTCCCTGACCGACGTCGGTAGCCACCCTACCCGACACCACCGACTTTGCCTATCTACACATGACCAATGTCGGTACCTGTCTGTTCGATGTTGGTTCCACCTGATCGACGTCGATAACTATGTTTTCCTGTGAGTGATGACTTTTTACCCACGAGCTCTCTTTGGATCAAAACCCTGTCCAAATTGTCCTACTCAGAGTTATTCAATCCCATCCATTGATCTCTATCCATCATCTCCTCCATGAACACCAAGGATTTCCAATTCTTAAGTTTATCAAAGACATCTATCTTCCACTTAAGAACATGCATCTCCTTCTTGCTCATGTGACCAAGCCTATAAAGCCACGTCTTCGCAACAGAAGGAGAATCAATAATATAAGTAGATAGATAAAAGATACCTACTTTCTTACCACCAGCTAATTGAAGTACATCCGCTGTGAGAGTTCCTGTGCATCTCTCATCACCCAACTTTCTTGAAGAAATTAGCCTCATCTTCAAAACTGGGACCTGCATGACATCCTTCAACACCCATGTGTTGGCCGTCTACAATTTCAGCCGCACTTCCCCTTTGCCAAAAATTTGACAAAGCTCACCAACCCTCAAATAAATCTTTCCAAAGTCTCCATGGACCTTAACATGGAAAAATACTCTATTTGGGGCTGCATGGAAAGAGGCAATAGAATCTATAAACCAAGATTCTACTTTATCCAAGGAACATATAAGAGCAACCAGTGCAACAATACCTGCTTCTTTATTTCCTTCATGCTAATTTTATACCAACCAACAATCTTTCTTTACCTGCTCTTTCTTTCCATAACACCATAATTGATCATTCTTGCTTTTGAATTCCTCCATACTTTCTTCTGCCATTGCTATACTCCCACTCAATCAGAAACCCTTGAGAGTGACCTGTAATCAACAAACACTTAACAAGATCTGACCACCTGTTAGTTGATCCTAGCTCTGATACCAATTTTTAGTGGTATCAAGCTCTGAACCAGCAACCTGGCTCTGATACCAATTGTCAGTGGTATCAAGCTATGAACCAGTACCCTGGCTCTGATACCAATTGTCAGGACCCCCTACTCTAAAAGAGCATAGTTTATTACCTTTGTATAAGCAACTAAACACAGAATTTAACCAGAAGTAACAAGTAACTTAGAAATTCAAAAATAACGTAGAATATGAGAGACAATACCCAATTGTATTAATACTCTTCCAGAAGGAAATACAACAAAGAAGATGCCACAGTCTTCTTCACACTCCTCTAGGGCTCCCACACCTCTAGGGCATACAATAGTAAATCTCTTTAAGAGTTATCTCTCTCAACCACGGTCACAACAAACAACTCAAACATAGAGTTGTTGTTCACCTCCAACCAGTCAGTATCACTACTGCCAGTACCACCGAGTATACACACATACTCAAGTCTGAGTACACAATGTACTCCAAGTAGGTCTCCCTTGATCTTGCTATAGCCTATTGTGTTTCTAATCTCCCTGATCTTGCTGCCACCTACAGATCAACCTGGTCTTGCACACCTGCCACAAACCTAGTTTTGCACACCTGTAAACCTAGATCTCGCACACACACACCTACAGATCAACCGACCTTACTTACCATGTAGATCTCTCTACACCTTGAAGAACCCTTTTCCTTGCCTCACCAAGTCCTTATGATTCTCCAAACCAATACCCTGGTGGATCTTCTACCAGATCTTACTATCCCTCAGATCTACCTGATCATACACACTCGGCACCTCTGTGGAACTAGGAGGAGCTATCCTTGCTCTCTTTCTTCTGAAGGAGCTAACCTTGCTCTCTCTAACTAGCACACTTTACAATATAGCCCATGGGTCTCTTAAATAGATCCCATACAAAAAATAATTAGACTTTCCAATTACAATAATTAGAAACTGCATCACAAGACTAAAATTAGTCCTTAACATGCAAACAACCGGTTCATTAACAAACTGTTCATGAAACTGACAATTCTGGAACTGCACAGGCGACCGACGTCAGTCCCTATCTATCTAGAGATGACCGATGTCAACTGATCCATGACCGATGTCAGCAGCCCTGTGATCTGAATATGACCGATGTCAGTTGGCCTGACCGACGTCTGTTGCTCTGCACCTTAGCAACCTCCTCCATGTTTGCATACAGTGAATATTTTAGCTCCACAACCTAACAAGTAAGGGATTAATGGTGGACTTAGACCTAAAATCAATTTGTCATGCCCTTAATCAGCCAAATTTGGTCAAGGAGTATATAGTTGGATCAATTATGCTAATCCACCCAACTTGTACTCATAAACCCTCTTTACATAATGTAATGAAAATTATGACAACTAAATGTATGGCTTCCCTACTTCAAGTGTTGAAGGTGGTTTAGTGGTTGGGGTAAGTCTATAAGAGGAGATATAGACAAAACTCAGTCCCAAAGAATCCTAAAACTCTAGTGGGATAAGTCTATAAAAGAGTGTAGTTATTAGGCCTAGTCTTTGAAGCCAACAAGGGGTAGTAAGTGGATAAGGTGGAAGAGAGGATCTTTAAGCTTATGATAATAGTTGTTTGAGAATGAAATAAGTATGATAAGCATGAGAATAGGGTCATGAGTGAGTAATAAGGTCTCGGGGGAAATAATAATCTTTAAGAATGTGAATTAGGCCTATTAGGCCTTGTAGACCTACTTGGGCAAAAGTGGAAGATGGGTACAAGGAAGAGTTGGGGCCTTCAAAGAAGGTTAGTTAGAATTTTTGTGGATAGGGTATGAGGTTGGAAGCTATTTGAATTGACTCTATGTGCATATAAATAAGGTGGATTAAAATAGGACTAAAAAATCTTAGAAGGTGCATTGAGAGAGTGGGACAAGATTGATTGCAAAAGGAGAGTGGAGATTCTAGAGTGATTTGAACCTTGAGAGGTGATTGAGGTGAATATCAGAACCCTAAGGACTCATAAGAGAGTGAATTGGTGTTGAAAAGAAGAGAGTTTAGTGAGGAAGTCCATGAATCTAGTGGAAAAGAGCAAAGATAAAGTATTGATCCAGGTGAGTTTGGGATCAACATTGTAATCATAGGGATCAAAGTCAGATGTTTTACATAGGCTTTTAGATGATCATATTTTACTTACATTAGAACTTATTATTCTTTTAAGACCAATACAAGATAATAGAGTATGAAATATTGTAAACAAAGTTTTGTGAAAGAGTATGAAAGATATTCAAAATTAGAACAAATTATTGAACAATATATCAACATAATTATATGTAAATTTTCCATGCATTTTAACAACATTAAATAGATTAAAATGTTTAAAAAGTGAAATTTTAAACAATATATGTATATATTATATACATAACATCCATAAAGGTGTAAAAAATGTGAACATAATACAATATCTGAGGTCAATTCCATATAGGCATATACAACATGCTAAATAAATATACATCAATCCATATAGGCATATAATAAAATGTCATAAGACATGATCTCCTAATCATCAAAATGCATCACTCTCTTTCCCTTGCTTATTAAAGCCTCTCCCCTAGATGCCTTTCTCACAATTGAAGGTCTCTGAGTAGATTGACTACGAGTCCTCTTCAACTCCAAACTCACTTGTAGATCCCACTATTCATATCAAAATATTATTATAAATTGTACATGTTGTAAAAAATTTAAATCATACAAAAATTATTCATAGGTTCACTTATTTCAAGATGGTAGTCATGGTCAATTTGAGATTGGTAATCAATAGGGTCGATGATAGGTTCACATTGGTGATCAAGAGTGTGAAATAGATCACTACTATGAGTCGGTGACCTACTCTTAATGATGGAAGGTGTAGGTCCCTAAATATATATATATATATATATATATATATATATATATATATTTAATTTTAATTTTATACGTATATATATATATATACGTATAAAATTAAAATTAAAAATTAGCTAATAAAATAAATTATTGAAATATAATATGAAAATTAAAAATTAAATTGTCTAACTATACCAAGAAACCCATGCTAATCATTTTGAGAGGATCGAAAGACATTGTCAGAGGAGTCTACATCGACAATTAATTTGTGTGTCATCTATTTGTGCAAGTATAGAGGATAATTACAAAACACACATCCATATTTACAACTAAACATTATGTGATATATAACTAGATCATGTACCTTGAAGACTTGATGTGAAGTTGAAATTTTAAAAATAACAACTACATTTGCTCCCTCCCTAATAGACGATGGAGTGTCTTCTATGGTCATCAACTGAACATAAAAATATATCATTATCAATCACTTCAAAATTTGGATGTGCATGCACACACACACACACATATATACAACATATATGTACAATGAATAATAAAATTAATTAATATTTATAAATTACCTCCATATAAGTATAAACTGCATGTGCACTCTAAGCAATACATGTGCTTGTCTGGACTCTAAAAACTTGCTGCTACATAAAAATAGTTTATAATCAAATTACCTATTAAATTTTACAAATATTTTAAATTTAAAAATTCTAATATTTTTTTGTAATAATTAAAATATTAAACATACCTAGGAAGCGTTAGACAAAGTGATTGGATGAAATGTAGATGGCTAAAATATAGACATATCAATATCATCTAGGCCAATGGAAAAACTACTATGTGTGGGTTGCATGAAATCCTCCTCATCCTCATCAAGTCTAGTGAATACAATGCCACATGATTTACATATGTTATCTCACCTAGTAGTAGTTCTATACAAAGCCTCACCACATCTACCCTCCCCAAGGGGAGTATGAGAAACCTAGCTCGTATGTTGGATTAAGGTGTTAGTAAGTGGCTTAAGTGCATGCAAGGTATCAATCTATATAGTCTTCTTGATAGTAGAGGGTAGTGTCTTATGAGTATGGGGTTTATCAGCATGTGATCTTGCTAGTTGATTAGGTGCATGTTTTTCCCCTAGCCTATCCTATGCAGAGCCCTTTCCCTTACCCTATAACTCTAATAAATTAAAATAATTTGGGATTTCATTCAAAAAAAACACACAATACAATTTTCTTAGAAAATAAATTAGTACCTCATTATTATTATAATGTGAGTAATTAAAGACCATCCACCATCAGTCCCAAAAAATTTGTTTGAGCAAATCATGAATGGACCAATGGATTAGAATCTGTTCGGTTGTCATATTAAGTGATTCACCTATTTTCCCATCAATGAATAGGGCACAAATTTGGGATTTGGTTACGTGTTTATCTTTTACAGTAGTCATCAAAAGTTTGTTAGAATAGTATGTCCTACATCTATTTCTATAGTCATCCCACCTGTTAATTTGACTTTTTAATGACTCAACTTGATCTACTAATATATCTAGTGTGTTTTCCAATGAAATTTAGTGGGGGTTGTTTAAGTTTGGATCCTTTAATGACCTAATTATATTCTCAAGTTTGAGCTTATTTATACTATGTGGCTTGATAAATCCTACCTCAGGGGGATTGAGGAATTATAGGAGGGCTAGGAGGGTTTTATAAGGGAGGAGGGGTAGGATGGTTTTGCATGGAAGGAGGGATTGGAGGGTTAGGAGGGATTAGAGGGTTAGGAGGGATAGGAGGGTTTTTGGTGTTAGGTGTTGGCACATTAGCCATTTCTTACAAATATGTATGCACTAAAAAACATAGAAATAAAAATAATTTCAATAAAAATACAACAAAATTGAAAAAACTAGGATCTAATTGCACTAAAACATGTTGGCTTACCTCTATTTTGGAATCACATTATCGAATCAAAGGGTGGGTGTCTCTAAAATGTGAAATTTTTCTTGCTCAAACTTACTGCTCCAAAACATGGGTTTGGTCTTCCTTATTTTGCTCATGATTTGTGATGTGTGAAATGTCAAATGATTTGTATTTCACATTTTTTTTATTGTATAAAAATTATGTACGTGGTTTTCATGCATACACATTTTTTACATGTATGTGGTTTAGCCTCAGTAAACACTGAGGCTAAGTTCAATAACCACATATGTAATTTTAATAACCGTATGTGTGAAAAAGTTATTGGGGTAAAAGTGGGATTTTTTTCACTTTTTGACCCCCAAAATTCATGCATATACCTACTTATTTCCCCTATATTATATCTCAATGTTGGATCCTCATCACTGAGTGACTATATTCCCATGGGTTGATGTTGGATTCATGCTTAAATTATTCTTCTCTTCCATCCATGTGAATTGATTCATAATCATCTTCACTTTCTGCATGCTCCTTAAGTCTTATACTAAGTTTTGAGTCCTTCATTCTCAAGTTCTCCATTTATCATTCATATTTATTCCATGGGACTTATTCCTTCTACGCCATAGACTCCCACTTCATCATCTTTCATGTCATTCCTCTCCACATTGGTTATTCCCAAAAAATACTTAGCCAAAATTGGGTCCCAACAACATTCAAATTCAAATCTAGTAAAATGCTCAAATTTAATTATGTTAGGATTGTGGAGCTAAAAGCTTCACTGATGCAGACATGGAGGAGGTTGCAGAATGAGTTGCTAAGTGTCAGAAGTGTTTGGCGTTGGTCTGGCCAACCGGCGTCGGCAGGGTAAGACAGGAAGGCAACCGACGTCGGTCATATATCGGCCAGCGTCGGCGACCCCAGGCAGACAGGGACCGACGTCGGTCGCCTGTGTAGTTCGACTGCGAGTTAATTACGGGTAGTGAGCTAACGAACCAAGAGTTTGCATGATGAGTGCTAATTTTAGACTCATAGCTGCGGATCTAATTATTGTAATTAGATGTCTAATCATTGTTTGGATGAGATCTATATAATAGACTCATGGTTGTATTGGAAAAGTGTGCTAGGGAGTAAGAGAGCATAATTATAAGCTCCTTCTGTGTGTGAGGTAGAGCTATGGTGCGTTCCTCCTAGTGCCACAGTACCAGGTGTGTTGGTGCTGGATTGGAGAGCCAGCTGGGTTCTTCAAGAGTGTAGGATCTTGGTCACAGTTGCATGGCCTATATAGGAGATCTACATGGTAAGTAAGATCGTTGATCTGCAGGTGTATGTGTGTGCAAGGTCGAGGTTCACAGGGGAATAGAACCATTATTTGATTTGCAGGTGTGCAAGGTCATACAGACAGCAACACAACAGGGAGCAGTATCAGGCATGATCTACTTGGAGTACAGGTGTGTACTCGGATAGAGCAAGAGGAAGGCAAGGGAGTTCCTTCCATAAGTATGGTCTGTTGAATTGCAGGTTGTTGTAGATTCATGGGAGATCTACTTGAAGTACCTTGAGTACTTGTGGAGCACGTGGAGTGCTTGTGGAGTGCGTGGAGCACTTGTGGTGTGCGTGGAGCACGGGAGGTGAACACCAACTCTGTATTTGAGTTGGGTGTTGGGACCTGTGAGAGGGAGAGCTTTGGGGAGAAGAATTACTGTTCACTTGAGGTGTGGGAAACCTCTGTAAGGTGGTGGAGAAGAAGTGGCATCTTCTTTATTGTATTCTTTTCTGTATAAAGTGTTAATACAATTTGGTATTGTCTCTCATATCTTGTGTTATTCTGAATTCTAGTTACTTGGTGAATCTGGTTAATTTCCGCATATTAAGTTGCTTGGTTTAGTAATCAAATTGTGTGCTTCCGGTTTTACACCCATCCTCCCAACAAATTCAAGCAAGGATAAGGTGTGCATACACACATAGGTACTTATTCCTTTCCTTTAAACTATTAATAACATTACTAGATTAAAGGAGGGCAAATTTAGATGATAGGTTTTGATTATGTATCACTTCAGTCTTTTACACTTGGAAAATTCAGACCTTTGTTGTTCCTCTTATTTTAAAATATGTCTTACTTCCATAAGCCTCACATATGATCTATCTTGTGCTTGGCCTATCTCATAGTTTGATCAACCTTATATTGATGACATAGATATCCCATCTTGTCCAAAATACTTAAAATTTACGTATCTTACACCTTTACAAGTTATAAGCATGTGCATACTCTCCTTCTCCTTTGACACTAATGTCCAAAATAGATAGTAGTGTTGACATTATTGTCTTGCCCCAACATAAGTGTCTAGTATTTTAAAGTCATCCAATTTACAAATGAAACATATTACAATGGTCAACCTAAGTGATTTTATGTAATTTATATCCTGATAAGATTGGAATAAATACAATATCAACCCTCATTCACTCCTCACCTAGAAATCAGACCAAAAGAGCACTAAAGAAGCACTCAGGTTACCAAAAGCTTTCCTATTCTACCCTATTTTAATATTAGTCAAAGGAACAACTAAAATACAGGTCTAAAGTACTAAAGGAGCATTCATAAGGTCTTATTTGCCAAGTAACAAGCTAGGTCACTATTATACTTGCTTTACACACATTACATGATTCACACATAAGCCAACATGTAGGGGAGAACTACATGAGTCTAAAGCCCTCTTCTAGAGTATTAGCTATGTAGGCAACACCCTTTGACAATGGGGTCATTGTAATTCAGATCAACACTATATGCCCACTAGCCCATTTTTTCTAAGGTCACATTGAAGATAGAAAGCTAGTATTTTGTCATTTCCCCAGGAGTGATAGTCCATGACCCAAATCTGAAATTTGAATGAACTAGAGTGAAGGTGAATCCAAACCTAGAATCATCCAAGTGGTCACATCTTATTTTAGCTAATATTTTGAGCAAGATAGTGGCATCGAACCTAGATAGTAGCATCAACATAACCATCCCCAGATGATAAAATTATCTAGAGATCTAGAAGCAATAAATCTAGAATCTAATTATTATTTTATAACTATCTTCCTACCTACTTTCTGCCTCTACCAGATCCAAATCTACATTACTATCAAAACTAGCTAAGTATTCTCTTTTATGTCATTTCTATATCTAACATAGTGGTAATTTCCATTAATATCCCATCTTAGTTTAATAAATGTAGCATATGGTACAACTAAATTTATCACATTAATTGGCCTATTGTAGAACTGATATTCACCCTTATTCCCTATCATTTCTATATCCTTGACCCTATCTACCCAAGTGATGATCCACATCTAAATTAGGGTTTTAAAAATCTCATAATACAAAAATAAACAATAAAAAGGCTATGTTTATTTATAAACTATATACAAGTAGTAAAACATTGATAATACTACCAAAAACATTAACACTAATTCTAATATGGTATTTTACATTGACAACATCATTTGCATACTTTCTAATGCAAACTTAAAGAGGATAAATTAAAACTTTTCCCTTATAGCTCAATTTCATTTTGATAAAACATTCAATATCCATATCGCGCTTCAAACCTAATTTAAATTTAGGTTAAAATCAATTGGCCACATAATACCTTTACAAAACTTTAAGCTCATTAGTGGCTACATTCACATAGTCAAATTCAAAAGGTTCACACTTTATTTATAATATTTATGACCCTCACAAAAAAATACCTAACTACCATATAGATTGAAATATAAATACCAATGCATCCATAGAATATACTTCATGACTTCTGGTCATTGGATGATCATCACGTGTCTTCTTGATATCATAGTTTTATTAAAGTAATATATGGTATTTATTAATAATTTTTAATATAACTATCAAATATGTATTCATTGTGAAGAAAAAGTGTAGATGTCAAGGGAAATAAAGTGAGATCAATGTTTTAATGCATCCATAGACTCCTCACTCAATCATTTGGAGGCTTGGAAGACTTCATGAGCTCGTGAATACAAATAAATAAATAAATTATCACATATTTTAATTCCATTGGACATGGTAAAGGACAATCCCATGAAGACTTATATCTTATGATAAATTATTTCACAATATTCTACCATGTGGTGATAAAATATGTAAAATAATGGAGATATTTAGACAAGGTAAGGTATCAATCAAAATTAAGAATCTAACATGTCTAAACATTATAAAATGTCACTCCAAATTCTCAAGACACTCCATGAATCCATTATTGTGATCTAATAAAAAAATTGTGTGTCACTCAAATTGGACATCGTAAAGTGAAAAGATAATGAAGATTTAAAACTTAACAAAGATAGACTACAAATTTATGCCACTTGACATGATAGATATAAAGTTGAAAGGCCTCCAAGTTTAAATACTCATAAATCACAAATTCATAATCCGATGGATCCATGGACCTCACTTAAATTTAATTCACAAACTCAAATCCACTATAGGAATATGAATAAATAGGAAACAACCATGTGTTTCAATCTAAGTGGACATAATAAACTAAAGAATGATGAAGACCTGGGAACTTTGGTAAGAATTCATTTCACAAGGATTTTACCAGTAGCCACGACACATGTAAATTCAAAATAGTGAAATCATGTGGGAACATACAACAAAATCAATAATTATTGTATTATTTATTTTAACAAGATGCAAATGTGTCTTCTTTAAATGATGAAAATGTAAATGTGTCTTATTTGAATGATGAAAATGTTATGAATAATAATGGATCACAATATGTGCATGTAGAAGATATATATCAAGCAAATAGTTATATAAATCAAGAGATATCGACCAAGGAAATAGTTATATAAATAGTTATATAAATCAAGAGATAGAAAACTTTAGGGGATAATTCTCAACCTACCTTGATGAAATACTTAGATTCATTATTTTTATGAAATAATTTGAATGTCAAAGTGAACCCTAATACAATTGTTTCTCAAGTTGTTTTCCTTATTTTGATTTTCAACCTCCTATTTTTAAAGTTCCACTCATTACTTCTAATGCTCATCTTAGTTCTCAAAATGTTTCATTATTTTAATGTACATTTTATTTCCAAAAATATTTTTGTTATTCTTTCATGTATTTATAGTCTTCCTCCAAATGGATTTATTTCTTCTCAACATGTTTATATTCCTTTTACTACTTATATTTATCAACAATAATTTGCTTATAACATTCCTCTTTAAACTCAACATGGTGTTAAATTCTTCAATCTTGAAAACTTATTCTATTGGACAACTTATTCTATTACATGGATTCTACTTCTTCCCCAATTCTTGATTTAATAGCTACCATTATGTATACTTTACATGCTAATAAAACTCAAATTCAAACCCTCACCAAAGACTCTCATAGGTTAAACAATCAGATTAATTCCAACGATATTCTATTAAATCATGTGTCCTATGAAGTACACGTGCATCCTTTTCCAATAGGTTTAGTTTCTCCAAAATAGAATTATTAACTGAAAAATGAGATTATTCAAATCATATTAGGGAATTTTATACTTCCTACTTAGATTTATTCATAATGAAAAACTATTGGCTAAATGCTTTCCTAAAATTTTGAAATATTACGTCCTTGATTGGTTTTATGCTTTACCAAGTTGATATGTGAATATATTTACTAAATTAGTTTATGAATTCTTAACTCACTACCAAATCAACATTGGTGTGAAAGTTACTTTCAAAAAATTGTCTTAAATAAAATAAGGATAATATGAAAACATTACTGATTATGTGCTTCTATTCAATATTATAATTACTAAGATATGTTGTGACAAATTATGACATTAGGGTATATTGACCTGATGTATAATTGATTTAAAGGATAACATAAATGGTCTTAAGATAAATATAATTTTTATAGTAAATTACAAACTTAAATGTGTTGAAATTAGAACCAATGAAACAAGTTGTTGGAGGTCTATAAATGATGTCTCTAAGGTGACCAAGGATGTTGATGAGGTGTCATGTGTGTTAGAATGACAATGACAAAGTGTGTTTCAAGGTTCTTCAGTGTTCTTGCATAGTTATTCAATGTTTGACTTAGTGAGGTAATTAATGGATGATAGTGATGGTGTGGACATGTTTTAGAGACCCTATGGGGTGTTATGAGTACTTTGAGTTCTTGTGTAAGTTAAAGGAACTCATCAAAGCAGTCATATGAAAGTCTAGGTTCAAGAAGTCATCTTGATAGATAAGACAAGTGATTAGATTGATAGCTTTAAGAGTATATGGAATATGTGTAGATCAATAAGGATAAATAATAGGTTGTGATTAATACATATATGTCTTGGTTAAGTTTTGGTGTGTCATTTGATCATTTGGAAAGAGAAACATGCATCTTATAGCTTAAGAGAAGCCAAACCGTCACTGCACATCATGTAGATATAAATGAACCAAAAAGTTTGTGCATTTAGTGCAGGTACTCAAAAATTCAATAGTGGTAAAAAAATTTCATGGAGATGTTTTATATATTTCCAAGAAGGTACCCTAAATATTTATACTCTTGAAGTGTTTTCTAGCTCAAGTTATAAACCTTCAAAGTTGATCTTGTAGACTATGATGTGCTAGAGATTGTCAAGTTTAACTGCATTGATATTTAGGTTCAACTAGTCAAGATAGATCTAATGATGAGTGTTAATAATCCATATTATGATAAAAATTCATGTGTGAATTAAATATGACAAAGGTTCTTGAGATTTCACATGCTAGTAACATGTGTCACAATCATGAAGTTTAAGCAGCAGATCTAACAAGTGTGAAACCTATCTGATAGAGATCAATAGTGAGCACATGATCATGAAAATTATGATACAATGGATCATATTGATTCAATAATTCAATATATTAATAAGAAGGCATGTGGGGATGCCAAGTGGTATAGTTTCATTGGAAACTAATTGTAGGGTATGTAGAGGGCATGCAAGGCTGCCAAGTGGCTTGATCTTAGAAGCAAGGATCTAAGATCAATGGTGAGAGATGCAAGTCAAAGTCAGGACGTTATTAAGGAGATAAATACATTGTGATTGATCTAGCTTTCAAGGATCATGAGATGAAGACATGTGTAAGTAATATTTATATTTACTAATTACTATTATTATTTGAAATTAACAAATAAAAATTATGCTCAATATTTTGTTATTATCTTTTGATCTAGGACAAATTTCTTGATGGAATAAAAATAAAATATGAATAATACTTAAAGATGCATCCATAAAAGTTTATTATAATATTTGAATGATTGTACAATCAAATTTATTGAGCTCTAAAGTTGAATATATTTTTGACCATGCTCTGTAAGTGATCTAAGAAGGATAATTAAGTTTTTCTTGATAGTGTTCTATAATCCATGAGGACCATATGTGTGGATTTTGGAGGTTTGACCAATCCATATTCAGTATGAACAAAGGATTATAAGTTGATTATGTTTGATGAATGTAATAGCAGATTAAGCGACCACCTTGTAGAAGTGTGTTAGAAAGTTCTGAGCAGAATTGAAGAAGAAAATGAGCATGTAAATGATATATAAGTTTTAAAGGATTATAATAAGTCATTGGTTTTCATATTTTTCCCCTGATTAGATATGGAGATTCAAAATAGCTTGACTGTATATGACCAATCTTAGAGTTCATTTTGAGAGAGTTGGTTTGAGTGCTTAGGGCCTATGTTAAAGTTTATAAGGCACATAGAGGTGTTTTAGAGGTCATAAAGGGTTCACCGATGTGATATAATCATTTAGCCATGTGAAAATTTTGAGTATTTACTTTATAATTTTGAGGCTATATTTTATGTGTATGAAGGCCTAAAGAGCAAGGAGACCTAATTGGTAGGTTAAAGTATTAAGTTGGTGTTCTAGGTGTCATGGACCAATGATGGAATGAGAAATGATCTATTTGAGATAGGTTAGATATGTTTTCAGAATTGGTGAAAGTTGAAGGTGGTCCAAGAGGTTTCCAGATTAACATATGGATGTAAAGGCCTAATTGTTTTGAGTCTCATTAAGGTCTAATGGAGGATTTAAGTCTTAAGGACTATGGCCAACCTATGGAGTGGAGTGTTTCATCCATGTAAAAATTTTGGATACCTATTTCAAAGGTATAAAAATTATGTTAAGCATCTTGGTAGACCAAGATGAGTTAGATGAGTGTATGGTATAAATACTAGGCATAATTGGACTATTTGGAGTTGAGTTGAGAGAGTGTGGTGCTAATAAAAAGATAGAACATTTGAAAGAGAAGGTATAGGTCATTAAGTAAAAATAGAGAGTGAAGAGAATCTCTCATGTTTGTCTGATGAAGGTTATGAAGGTGAACACATAGATCATTAGACCTAATTAGCCTAGAAGAGGCAGATTAAGTGAGTAAGCCATAGAGGTTGATTGAGTGAGTGTGTTTAGTGGGTGAATTGAAGAGAATATTAGGTTGAGGATTGTGTGAATGACCTATAGGTCATGTTTCTAATGTTTTGATATATTTTTTTTTAGGTTTTCTAATTGTGTATGTGTTAATAAGTGAAGAGTGATCCAACAGGGTGTTTTGGATGCATTGCTTATGTGTGTAAGTTTGTGAGAGTGTAAAGGGGAAAGAGAAAAATTAAGATAAGGCCATCATCAGGTTTAGAATACATCAAATAAAGATGATATATTCAAGGTAGCTAGGTGGGTGCTTGGTTGCCTAGGGGGTTGGTTCCTCCTTGCAAGGTAAAGCTTGATAAAAGTCTAGTTCTTGTGGGTGATCAACTAAACAGGGGCAGTAGCTCCTTATGGGATTGGTATCTCACTAAACTAAGGGATGGGTGTTCCTTGATGGATTGGTGATAGTCTAAATTAGATCTTGTTATTATAGGATTGTATTCCATCTTGCAAGGTTCAATGGGTTTTATCATCCAAGAGGGTTTCCCACATATATCATGTGTTATGTGTTTGATATTTGTATATCTTCTTTGTTCATTGTAATGGTTAATTTATATGCATCATGATTATATGTGCTAAATGTTTAAGATTTGGGAATTGAATTGGATTATTTGGCATCACTGATTCACCCACCCTCTCACTGATTATACTTCTAACAATTGGTATCAGAGCAGGACCTTTTGTGCAAGTTTAACCACTTGAAGGTGATCCAAGTTACAATATGGCTAAAAGGGAAAGATGTTCAAAATAAAAGGACATCATGTGTGATGAAGAAGTTTTACATGATAGTGGATAAAAATAAGTGTTCTATGATAATGAGTAATAAGAATTTTATCCAAAATATGAGGTCATGGGTGCACTTGGTGAATAGAAGGAACAAAATAAGAGGAATCATAAAATGAGGAATATGATCAAGGGTCTTGAAGAAAAAGTCAAGTCTCTTAAAGGAAGTTTGTCAGGAAAGTCCATGAGAAAGGAAAAGGAGAATCAAGAACTGATCAAGTCTATGGAAGAGAAAGCATGTAGATTGAAGGGTGACATGGCTAAAGAAGCTAAGGAGGATAAGGAAACCATCAAAGATCTTAGAATTTAATTAGAAGCTGCAAGTTCAAACATGAGAGCTAAAGAAGATGAATGTGTTCAATTGAAGACTAATCTTGTTTCCCTAAAGAATGAGCATGAAAAGGTCAGAGTCCAGACAAGCTTGAAGAAGATCAAAATAAATTAGGATAAGACAAAAAGGTTGGTAATATGAAAATCAACAAGTTAGATCAAGTCAAGAGCAAAATGAAGAAGCCAATTAGATAGCCAAATACTGCAAGGTATGTCAAATATTTTATGGGCCATTTTTATGTTTTTCATATTGTTGGTAATAAATCAAAGGACTGTATAAGAAGAATCAATCAGTGAAAGGGAGATCACTGTCATATTCAACCAAAAAGTATGAAAGATATTATTTGCTATAGTTGTCAAAGAATCGGTCACATTACTAAGTTCTACAAGCAAATACCATGTTAGGTTGTGGAGCTAAAAGCTTCACTGATGTAGACACGGAGAAGGCCATTGGAGGGGTTGCTGAAGGTTGCTAAGTGTCAGAGCAACCAACGTCAGTCTGATCAGCCGACGTCGGCAGGATAGTGAAAGAGAAGCAACCGACGTCGGTCAGGGATCGGCCAATGTTGGTCACCTCCAGGCAGACAGGGACCGACGTCAGTCACCTGTGTGGTTCAACTGTGAGTTTATTATAGGCAATTGGTTGACGAACCAAGTGTTTGCATGATGAGCACTAATTATAGGCTGAGAGCTGCGGATCTAATTATTGTAATTAGATGTCTAATTATTGTTTGGATGAGATCTATATAATAGACTCATGGTTGTATTGGAAACTTGTGCTAGGGAGTAAGAGAGCTAACAGCTCCTTCAGAGAGAGGTAGAGCAATGGTGCGTTCCTCCTAATGCCGCAGTACCAGGCGTGTTGGTGCTGGATTGGAGAGTCAGCTGGATTCTTCAAGTATGTATGATCTTGGTCATCAGGTGAGCATGGCCCTTATAGGAGATCTACATGGTAAGTAAGATCATTGATCTACAGGTGTGTGTGTGTGCAAGGTTGAGGTTCACAGGTGTGTAGAACCATGTATTGATCTGTAGGTTGGAGATCAAATAGGACAGCAACACAACAGGGAGCAAGATTAGGTAGGATCTACTTGGAGTATGGTGTGTGTACTCATTGGTATGTACGTGGAGTACATGGAGAGCTAAGAGGAAGGCAAGGCAGTTCCTTCCATAAGTATGGTATGTTAAATAGCTAGTTGTTGCAAGTTCATGGGAGATCTACTTGAAGTACCTTGAGTACTTGTGGAGTTCGTGGAGCACTTGTGGTGTGCGTGGAGCACTGGAGGTGAACACCAACTCTGTGTTTGAGTTGTGTGTTGTGACCTGAGAGGGAGAGCTTTGAGGAGAGAATTAATGTTCACTTGAGGTGTGGGAAACCTCTGTAAGGTGGTGGAGAAGAAGTGGCATCTTCTTTATTGTATTCTTTTCGATAAAGTGTTAATACAAGTTGTGTATTGTCTCTCATATCATGTGTTATTCTGAATTTTAGTTACTTGTGAATCTGGTTAATTTTTGCATATTAAGTTGCTTGGTTTGGTAATCATATTGTGCTCTTTTTGGTGGAGCAAGATCCTGACAAGAAAGAGGCAACCTATCCTGACAAGTGGTATCAGAGCCTTGGTTGTAGGTTCAAAAGCTGATCCTGACAAGTGGTATCAGAGCTTTTGGTTTGGATACTAACAGATTGGTTTAGATCTGGGTAGTGTGTTTTGATTACAGGTCACTCTCAGGGGTTTTTGATTGAGTGGGAGTAGAGCAATGGCAGATGAAAGTAAGCTAAGAATGGAGGAGTTGAAAAGCACAGATGGTCTCTTAAGGTCCTATGGAAAGAAAGAGCAGGTAAAAGAATATAGTTGGTTGGTAGCAGATCAGCATGAAGAAACTGAAGAAGTAGATGTTGCAGGTGTTGTTGCACAGGATGCTCTAGGAAGTTTCTTAGATAAAGTTGAATCTTGGATAAAAGATTCGGTTGCCTCTTTCCATGCAGCCCCAGGTAGAGGAGCTGGTGAGCCTTGCCATAGGATTGGCAAAGGCAAAGTGAAGCTGAAATTGTAGGCGGCCAACACACGGGTGTTGATGAAGGTCATGCAGGTCCCAAGCTTGGAGGTATGGCTAATTTCTTTAGGAAAATTGGGTGATGAGAGATGCACAAGAACTCTCACAGTGGGTGCACTTGAATTAGCTGGTGGTAAGAAAATAGGTACTCTTTATCTACTTGTTTATATTATTGATTCTTCTTTTGTTGTGGAGACGTGGCTTCATAGGCTTGGTCACATGAGCAGGAAGGAGATGCATGTTCTTAAGTGGAAGACAGATATATTTGATAGGCTTAAGAACTGGAAAGCCTTGGTGTTTATGGAGGAGATGGCAGACAGAAACCAGTGGATGGTGCTAGGTACTTCTAAGCAGGGCAGTTTGGACATGGAGATTGATTCAAAGGACCTCGCGCGTAAAAATTCATCACTCACAGGCGAACACAAATACCGGTGTCAGTCAGGAAGAACTGGCGTTGAACAGACAGGTGCCGATGTCGGTCATGTGCAGACCGAAGCCGGTAGTGTCGGGCAGGGTAAGACCGACGTCGGTCAGGAGGACTGACATCAGCAATAGGTAAGATCAACGTCGGTCAGGAGGACCGACATTGGCAGCAGGGACACCGATGTCGGCAGGGTCTGTAGTCAGGGACAGACGCATGGGAACTAACATCAGTCAGATGCAGACTGTGGAGTGACTGAGGTCGGTCACTGTAACAGATTTTGGCTGGACAGCATGCTGTCAAGGAGTCTCAAACACCCATATAGAGGATTGAAGACATAAGTAGGCCCTTAAATTTGTTGTTCCTCTTCTTTATACTCGTTGCTGGTTGTAGAGCAGGAAGGATCCAGGAAACAGGTGGGAGCATGGCAAGGATATGATGTAGAACCAAATGGGAGTTTTGGTAGGGTTGCCAGCCGGTGCGAAAGCATAGAGATGAATGGATTCCTTAGTTGAAGAATAGAGAGAATGGATACGTGAGACGAAAGACCAGGTCTTATGGTCTTGAGGAGCTGCAGGACAGTGGTACAGGGTTTGACAGGTGGAGGATAGAGCATGGCTCTAGTCAATGTCAGGTAACTACTATGATTTGTCTTACCAGGGGGATGATGAGTCATGACATCATTCTATTACTGTATGTGGATGGTATATTTGCTAGCAGGTTTGTACATACAGGGTTTTGCTGAGCTAAGGGTAAGATTAGTTCAGTGGCATGTCATGAGGAGTTTGGAGCAGTGGAATTCTTTGGCATGGGAGACATGGAGATCACAGGTAGATTTTGTCTCCAGTGGAAGCTGATGTGAATCAGGTGTTGGCGAGGTTCAAGATGCAGAGCCAGAGCACACTAAGGGCTGGATAGGTACAGTGTTTGAAATCACATGAGGTCTGGTATAGACCTGAGTATTCCCATGCAGTGGGAGCTGTCAGAGAGTTAGGAGCCAATTCGGGGAAGTGAGTTCTCAGGTATTTGAGAGGGACTAGCAGTAGGGATTCATGCTATGCAGGGTCAGGACTTCACTACAGGTTGTTGTAGGTTCGGATGTGGCAGGGTACTCGGATGACAGGAGGTACACCACGAGATGTGTGGTGGGTTGTCTTCAAGATTGAGCTTGAAGAGGGATACAAACTAGGAAACAGATTAGATGAAGTACAGGTACAGGTACAGTGCAGCTGTTTATCTCCAAGTGGGAGATTGTTAGGTTGTGGAGCTAAAAGCTTCACTAATGCAGACACAGAGAAGGCCATCGGAGGGGTTGCTGAAGGTTGCTGAGTGTCAGAGCAACCGGTGTCGGTCTGATCAGCCGACGTCGGCAGGACAGTGAAAGAGAAGCAACCAACGTCGGTCAGGGATCGGCCGACGTTGGTCACCTCCAGGCAGACAGGGACCGATGTCGGTCGCCTGTGTGGTTCAACTGTGAGTTTATTATAGGCAGTTGGTTGATGAACCAAGTGTTTGCATGATGAGCGCTAATTATAGGCTGAGAGCTGTGGATCTAATTATTGTAATTAGATGTCTAATTATTGTTTGGATGAGATCTATATAATAGACTCATGGTTGTATTGGAAACTTGTGCTAGGGAGTAAGAGAGCAAGTAGCTCCTTCAGAGAGAGGTAGAGTAATGGTGCGTTGCTCCTAGTGCCACAGTACCAGGCGTGTTGGTGCTAGATTGGAGAGTCAGCTGGATTCTTCAGGTATGTATGATCTTGGTCATTAGGTGAGCATGGCCCTTATAGGAGATCTACATGGAAAGTAAGATCATTGATCTGCAGGTGTGTGTGTGTGTGCAAGGTCGAGGTTCACAGGTGTGCAAAACCATGTATTGATCTGTAGGTTGGAGATCAGATAGGACAGCAACACAACAGGGAGCAGGATCAGGTAGGATCTACTTGGAGTACAGTGTGTGTACTCATTGGTATGTACATGGAGTACATGGAGAGCTAAGAGGAAGGAAAGGTAGTTCCTTTCATAAGTATGGTCTGTTGAATAGCAGGTTATTGCAAGTTCATGGGAGATCTACTTGAAGTACCTTGAGTACTTGTGGAGTGCGTGGAGCACTTGTGGTGTGCGTGGAACACTGGAGGTGAACACCAACTCTGTGTTTGAGTTGTGTGTTGTGACCTGAGAGGGAGAGCTTTGAGGAGAGAATTATTGTTCACTTGAGGTGTGGGAAACCTCTGTAAGGTGGTGGAGAAGAAGTGGCATCTTCTTTATTGTATAAAGTGTTAATACAAGTTGTGTATTGTCTCTCATATCATGTGTTATTATGAATTCTAGTTACTTGTGAATCTGGTTAATTTCCGCATATTAAGTTGCTTGGTTTGGTAATCATATTGTGCTCTTTTTGGTGGAGCAAGATCCTGACAAGAAAGAGGCAACCTATCCTGACAAGTGGTATCAGAGCCTTGGTTGTAGGTTCAAAAGCTGATCCTGACATACCATTTAGTCAAGATAATTTCAATCAGGTTCCTAGAGTGTAAGATAAAAGACCATCTAAACAAACCAATACAAAGAGTTATTCATCTCAATATCATTGTTATGCATGCAATCAGTTTGGCCAAATTACTAAAGAATGCAAGAGAAGAAGTAATCACTCAAAGGAAGATCACAATCATCATCAAGCAAAAGGTATGAATGATCTTATTTCTTTCAAATGTCATAGAGTTGGTCATGTTGCTAAATATTTCAAGAACAATTTGAATGAGTTTTCAAAGAAAAATAAGGTGTATGAAGCTCCTAGTGTGCAAGAAAGAGGTCACACATGGTTGTATAAACCTAAGTCTGTTAGAAAAGATCAGTTTGAGACCAAAGATGGTTTCTTTTCGATGATAGACATGAAGGAAAGTTAAGAATTTATGTTGTCTATATTTGTTGACAAGTTTGAAGCAAAGAATGAAGTTAAGGATCCATTCAAATTCAATTTGATGATAAGATAGGACTACAAGTCAAATGAGAGTATGGAGATTTGAGAGTCTCCTAAGTTTTGGGACTTTTAGTCTCACTATGTCAAAAGGGTGTCTCTCTAATCTTCAAGGAGACATTTTACAAAAAGAGGAATCATGGTGGATGTTTGATGGGTCGTGGTTGGTGTTGCATGACAAGAAATCCATGAAGTCCTTGGTGTAAAGAGAGAGGTTTTTGAGGGCTAAGATTGTGAAGATGAGTTACAGTAGAAGAAAGGTATGGATGCAATCAGATTTCATCTATAGTTGGTATCTTGAGGTAGCTTGATCTAGTGTAATTCCTTGAAAGTACTTGGAAGTTTGGTTTCAACTCAAGTAGATCAACTCAACTAAAGGTGTGAAATCAAGGATGATGAGTTGTTAAGATATTTTATTACATAGAAAGATGGAAGACTAAATTGGTATAGAGTATGAGGATAATGTGTTGTCATATTGTTGGTATCATGAAGAAGGTCTTAGAATTCTGTATATGACAAGTTGTGTTTGTCATGGAGTTGACAGTGTTCCTAAAGATGAGATAGTTCCATGAGAGTGATTTGAAAAGGTTCTAAACCATGATGACTTGTAGAGGATAAAATGGAAATTATTTTGAGATCCATATGAGATTTATTCATGTTTGCTTCAGTTGTTTAAGTTGATCTAATGAATATATGAGATCTATTGGTGGTTTCATAAGGATATTGACTAAGTGTGGATAGTGTTGAAGAGTTATTGACAAATTTAGTTCATTAAGAAGTCTTTTTGAAGATATCATGATTTAGGTGAAGCATGGAGATAGGGGGAGATAACTTAGATAGTTTTAAAGGATTGAAGAGTTGTGCATGATGTGAGGGGGAGCATATGTGAGATGTTCCAGTCATGGTGGAGATATGAAGAAGTCCACTAGAGTTGTGAATTTAAGAAGATTGATATGATGACTTGATCAAACCAAGTCATATGTTTTGAAAAGGTATTGAATCTTCATTCATGATCAAATAGAACTTGTGTGTTCTATAGATGAATAGGTCCAAGGATTAGAGAATCCCAAGTTTAGATTGGTGTATGTCAAAGGGGGAGATTTGAAAATGGTCAGGTCCTAAGATCATAGGACTGTGTAGTAGAATTTGAGAGAGAAAGTATGAAGGTTATTATGTTGATTCATCATTGTTGGAAATGGTCTAAAGATTCTCAAAAGGGTGCCTAAGCTTAGGTGACTTAGGGGGAGTCCATTTTATTATTTTCAAGGTAATTTCATGTAGTTTTTGATGTTCATGTATGTTTTTTATTCATAGAAACTATGTATGATCAAAGAAGAGTGTAATCATGGAGCATGTTTGAGAAGCTCAAGGTAAGAAGAAGTATGCACAATTCTATGGAGAGTCTGTGTAATCTCTCAAAAGTGGTCCTTTCCTATTTATTGGTTCTTATAGACACAAATATCATGTCAACCCCCCCTTGGTCCCTTTTTAACATGTTAACACTCCTAACCCACACTTGAACCCCTTTCACCTTGGACACCTCACCTAGACACCTCACCCTAAGACCATTTCTTACCCTATGAGTCACCCTGAGACTAGGTCATCTAAATCCTAACTACCCATGACCTATTCTCACTCCATCCTAACCTCCTAACCAACTCTCATGCCTCATAAGCCCGTGTTTTGACCATTCTCCAATGGAAAAGGCACTTGGCAGATGGAGAAACAGGCCAAGAGCTAAAAGTATCCATTTTACCCATGCTTTCTCCACCGACATCGGTCAATAGTCAGCTGACACTAGTGGGATCACCGATGTCGGTTACATAACCTGAGCTCTAACATTGAGTTTCCCCTGGCCTTCTGGCAGATCGACGCACACACTCTAAGACCAATCATCAAAATTTGACTATTGCTCTCTTGGCTACTGAAGCTCTACACAAGTCACTCCAAATATTGGATTGAAACATTGTACGAGGACCTCAACATCAGCCAAAACAAGAATAAGCATTCTGACACCTCTAGTTCTTTACCCAATAGAGCTAAGTATTTTGTCTCATTCCATTATTTTAGAATACATTGGTAATTAGTTTCCATTTGATATTTCTAAGAATTATTGAGAGAAACCCAACTTCTTCTGTGGAGAGGCTGAAAAGCCTTCCTCTTATTCTTACCCTCTTTTCACACCTATCCCCACCTTTGCCCTTCCTCAGACCTTATTCACCTTCCCGCAATCCTGCACAAACTTTTAAATTTCCACAGACTCTTCTATCGACCATAGACATAATCCAAAACCCATCCAAGGCCCACTGCCCCTACTGACATCAGCAACAAAGCCAATGTCAGCATCATTTCCAAACCGACCTCGGTAGAAATACTGACGTTGGTGACTGTGACAGACTAACTACAGAGAATAGGTACGCGTTATCTATTTTTCTCTTTCTTAGTCTTTCATCATTTCTTTTTATATAACACTTTTTTCATTAAATAGTGGATTGTCATCCCTTATAGAGCTTTACGCTTCTGGGACCAAGCGCGTAACTTGACAGTCCACCATATCCTCCTCTAACATTTTCTTTGTTTGAGTCTCTTTCTTATTGCAGGTGTTTCCTCCACAGCCAAAGAGGAGCTCCCACAACGCTTAGATATGGTGTGCACTTAATCTGGGTAACGTCAAACCCAAGACCTTCTTAACCTTAGTTTCTTCTTTCTTCTGAATGTAATTAGCAAAAAACTTAGAGAAATAGTTTTTGAAGTCTTTTTAGGTCTTCAAGATCAAAATATGAGCTCAATTTGTCATTGTGTCAAAGGGGAAGAAAGTACTTGAAGAGAGAGATAGATTCTAAGCATAAGATTTTTTTTAGTATTTGACATCAATGATAAAGAGGGAGATTGTTGGAGGTTTTTCAATGATGTCTCCAAGGTGACCAAGGATGTTGATGAGGTGTCATGTGTGCTAAAATGATAATGACAACGTGTGCTTCAATGTTCTATAGTGTTCTTATATAGTTCTTAAGTGCTTGACTTAGTGAGGCAATTGATGGATGATATTGAAGGTATGGAAATGTTGTCGAGACCCTGTGGGGTTTTATGAGTGATTGGAGTGCTTGTGTAATTGAAAAGAATTCATCAAAGTAGTTATATGAAGGTCTAGGTTCAAGAAGTCATCTTGACAGATAAGACAAGTGATCAAATCGATAGCTTAGAGAGTATATGGCATATGTGCAAATCAATAAGGACAAAGAAGAGGTTTTGAGACATCTATATATGTCTTGGTGAATTTTTGGTGTGTCATTTTATCATTTGGAAAGAGAAACATACATATTATAGCTTAAGAGAAGTCAAACCATCACTACACATCATGCAGATAGGAATGAACCAATAATTTTGTGCATTTAGTGTAGGTACTCAAAAATTCAACAATGGTAAAAAAATTTCATGGAGATGTTGTATATAGTTTCAATAAGGTACCTTTAATATGTAGACTCTTGAAGTGTTTTCTAGCTCAAGTTATAAACCTTCAAATTTGCTCTTGTAGACTGTGATGTGCCAGAGGTCATCAAGTGTAATTGCATTGAAATCTAGGTTCAACTAGTCAAGATAAATCTAATGATGAGAGTTCATCATCTAGATTATTATATAATGGCATTCATGAAGCCAATATGTCAAAGGTTCCTAATATTTTATGTTTTAGTTACATGTGTCATAATCACAGAGTTTGAGAAGCAGATCTAATGACAAACATGAAATGTATTGGATAGAGATCAATGATTAGCACGTGATCATGCATATTATGATCTAATTGAGTGTATTGAGTAAATAAGTCAATAGAGTGCTTAGAAGGCATGTAGGTTTACCAAGTGGTGGAAGTTCATTAGAAACTAACTGCAAGGTATGTAGATGACACGTGGGGTTGCCAAGTGGCTTGATCTCAAAAGTAAGGGTCTAAGATCAATGATCAGTGATGTAGGTTAAAGTCATGAGGATAGTAAGTAGATCAATGAATAGTCACGAGATGAAGATATGTGTCTACAATATTTTCATTTACCAGTGACTATTAGTATTTGAAATTAATAAAGGAAAAAATAATGCTCAGTATTTTGCTAATATCTTTTGATTTAGGATGAATTTCTCGATGAGTAAAAATCAAAGCTTAATATAACTTCAAGTTTCATCCAAAAAATTTGATTAGAATAGTTAAATTTTCTTACAATCAAAGTTATTGAGCACCAAATTTAATTATGTGTTTGACCATGCTTTGTAAGTGATCCGATAAGGATAATTGAGTTGTTCTTGATAATGTCTTGATGTTTCAAGATGAAATAAATATTTAAGAGTGTTATAGAGTCCATGAGTACCATTTTTGTTGATATTTGAGGTTTTAAAAATCCATATTTAGTATGAACAAAGGCTTAAAAGTTGACTATGGCTAATGAGTGCATTGGCAGATTGAGTGACCACTTTGTAGAAGTGTGTTGGAAGAGTTATTAGTAGAATTGAAGTATAAAATGAGCATGGAGATGTTATATAAGTCTTAAATGATTATTTTTCATAGTTTTCCCCTGATCAGATATTGAGATTTAAAATAGCTTGACTACATTTTGACTATATATGACTAGTTTGAGTGGTCATTTTGAGATAGTTCATTTGAGTGCTTAGAGCCTTTTTTGAAGTGTTTAAGGAACATGTACATGTTGAAAAGGTATTTAAGGTTTCACATATGTGATCTAATCATATGGACATGTGGAAATTTTGAGTATTTGCTTCAAAATTTTGAGACTATATTTTCTATGTATGAAGGCCTAAAGATCAAGGAGACCTAATTGGTAGGTTCAAGTATTGAGTAAGTGTTCCAAGTGGAATGGACTTATGAAAGAGTGATAAATGGTATATTTTAGATAGGTTTGATATGTTATAATCATTGGTGAAATTTAAAGTTTCTCCAAGAGGTTGAAAGAGTAAAGTGTGGATGTAAAGGCCTAATTGTTTTGGGTCTCATTAAGGCCTAATGGAGGATTTGAGTCTTAAGGACTATGGCTGTCCTATGGAGTGGAGTGTTTCACACATGTAATGTGTTTGGAGACATATTTAAAATGTATAAAAAGTATTTTAAGCATCTTGGTTGACCAAGATGAGTTAGATGAGTGTATGGTATAAAAAATAGGGATAATTGGCCTATTTGGAGTTGAGTTGAGAAAGTGTGGTGCTAAGAGAAGGAGATAAACTTTGAAAGAGAAGATGCACAATATTTATTACCAATAAAGAGTGAATATTATTATTCATTTTTGTTCGATCAAGGTGATGACGATGAACACATAGGTCATTGGACCTAATGAGCCTAGAAGAGGTAGATTAAGTGAGTAAGTTGTTGACCAAATTTTAATCTACAAGTCAAATTAGGACCCCTATAGGTAAAAACTTGATATTTATATGTTTTTAGGGGTCTAATATTTTTTCATAGGGTATGTCATAGTTTATTTGATGTAATCTAATGCTATATTAGTCTTGGTCTTAGTAATTTTAATCTTTGTGTCTTTTTGAGCCATTTAAAGGTCATAAAAGAGCATTGAACGACTTGTAAAACTTTCTTGGGTAAATTGAAGGTTTAAAAAGGTTATTTCACATCCCATGTGTCATAATAAGTCTTAATTAACTATTTATAACTAAAAAGTGGTAGGTTTTTTAGAATAAAAAATAGTTTTCTTAGAAAAGGGAAGAGTTTGGCACTTGCACGACCCATGATGGAATGTGGAACATGGAAGAATGTAATGTAATGTATATTCATATTCCTTAGACTCATCTCAGTGCTTTACATGATTTATAATTTCTAAAAAAGGTCCAAAACCATTATGCTCCTTCTTTGCCCTTTTAGACACACAAAACCAGTTAACAGGTTTGTGCTTAGTACGGCCAATTGGAGGACTTATAGGCCAAACTCCTTTGGGAAATGAAATTAAACTCAGATATATTTTTTTAATAACAATTTTTAAAATATTGTTCAACTTTGAATTATAAATCATCTATAACAAGTTAACTATGTTTTTCTGCTCATTATTTCCTACATCCTATAGGTTTTGCTCTGTTTTGGATAAGTACATACAATCCAATTGGTGATTGTAATTATAGATGATTTTTACTCTCTCTTTAAATTATATCCATGCTTTTTTTAGTTTTTCAAGTTGTTTTTATATGCAAATCATCTCAATTTTGTAGATTGGTCTCATTTAAAGATAACATGTAGGTTTCCACCATTTTTAAGATCTTCATGCTTTGGTAGTGATTCTAGGAGATGAGATAGGTTAATTACCATGTTTAAAATTCCCTATTTTTCCCTTAACATTTAAACCTCATTATCCAAATCAATATTTCATAGAGTTGTAGTCACAAGTGAGATGTAGTTAATTTGCTCCATGACTATCATGCACAGTCAACCAAGTGGACTGTGTTAGGATCTTTATCATGTTCATGGAGTCATAGATAAGTTGAAGAGGTTGATCCTCTCATTTAAACATTAAAAAAAAATGTATCCCCTCCATATGGTGCAAGAAATAAGGTAATGTTACAGTCATGTGTAACATGTATACATAATCAACCATGGACACACACCTATAGGTGCTCTCAAGAGTTATATTCACATTGGAAAGAGTATTTTTGGACTTGTTTGAAGTTTTCATAAGATGAAGTAATCCATATGAGACCTTAAAATGGTGTTAAGGTCATGATACATGCTCATAATACATACATCATTCCCGATTCTCTTGTCTATTATTGCATTCACCTTTGGGTGTCCTGTAGGAAGATGACATATTAAAAATAACATACTTGAGTGGTATATAACTCCTCAAGGTTGAAAACAAGAATTTGAATAAATTATAAGGGACTAGGAGTGATCAAATGACCACATATCATATATTTTTTGAAAAATATTCACATTGTCTACCTGTGCATCAGAATGTTCACCTACAGGGAGTATTATAGAGAATAGTGGTGTCATAATGAAGTGTTTAAACATGAGTTGGAACTCTTCTTTGGATCCTAGTGTGTTTAAAATATCATAATAGACTTATGAGGGTTTCTAACTTGGTAGGAAAACTATGATAAACCTTCCAAAGGAAATTACTATAAATTTAGGGATCAAATCCCTAAAACATCAAAACAAAGCACTTCACCATTTAGTTGATAGCATACAGAAAGGTTACCAATGAATTTGATGCATCATGATGATTATGACTTGTATCCCCCACATAATACAATGATTATGAAAATTTGGAAGGTATATGACTTAAAGAGGATGGTTGTTTAAAGTCCCAAAGTTGCACTTTTATGCATTGAACTCAAATTGTATCATCTATAGGATTTGAGTTATAAAAAGACCTATTCACCTAGGGGTGTAGTATTACGCCATGCCACCATGTTGGAATGGTTTTAGATGTTGAAGAGAGCATTCATGACCTAAAGGTCATTTAAAGAGTTTGAGTTTTGTGTTTTGGGCCCTATATACACCTACATGTGTCTCTCGCTTGGATGATTGATGTATAATGGATTGTGAAGTCCTACAAGTGCATAGTAGGATCTTAACACATAGAAAACTATGAATATGGAGATATAGATCAGATTAAATCTTCTTCCTAAAGCCTCATATGGTTGCCATAGGTTATATAGCATAATTTTCAAGGAGAAAGTACACATATAGGACCCTACATAGCCAAATGTAGCTGATTATGAGGGTCAGAGAGCAAAAGGATTAGGTTCTTGATGGGGGTATAGCCAAAGCATGAAAAAATATGGATATAAAAAATATAAAATGACCCTAGGAATATAAGGAGGTTTTAATACATTTTCCTCAAGCTTAAACATATAATACTACCTATAGGTACCCTCCAAAATAAGAAATACAGTTAGGAATTGTACTCAGTATTGACTAATCAAGGTGTGGGGAAGAGTATGTAAGAGTTTGAAGTAATGAGAAGACTCAAATCACATTCATTATGATCATGATGATATATATAGGCTCTTGATAGTGGAATATGAGAGAGAGAGAGAGAGAGAGAGAGAGAGAGATATCTATGGTGTAACACAGTCTATATCTTAAACCATTGTGCATAGTCTACCTTCCTAACAGTCTGTCTTGATTTTTGTATAAGTTTGAGGGTCAAATTATATGAAAAAGGGATGAATTTTTGTGTAGATTGTATTTAAAACTTTTAAAATCCTCTCCAAAATTCACTTGGTATGAGGAAATAGGGGAAGTGCCCTTTGTTTTGTCTTAGATAAAAGGCACTCCCTATATACACAAACTGACAGGTTTTAAAGAAGGGAGGTGATAAGGTGAGCCAAGAAATATTTAGAATTTGAAAATTAGTTTAAATTTTTTGAAAAAACCTAAAAAAAAATGATATACCTTACACAAATATATTAAAATAGGGTGATTTAAACCCTCAAGGTTGTAGTCCGGACTATTAGGTGGGGTTTAAGCCTAGTACCCAAATGGTAGGTCACTGTCATTTCTAACCTTAGGTAATCATTATAATGGATTGTATCATGTTTATATAGTCATGAATATGTTTAAAAACTTCCACCTTATATATAAATCATCAATAATTCATTTTTGGGATCAGTGACAACTCAGGGGTATGCAGAATGAAGGTTAAAGATTGATAGGCTAACTTTGAGTGCTCACATCTTATCTAAGGTTGTGCATGGGGATGTAAGGATTTTGGAGAGGTTGATAGGGGTATTTAAATTTTATATAGTGTAATTTTTTGGTATTTATAACATCCAATCATCATGAATAATCCTTAAGGGCTTAAAGGACCTAAAACCCTTGTAAACCCTTAGAAATGACCCAATTGATAAAATGAAGATAGAGAGTCATCCTAATGGACTAGTTTACCAAAAAATGTGATTGGATGATGTAGGGGACTCTCTCTGGATACTCTCCATCCTTTTTGACTATACTAAATTATATAGATGGAGTATGAAATAGGGTTTTATTGACAATTTTTGTGTTTTTGTATGTCTTAGGAAGAGTCTATATATGCCAATCACATGGGAGGAAATATTAAGACTTAAGATAACTACCAATTTCCATTTAATTCTTAAAAACAACTCCTATGTGCCTCAACAAGTGCTCTCATCTCAGCCAATTAGAACAGGCATAGTGAACATGATAGTGAGAAGGGTGAAAAATTAAAGCAAGTTTCTTTTAAGGTGTACCTAATGAATATAAGGAAATGGATGGTGTTGACACATGTCATTCACCCCAATTTTATGTATTTTTATGGAAAACTGAAGCCAATTATTAAGCCAAGTGTGCAAGGTGTGTGAAAGGGAGTTTCTTTGACTGCAAGCATTGATGGCCCATTCTCAAACGAATCTAGACGATTAGGAATGAAACCAATGAAAGGATAAGTATGTTTATAACCCTTCCATCTCATTTTAATCATTATACCTATACCTAGTTAGTTTTGGGACATTCCAAAAGAGGTGAATGATGAAGGCAGTTTTATGAACTAGCAAAAGGAATTTCATGCCACATTTCAAGAGTTTCATGACTTGAGGTGCCACTTGTCTCTTCTAACTTTGCATGATCAGTTTCACATTCTCTTCTCATGCACATGTAACTCCTTTTATCATCTTGACACTTGTCTTTGTGACCTTTGGACTTCTTTTTTCTCTTCTCTCTCTCAAGTTCTATAAGAACTTGCAATTTTAGCTATTGTAAGCATGCTCCACCTGAGTATTATAAATCCATTCTCATTTTAATACCATGGATCAATAAATTATATTAATTTTACCTCTTATATGACTTTTTATTGTGTGTTCACTTGAATTATTGATCTTGTTTAGTGATGATTATTATTTCCTTAGTATTTTTGTCTTATTTTCTTACCTATTTATAGCTTGAAAGTTTCTTCTTGCAAGCATGTGAAGTTTTATATGAAGTATCAAGGTTGAGTGAGTTAGTATATTCAATAGTGCCATTCTAGGCCTCTTATCTATTCCCCCTAGCCTAAACATTAATCACAACCTCATAATTAAATACTGAAGTGAGAAGATTAAGATTAGAGAAGTGTATGCCTAGTTAGTCTCTTAGTCTCATGTGTGACATACAGTTGATTGGTAATTATCAATTAATTTGGTGTATCACCACCTTTAGGGTAGTTTACTTTTAATTTTCTCTATTTTTTCCTTGCAATCATAGGTTTAGTAGTGATCTAAAAGTGGTACATCAAGGGAGTTATCCCTATCTAGAGATTAACCTCATTCTTAGGATATCAATAGCCTAAATTTTTTTCAATTATTCCACTTGGATGAGTAGATCTTAGACATCTCCTCAAAGGGTGTAAATCCAAGTGACAATAGTATTTGGCATGCTTGGTGTGATTCATTGTCCAAGAAGTTGAAGGATTATTGGTGTTGTATTTCAACACATTAGCCTTTGGAGTCATCTATCCAAACATCAATGGTGACTCTAAAGTTACATTAGCTATTCAAGCAACCCAAATTTTCCTTTTGAATATTGTTGGTAATTTTTATTTGTGTTCTTGCTTCCCAATGAAGTTTCATGGCTAGTTTTGGTGTTGAGTATTATATTACACAAGTTGATGAGATATCTCAAGCTTATGGTATTCCATATAATCCTTTTCATGATCCTTACCAAATCTAATATGACCCTTATGAGCCTTGTCATGAATTGTATTAATATTATAACCAATCTTCTCAAAATCTTGGTCTTCCTAGTCAACCTAGTCACTTCTCAAATTAGTCCATTTCAAATTTCAAGTAAACTCTCTTAGGATATGAGAGGTACATGATAGATCTTGGCACTCAAAGGGGACATGGTCAAGATGTTCCTAGTCATCTCATTCATAATTTGAGATATGAATTAGAGATGGTTAAAAGAGAGTGGATACCTATTGAGAGAGAAAATTGGCAAAGGCTCACAAGTGAGATACTAGATGTGAATGGCTTAATTTCATTCTTAGAAGATAAGCTAAGAACTTGTGAGGAGCAAACTCACCAAATATATTAGCCCTTATATCCACTTCCCCAAGATTGATATCAATTATACTTGACCCCTACTCATAAACCCAATCAAGCTTATCAAAGTCATATTTTTCCTGATAAGCTGGAAGAGAAAGTTGGAAGGACATACTTTATTTTTGAAGTAAACCTTGATAGGTAGATTGAATTATTCAATAATTAGATCATTCAGTCTATCTTATCAGCAAAGGAAGTGGAATATAATCCCTCATTTCCCTCTCCCATTGCATCCCTACTTCAAGAAGAGACTTCTAGATATGAAATCCCAAGTTGGAGACAAGATGGAGAATCCAAGGCTAAGGAGATCCCAAGTTTCTTGAAAACTTCATCCACTCCTCAAATTGCATTACTACCTAAAAAATAGATTCCTAATCCTAACATTATAATCCGGAATAAGGTAGTGGAATCATGGGAAAAGAAAGGGGATAAAATCCTAGATAAAGAGTGTGAAGTTGAGAAAGAGTTTGATCCTATGCAAGCCCCTCCCACCCTTCCTCAAGAAACCTCTTGTTTTCCATATCATCCCTCTTATACCACTTATCCTCATGAATATGCCTATCAACTTCAAGAGAGACTTTTACAAGAGAACCTAGCCAAGCAAATTAAATATCTAGAGTTAGGAATGAAATTATTGAGTCAAGGTATGATGGAAGGTTTAGAGCCAAAAAAAGATCCTATGCCTAAACACACCCCATCTAACCTTACACAAGAGAGTACTCTAGATGAATCAAATGTCAATGAAGTTATTATCAAATAGAAGGAGGAAAACCAAACTATTTTAGTCCAAGTTTTGCCTCCCATTCCTCAATAACTCCCAAAAGGATTCCCTACAATTCATTTTCAATCTAATATTGATTTATATGTTCTACCTCCACCAACTATTTCATATTTTCCTCACCCTATCACCCTTTACCTTGATGGACCTATGTTTTGGGAACCTAAAGAGGAACATTTGGTTGATAATAATTCAAAACTCTTGCTTAAAGAGAACATAGCTCCTTGGCAACCTCATTGGGCTAGGTCACCTGATTATAAAATGCCTAGCCTTGGCATCACCAAGAAGGAGAAATAAATTGAGGATCTTGTAGTCCTTGAGGATTAAATTCAGGTTATAATAGTTGATATACAACTTGAGAGCCCTCAAGAAGTTCTAAATGCTGAAGAAGAGGTGTTTTCTTGTGTTGAATCTTCTGATTGTGTTGATATTGAAGAATGACTTCCTTGTGTCAAAGAGGAGGAAATCATCATTGGTTCTTCCATAACTATCCAAGATATCATATATAGGCAAGAAAAAGTCTCTAATCAACCTTGGGATGACTTGTTTGCAATCAATGGATTATTTTATACTCCTCTTCGAGGAGACTATGATCTAGTCAAACATGGAGAAGGCAGCCTTGACACTCAAGTGGGTATGTAAAAAAGAAGAAACTTTTCAAATTGTTCCTTTCAAGAGACATATGCATCCCATGATGATATGATTTAAATAATAAAAATGTTTTATCATCCTCTCAACCAGTTGGGATAAACACATCAGCTTTTGAAGGATAGAACAAGCTTTTATTGGCCTCAATCTTCCAAGGAACAAGAAACTACTCCTCTTGAATTCATGCCTACCAAGAAGATACAAGTTGATCATGAGATGAAGAGTGGGAAGAAATATGAGGTATGTGTACAAATTCAATAGTAATACATTTACATTGGAGACCTATTTAAGAATGATCTACTTGAGATAAAATCAAGTGAAGTGCCAAGGAATAGGTGTGATCTACCAAGCATCCAATCCAAGGAGCAACATGCTTGGCACTATGATTCATCTCATGAAGAATAAGATTCAAGAAACTTTCCTTTTGATCCTTTAAAGTAAGTATGCTTAATTTCTATTTGTGCATAGTTGTTTGTTTTCTATTTTCCCTAAGTGTGTTGGCCCCACATGTGTGTCTTGTTAGTGTGTTTGTTTTGCTTTGTGTGGTTGAGGTAATTAGTGGTATTGTCTTGGTCAAAGCCTTGTTTTCAAGTGTCAAGTCTTATTATTATTTTTTAGACTTTAGATTACTACCTAAGCCCATGGATAGGTTATGGCTACTGATCTTTAGTATAGCATGCATACTACCCCTATGAGTCACCATTTTATTGACCAAATTTGACCCTGTAAGTCAAATTGGGACCCCTATAGGTAAAAAATTGATCTTTCGATGTTTGTATGGGTATAATATTTTTTTATAGGGTATGTCATAGTTTATTTTATGTAATCTAATGCTATATTAGCCTTGGTCTTAGTCATTTTAATCATTATGTCTTTTTGAGCCATTTAAAAGTCATAAAAAGAGCATTTAATGACTTGTACAGACTCCTTGGTTAAATTGAAGGTTTCAAAAGGTGATTACATGCCCCATGTGTCCTAAAAAGTCTTAAGTAACTATTTCTAACTAAAAAGTGGTATGTTCTTCAAAAGAAAGAGCATTTTTCTTGGAAAAGGGAAGAGTTTGGCACTTGTACGACCCATGAGGGAATGTGGCACATGGGAGAAGGTCATTTAATGTCTATTCATCTTCCTCAAACTCATATCAGCACTTTACATGATTTTTAATTGATAAAAAATGTCCAAAACCATTCTACTCCTTCCTCACCCTTCTAGACACACAAAACCAGTCAGTATGTTTGTGCTTAGTATAGCCAATTAGAGGAATTTTAGGTTAAACACATTTGGGAGGTGAAATTACACATAGATTAATTTTCATAAAAAGTGTTCAAATATTGGTCAACTATGCATTATGAATCATCTCTAACAAGTTGACTATGTTTTTTTGCTCACTGTTTTCTATACCCTATAGGTTTTGCTCTATTTTGGACAAGTCCATACAATCTAATAAGTTATATTAATTATATATGATTTTTAATCTCTCATAAAATTCTATCCATACTTTTTTTAGTTTTTCAAGGTGTTTTTATAGGAAAATCAGCTTAGGTTTTTAGATTGGTCTCATTTGAAGATAAAATGTAGGTTTCCACCATTTTTAAGATCTTCATACTTTGGTAGTGATTATAGGAGATGAGATAGGTTAATTAACATGTTTCTAATTCCATTTTTTTTCACTCAAATTTCAACCTCATTCTCCAAATCAATATTCTATAGAGTTACAGTAACAAGTGATATGCAGTTAGTTTGTTCCATGACTGTTATGTATAGTCAACTAAGTGGATTGTTTTAGGATCTTTATCATGTTCATGGAGTCATAGATATGTTGAAGATGTTGAGACTCTCATTTGAAAATTAATAATTAATTGAACCCCTTCATATGGTGTAATAAATAAGGTAATATTCCAATCATGTGTAACACATATACTTAGTCAATCATGCACACACCTACAGGTTCTCTCAAGAGTTATATTCACATTGGAAAGAGTATTTTTTGACGTATTTGAAGTTTCCATAAGATTAAGGAATCCATATGAGACCTTAAATTTTTGGTAAGGTCATGCTACATTTTCATAGTCCATATATCCTTCTCAATGCTCTTTTATGCTATTGCATTCACCTTTGGGCGTCTTACAAGAAGATGACATATTGGAAACAACATACTTGAGTGGTCTCTAACTCCTCAAGGTTGAAAATAGGAATTTTAAGAAATTTTAAGGGACTAAGAGTGATTAAATGACCACATATCATGTATTATTTGAAAAATATTTACATTATCTACTTGTGCATCATAATGTTCACCTGCAAGTGGTATCATAAAGAATAATGGTGTCATACTGAAGTGTTGAAACATGAGTTGGAACTCTTCTTGGGATCCTAGTATGTTGAAGATATCATATTAGACTTATTAGGGTTGTTAAGTTGATAGGTAAACTATGATGAACCTTCCAAAGGTAATTACTATAAATTTAGGGATCAAATCCCTAAAACATTAAAATAAAGCAATTCACCATTTGGTTGATAATATATATCAAGGTTACAAATGAATTTGATGCATCATGATGACTATTCCTTGTAACCCCCACATAGGACAAGATTTATGAAAAATTTGGAAGCTAGATTACTTAAGGAGGATGGTTTTTCAAAGGCCCAAAGTTGCACTTTTATGCATTGAACTCAAACTGTATCATTTATAGGATTTGAGTTATAAAAAGACCTATTCACCTAGGGGTGTAGTATTAGACCATGCCACCATGTTGGAATGGTTTTAGATGGTGAATATAGCATTCATGACCTAAAGTTCATTTAAAGATTTGTATTTATGTGTTTTGGGCCCTATATACACCTACAGGGATCTCTTGCTTGGATGATTGATGTATAATGGATTGTGAAGTCCTACAAGTACATAGTAAAATATTGAACATAGAAACCTATGAAAATGGAGATACATATCAGCTAAAATCTAATTCCTAAATCCTTATATGGTTCCCATAGGTTATATTACATAATTTTTAAGGAGAAAGTACACCTACAAGACCCTGCATAGGTAATTGTAGCTGATTATGAGGGTCAGAGAGCAAAATGATTAGGTTCTTAATGTGGTTATAGCTTAAGCATGAAAAAAATATATCCAAAAAAATATAAAATGATCCTAAGGGACTTTTTGTCACTTGTATTTTCACCCTTTTAGGAGATTCCTAATCTTTCCTCATCCAAGTGGCACAATGGAAACACCTCTAGGCTTGTGGGTAGCCTATGGATGAGGTGAATCTCTAGATAAGGCTATCTCCCTTGATGTACCACTTTAGAATGCAACTACACATAAACCTTGGTAGGAAAAATGAGAGAGATAACTAAAATTAAACTATTATAAGGGAGGTGATACACCAAATAAGATGATGACTTCCAACTAGTAGCATGTTACACATGAGAACAAAGGACTAACCAAACATACACTCCTTCAATCTGCATCTTCTCACATCAATGTTACAATATGAGGTTATAGATGAATGTTCAAAACTAGGAAGACTAGACAAGAGGCATTGAATGACACTAGTTAATATACTAACTCACTCAATCTTTGACATTTCCTAAAACACTTTACATGCCCTACAAGAAGAAGCTTTCCAATTGTAAATAAGATGAAAGAATGAAACAACATGCGAAGGAATCCATAATATTCACTAAGAAAGATCAAAAATTCAAGTATAACACACTATGATAGTCATGAATAGGTAAAAAATTAGTAGCCTTATTGATCAAATGGTATGCAATGAGTAGGGCTTCACCATACTCAGGTGGAACATAAGTTATAATGGCCAAAATGGCTAATTCTTATAGAACTTGAGAGAGAGAGAGAGAGGAGAAGAGATAATTAAAAGGGTCACAAGTAAACTTGTAAATCTGAGAGAATAAGTTGATTTTTCATGATAATAGGATATTTGATGAACCATGCAAGGTCAAGAAGTCCAATTATCCATCCAAGTCATCAAACTCTTGAAAAGTGACATAAAATCCTCTTAACTGGCTCCAAAAAACTACCTTAATGATTTGAGCTTCTTGAATGCCTCATAACTAATTATGAATAGCTCCAATGATTTTAATGAATGGGAAGGCTTTGATACATGCCTCTCCATACATTAGTTTGATTCTTGGTCTTTTAGGATCATCCCAAAATGAGTTATCATCATTTGTTATCAAAGAAACTCATATTTCATGCACCTTGCACACTTGGCCTCAAAATTTGCATCATATTTCCATGAAAATATATGGGATGGAGTGTATGACACCTTTTAAGACCCTCCATCACCTTATAATCATCAAGGATGCCTTAAAATCACCCCACTTGAAGTTTTCCACCCTTCTCACTAGCTTGTCCATTATGCCAGTTTTGACTAGCTAAAATGAGAGATATAGTTTAGACACTTAAGAATTTTTTTATTGGAATTAAATTACCATAGGTATTTATGAAAATTATTAATCTTCCTCCCAAACTTGATTTCATCCTCAGAATCTTTCTAGAACCTACAAAACACATAAAATAGTCAAAAATACCCTATTTTCACCTTATCCATATAATTGTGTACATATCAAAAGGGTGGGTAGGATAATAATAGAGTCCTATAAAATTTCCAATCACTATTATAGTCAAACTAGTCCATTATATTAGCTTTCCAACTCCATTTCCACAAACTGGTCCTTGTAAGGGTTTAGCAAGGGTTTTTAACAGTTTGACTTCTTAAGGTTCATTCATAAAGATTTGACATTGGAGTTGAAAAAAAATTCCAAAATATGGTTTTTAAATGACCCTATTAACATCTATAAACACCTTTATTATCCATTTAAAGCACCAAGGGATGTATGAGCCATTGAAGTTACTTATTCGAGCTCTTCCTTCCATTTCATGCATGTTAGAGTTGATTTTGAGCTCAAAAATGGACTATTTATGGTTTCCCCTGAATTAAAATAGATAAAACACATATTTTTTAACCCAATAAACATGTTCCATCTGGTTATAATACTTACCCAAGGCTGGAAAGAAAGTTGACTACCCATTTGGCTTTGGGCCTAAACCTTGTCTATTAGGTCTGCCTGCATAATTGAAGGTTTAAGATACCCTGTCTAGTTTAATTTTTTATTTCAAGGTTATTCATGTTATAATATGTGTAATTAAAATTCACACACCTTTCCTCAAGGTCTAAATGGCTCTTAACTCACCTGGTCATCATCAACTTCTAAAACTATAGGTTTGTGCACCTAGGGAGTGCCCTCTCTCTGAGACAAAACAAAGGGCACTCCCCTAATATATAATATAATGGTGGATAATTTAGTGGGTTATCCAAGTGATAAAAATTTCCTATACCAAAATTTATCCCTTGGTGACATCATTTTCCCTTTCAAAACCTTAAAAAACCAAAACAGAGTTATTAAGAAAATTATGTGCAGGGTTTTGTAGGAAGTAGATTGTGTTTTCTCTAGAATAGGGATCACCTATGGTTAATAATTCATGGTTTAAATTCAAAAATAGTTTCCAAAACCTCATAAATTCCCTTATATTCACTTTGAATTCATTTGATCCATTTATCTCATCTTGTATGGGCATAGACCTTTATCAAAGCACTCCCTTTGTTCTCTACCTTGTCTAAACTGTGACTTACTCTTTAGAACCCTACCTGTAGGTGTTTTCATCTACTTGGACATTTTTATGACGTTTTTAGACTCTCTCTATAACCTTAAAGTCACAAAAAAAAAATTATACCTTCACTCACCTTGGATGCCCTAAAACACTACCAAAACACTAATGCTAGCTCACTGTCAGCTATAGATGGATATTGAGGTTATTTATACATACTATTTTTGATTCCTTATGTAAAATTAGGGTATTTAAGTGTCATAAATAGCTCCAATATTACTATTCCATACCTGAAATCATGTTTCATACTTACACTTCCTCAAAACATGTTTTAGGCCTTCTTTCCTTGTGACTTATAAGACTGTGTTTTTGTATTTTCCCCTCTCAAGAAAGACCCATGTAGGTGTCTTGACTGATTTTAACCTAGATAGAGTGATTAAATACCTTAATATAGTCATAAAGGATAATTTTCCACTTGATTTAACTCATTCTTATCACTCATTCACTCAAATCTCCAAGCTTACTCACTATCTAGCCTAGTTACAACAGATTATGCCTTTTTCTCTTGGAGGGGTCACTTGTAGGTTGTATTTTATAAATCAAGATTGAAATAAGTGATTTCAACCTCCCTATAGTATCTATACACCAAATTTTATCTGCCTTTGTTCCTTTCATACTTGGAAAGAAGTCCATTACCAAATTTATCAATCTTACTCTCCAAGATGAACCTACAGCCAGTCTATAGGGGTATACTTTGTGATGAAAATGGACCCGTAGATGCTCATTAGCTTGGATTATACCTCAAACACCATTGGTATACCTTGATTCATTTAAAACATCTTTTAATTTCCAATGTGATATCTATTCCATGCTTAAACCCCTATCATGAATGATGTGGATGTTGGCAGTCTGCTATAGGTGGATATTTTCAAGTGAAGAGACCCTTATAGGTGTTAATGGGGTTCAAGACATTTAAAATCAACTCCTCTTTGGATTAATTCTAGATAATTGGGATATATTTCACAACATAAGGTTTTATAAACATGGAATTTTTCCTTGTTTTCTCTTTTAAGTGTTAAAGGTCACTTAGAATTCCAAACCTGTAGATAACAATGAAGGAATTCAGTGTTTTGGGAGGCAACTTTGAGGCTTCAAAAATAAGACTCCATTAAATCTCTACCCTCAAAACTTTTCCAAGTACATTTATTTTATAGAGTCTACAAGATGAGAAAATTAGGATATAAAAAAATCATTGACAACATTGTAACAATATATCAACAAAACCTTGAAGAACTCTATTTTGAAATTTTGAGGAAAAGGGTCCTAAATACTATAGTCATCTTCTTGAATGTGGCTTTCAAATTTTTTAGTAGTTTATCACTTCAAACATATATGTTATGATCCTTTTGACATATTATAACTTCAATAAGGACTTAATTATTAGTTATGACACCTATAAAAAATTACCTCTACTCTCTGCCAACAAATCCTATAGGTGGACATTGTCAAGTCTGCAGGCAGTAAAAATAAAGATGGATAATTGTGCATTGATTTGACTATTTCCTAAGTTGTGAACCAATATCAACACTTAAAAAATAACCCCTTATGTCTCAAAAATATTTAAACCACTACTAAATCTCTCATCATATCATGACATCATCATGAGAACCCCTATAGGTGCACCTTGAAAGGTATGTAGGTAAAAAATGCAACATTATGGGCAGTGAGTGGATTCACATGCTTATTTTAAATTGTATCCCTTCACCAAGGTATAAAATTAATTACTTTAAAATTCAAGTATATCAACTCAATAATAAACCTCCTTATCACATTTTTTCTCATGCATGATACTTGTAAGTGTAGACCATGGTGTCGACTGAGTAATGATGATGGAGTGATTACTGCAATAATCTTCATTATGCCAATGGAAAGTCTCAACCTGAATGATTTTTATATTAATTTGTATTAAAAATTTAAATCCCTATATCACAACTCCATGGATGTGTTTTTGAGCCTTGCATGGATCACCTGGTTGACTGTGTATGGTAGTTCTATGACAATTGATTGTATGGCACTCAAAGACTGCACTTTCATGGACATTACTTGGAGAATAAACCTGAGATGACATGAGATAATTTTAACACATTTTAAACATGATAAATAACCTATAAAAACCCCATGTATCCATTTTTAAATCACAAAATCCTAAACATGGTGAAAAACTGCAGGTCATCCCAAATGAGACTAATATGCTAACTTGATATGGTTTTCTCACCAAAACACTATGAAACTTGAAACTAAGAATGGAGAGAATATAATAAGGTAAAAAACATCATATAGAATCAACATAACCAATTTTTTCATACGGTCTTGCCTAAAATGAAGCAAAACATATAGGGTGCATGAAACAATAAGAAGAAAAGTAAAATCAACTTCATGAGGATGGTTCATGAAGCACAAGCCACCATTATTCAAAATATTTATATGTAAATGAATGTATCTAAGTTTAATTTTACCTCCCCAAGGCATTTTATCTGAAACCTAAGACTACTTTTGCTTGCCAAGAAGGGTGAAAAAGGATTAGGATGGTTTTGGACCAAAAATGGCACTTTAAAAGAATTTAAAATGTGAAACTAAGCTTTAGGAAGCTGAAGAGGCCTTCCATGATCTTCTCCCACATGGAACACTTCCCCATTGGCCATACAAGTGCCAAACTCACCTTTTTCCCAAGAAAACTACTCTTTATTCTAAAACACCTTCCACTTTCAGTTACCAATAGTTTATTAAGACCTATTAGGATATATATCACATGAAATCACCTTTTTTAACCTTAATACTTCCTAAAAAATCTATACAAGTCATTAAATGCCCCCCTTTTGACCTCAAAATGACTAAAAGGACTAAAAATACTAATAACCAAGGCTAGTATAACATTAAATGACATCAATTAAACTATAAAAAACCTTGTGACATATGTATTAGACCCCTAAAACATATAAAAACAAAGTTTTTAGCTAGGGGTGACCCAATTTGACCTAAAAGTCAAATTTGGTCAACAGGACTTTAAGGAGGTTTGTAGACATTATCCTCAAGCTTAAACATATAAGACTACCTACACGTACCCTCCAAAACAAGAACTATAGTCAATAATTGTACTTAATCTTGACATAACCTTTTGGAACCTTAATACTTCCTAAAAAATCTATACAAGTCATTAAGTGCCCCCTTTTTGACCTCAAAATGACTAAAAGGACTAAAATGACTAAGGACTAAGGCTAGTATAACATTAAATGACATCAATTATACATATCACATGACATCACCTTTTGGAACCTTAATACTTCCTAAAAAATCTATACAAGTCATTAAATTCCCCTTTTTGACCTTAAAATGACTAAAAGGACTAAAATGACTAAGGACCAAGGCTAGTATAACATTAAATGACATCAATTAGCCTATAAAACACCAAGTGACATATGTATTAGACCCCTAAAACATATAAAAACTAAGTTTTTAGCTAGGGGTGACCCAATTTGACCTAAAAGTCAAATTTGGTCAATAGGACTCTAAGGAGGTTTGTAGACATTATCTTCAAGCTTAAACATATAAGACTACCTACATGCACCCTCCAAAACAAGAAATATAGTCAATAATTGTACTCAATCTTGACTAAGCAAGGTATGGGGAGAAGTATGTAAAAGTTTGAATTAATGAGTAGACCTAGAGAACATTCATTATGATCAGAATGATCTCTATAATCTCTTAACAGTGTAAAACAAGAGAGAGAGCTCTATGGTATAACACACAGTCCATATCTTAAACCACTGTGCACAATTTGCCTTCCTAATAGTTTTTCTTGGGTTTTGTAGAAGTTAGATGGTCAAATGATATGAACAAGGGCTGAATTTTTGTTTAGGGTGTCTTTACAACTTGGAGAAGCCTCTCAGATAGAGGACACTCCCTTTATGCACAAACTAATAGGTTTTAAAGAAGGGAGGTGATAAGGTGAGCCCAGATATACCTTTGAAAATAGGTGTGTAAAGTTGGAACACACCTAAAAAAACATGATATACCTTACAAAAAGGGATGAAACTAAACAAGGTGATTTAAACCCTCAAGGTTGCAATCAAGACTGTTAGGCAGGGTTTAAGGTTAGTACCCAAATGGGAGGTCAATGTGATTTCTAACATTATTTGATCATTATAATGGATTTTACCATGTTTTTATTGTCATGATAGATGTTTACAAACTTCCACCTAATAGAGAATGCATCGGGAATTCATTTTTGGGCTCAAAGACAACTAAGGGGTATGTAGAATGAAGGTCAAAGATTGATAGGCTAAATTTGAGTGCTCACATCTTATTTGAGGTTATGCATGGGGATATAAGGAGTTTTTGGAGGTTTACAGGGGTCTTGAACTTTGTTCTAGTGTAATTTTTTGGTAGTACCAATGTTTAATCTTCATAAACATTCCTTAAGGGCTTAAAGGACGTAAAACCATTACAAACCCTTGGAAATGACCTAGCTAGGAAAATGAAGATATAGAGTCATCTTAATGAACTATTTCTCCCAAAAAGGTGATTAGATGATGTAGGGGAATTTCTTAGGCTACTCCCCATCCTTTTGGACTATAAGGAATTGTATGGATGGAGTACAAAATAGGGTTTTCCTAACAATTTTTGTGTTTTAATAGGTCCTAAGAAGAGTCTAAAGATGCCAATCACATGGAATGAAATATTGAGACTTTAGATAACTCACCATGTCCATTTCATGCTTTAGAACAATTCTTAGGTGCCTCAATAAGAGCTCTCATCTTAGCCAGTCAGAACTAGCATAGTGAACATGATAGTGAGAAGGGTGAAAACTTCAAGTTACTTTTAAGGTGTGCATGATGACTCTAAGGCAATGGATGGTATTTATACATGTCATTCACCCCATTTTATTGATTTTCATGAAAAATTGAATCCAATTTTGAATCTAAGTGTGCAAGGTGTGTGAAAGGGTTTTTTTTTTACTACAAGCAGTGATGGCTCATTCTCAGAGGAATCTAGATGATTAAGAATACAGCCAATGCATGGATAAACATGTCTAAAACCCTTCCCTCTCATTCCAATCATTATACATGTCCCTAGTTAGTTTTGGGACATTCCAAAATAGGTGAATTATGAAGACAATTTTTTGAGCCAACAAAAAGAATTTCATGCCACATTTCAAGAGTTTCATGACTTGAAGTACCATTTGTCTCTTCTAAATTTGCATGATCAGTTTCATATTATCTTCTCATGCACATGTAATTCCTTTTATCATCTTGACACTTTCCTTTATGACCTTTTGACTTCTTTCTTCTCTTCTCTCTCTCAAGTTCTATGAGAACTAGTCATTTTGGCTATTATAAGCATGTTCCACCTGAGTATGGAAAAGCCCTACTCATTTGCATACCATGGATCAATAAAGACTACTAATTTCACCTCTTCTATGAATATTTATAGGGTGTTCACTTGAATGATTGATCTTTCTTAGTGATGACTATTGTTTTCTTAGCATTGTTGTCTCATTCTCTCACCTATTTACAGCTTGAAAACTTCTTCTTGAAAGTCATGTGAAGTGTTCTATAAAGTGTCAAGGTTGAGTGAGTTATTCTATTCAATATTTTCATTCTAGGCCTCTTGTCTATTCCTCCTATCCTAAACATTCATCACAACCTCATAATGAAATACTGAAGTGAGAAGATTTAGATTAGAGAAGTGTATGCATAGTTAAGTCTCTTGGTCTCATGTGTGACATGCAGTTGGTTTGTAGTTCTCAATTAATTTGGTGTATCACTACCTTTAAGATAGTTTAATTTTATTTTCCTCTCCCTTTTCCTTGCAATCATAGGTGTAGTAGTGATCTAAAAGTGGTACACCAAGGGAGCTAACCCTATCTAGAGATTCACCTCATTCTTAGGCTACCCATAGCCTAGAGGTGTTTCAATTGTGCCACTTGGATGAGGACAGCTGAGACATCTTCTCAAAGGGTGAAAATCTAAGTGATAACATAATCCCTATAGACTGATTGAGTGAGTGTGCTTAGTGGATGGATTGAAGAGCAAAGTAGGTTGAGGTTTATGTGCATGGCCTACAGGTCATGTTGTTAATATTGTGATAGAGTTATTGCAGGTTTTCTAATTGTGTATGTGTTAATAAGTGAAGAGTGATCCAAAAGGGTGTTTTGGATGCATTTCTTATGTGTGCAAGTTTTTTGAAAGTGTAAAGGGGAAAGAGAGCAAGTACGATAAGTCCATCATCAGGTGTAGAAGACATTAGATCAGAGGTGTTCAAGATGATATGTTCAAAGTAACTAGGAGGGTGCTTGGTTGCCTACAGGGTTGGTTCCTACTTGCAAGGTCAAGCTTGATAAAATGCTAGTTGTTATGGGTGCTTAGCTAGACAGGGACATTATCTCCTTGTGGGATTGGTATCTCACTAAACTAAGGGATGGGTGTTCCTTAATCAGTTGATGTTAGTATAAATTGGATATTTTTTTTATAAGACTGTAGTCCATCTTGTAGGGTTTAGTGGGGTTTATCCCCTAAGAGGATTTCCCACATGTATCATGTATTATGTGCTTGATCTTTATATATCTTCCTTTCTCATTGCAATGGTTAATTTTTGTGCATCATGATTGTATGTGATAAATGTTTAAGAGTTGGAAATTGAATTGGATTATTTGGCATCATTGATTCACCCCCCCCCCCCAGTGATTATACCTCTAACACAAGTAATGATTAAGTATGATCAATAATAATGAAATGACAAATAAAATAGGAATTTGACACACTTATTCAGAGTCTTGGGATTCTAAGACAAGAATAAGGATCTGAAAGTGGTTGTGCAAGCATGTATAAAATTTGATCATTAGAATTTGAAAGGAAAGATTCAACACCTCACACTTAATCTATCCACATGAAATCCAGAGACTCATTTCCCGATCTGAACAACTCTTGACCCATTTTTTTGTTCTTTCTATCACCTGCATTCATTCTCAAACCTGCATGAAATAGAAACACACTAAGTATCTTGTTCCCTTAAGTTTTTTCTATTTATAACAAGTACAATTGTTAAATCAAATTTCATATTTTACATTCAAATTTATGTTTATTTTTATACATCATAAAATCTAATTTAGTTCAAAATAATATATAATTAAAAACACATAATTAAAAAAAAAGTAAAATACGTATACTAAAATGTTCTACCACAATTTTTAATCTATTAGTTAATGATGCCAAAATAGTGATTTTTTAAAATACTCAAGTAAAATAAGTTTACTTATTTTCAACCTTCATATAACAATTAAAGGCTATCACACTAAAGCAAAAATTATAAACAAAACATAAAACTAATTAAATTTGAAATTTTATATTATTCGTTTAAATGTGGATGGATGTAAATCTTGCGGGCATTTAAATAAATAAGTTTAGATCTAAGATAACCATGTACAAAAATTATTAATTACTGGAGTTATTTAGCATGTGAAAAATTAAAATAGTGTCCATCTTTGGAGTGAATTCAAGGTGTGATAATCCAAGTATTATTAGTTGCACTATTTCATTAACAAGGTGCTACTTCATTAACAAGGTGATGATGGTGCACCTCAACTTTGCACCATTATATATGTTGTTATTTTCTTTAGGTAAAAAATAAATAAATAAAACATCTATGATTGATTTTATGGTTTTCAACCCAGTCCTCTAGTTCTATGGGACTCCACCTTTAAATGGAACTTGCACTTTAATGACCTTTTTAAATTTTGTTGACAATATAATATATGAACATGATTGTATAAAAATTTCAATTTTACCTATCGAAACAAAAAAGTGCTTTCTTCATTTTTACTTAGATGGTGTTTCTAGAATGAGTATGGCCCTCTTAGATAAGTAATCCACGTAGTGGATGCTTTATTGATATATATTGTATATTTATCTTACAAAAAATTATTACTAATATAAGGGAATCTTTGAGAAATTTATCTTATTTTGGGATATTCGATATTGAGTTCACTTTTACGTTTAAGAGTACAAGTATTTATTTGTCAAAGGTTGTATATGTCATGTACATTCACATCACAGGCAACTCATTGAATAAGTTTCAAAACAATTAAAAGTACGCCTCAAATTGGAGACCACTTTTCCCTTCAATAGTAAAAATTATCATCATATATTTGACGAGAGTTACTCATATAAGAATATTTAAATGTTTATATTTCTTACATATCTTTTCATCTTGCACATACTAAAATGTTTTACCATAAATCTTATTCTAATAGTTAATGATGTCAAAATAATAATATTTTTGAAGTCAAATAAAAAAGTTTACTCATTTTTAACTTTCATATAATAATTAAAGTCCACCAAAATACAAATTCTAGACAAAATGTAAAAATAATTAAATTTGATATTTTAAATTATTCACTTAAATATGAATAGATGTAAGACTTTCAAGCATTTAAATTGATAAATTCAAATCTAAAATAATCCATGCTTGAAAATTATTAACTACCAGAGATGTTCATTCAATGAGTGGAAAAATGAAAATAGTATCAGCGTTTCGAGTAAATTCAAGGTGTGAGAATTTGTAGTATGATGAGTTGCAATACTTCATTAACAAGGAATCGATAATGCACCTCAATGCAATTTTTTGTACCACTACATATGCTTTCAATTTCTTCAAGTAAAAAATCAATAAAAAACACCGATAATTAATTTTATGGGCTTCAATCCAATTTTCAAGTCCCATCACACTCCGCCTTTAAATGGAGCTTACACTTTGATAACCCTTTTAGACTTTGTTGCCAATACAATATATGAACATAAAATTCCACTTTATCATATCAAAACAAACGGCAATATATTGTCTCTATAATAGATACTTTAAAATTAACATATATTTCAATATTATCCACTTTTAAATGGAGCTTACACTTTGACAACCCTTTTAGACTTTGTTGACACTACAATATGTGAACATAAAATTCTATTTCATCCTGTCAAAACAAACTGACAATATGTTATATGTATAATGGATACTTTATAAATTAACATATATTTCATATTTATCTTACAAAAAAATATTGCTAATAAATTTATAACTCGTTCACATTCTATTATCATACCCAAGGTATTGCATGCCTCAGATAATTTTAAGTTCTTCTGGCTTGATTTCCTTGAAAATATTATCTTTGAATGTTGTATCCTTTTATTCTTAAATTTTTTGTTATGTTATTTCTTCACTGTTATTATTATAAGAGATATAATCCCTTATGTTTGTGTTGAATCTTCTAACATTTTTTGCCAATAAAAGAAAACATTAAAATAAGGTCTCTTCGCTTGACCAACCTTTCAATGGTAATTACTAATAAACAATAATACAGGAGGATATATATTTTTTGGGCATATTTTAATAAGTAGTATTCACATGGAATCACTGAATTATATAGAATGTCAAAATTTCAGTGTATATTTCAGAAATAAACATATAGAAAATTACAATGATGAGTAAGCAGTCACAAAGAAAGGGCATCTACACCATCAAATTCACCTAGAGCACGATCCTAACCTTAACCACTTAACTCTTCATATCAAATACCTAAAAAAATTGTATCTTAGAAGATGGATATAAACAACCATCATCGTCACCAATCTAACTACAGCCTTAATTTGTTTAATTTACCTCCCTCCAACGGATCCCCTTGGTGGATAAAAATGGCTAAACACTCCAACCTGATTCCATGAAATTTAATACTTTTATTTGTGTAATTTAATCTCTTACTTCCAATTCAAACTGCTAGTAGAATTAGTATCATGAATTATTTCCCCTTGAATAGTTTCCCCTTGAGTAGTGGCAGTGTCACGTAATTACAAGGCAAACTCCAAGCACCACACCACATCTGCCATGGAAGGCCTCTCATCAAGTAGTTTTGATTTTTAAATCTAGTGAAATATACATAACATATGTGTATTTTTTGAAGAGGTCTTGTATTTTCTCTTTTTTTTAAAATATGTTTAGCATTGCATTAAAAAAGTGGTTTCTGGTATTTATGAAGTAGAGAATTTGAAAAGACCTTGGTTAGAAGGAACATTGTCAATATATAATAAACAAAATGACCTTGAAAACTACTTCAGGGAAAAAATTATATTGTGGATATGATTATGTGATAGTGAAGAGACATTGAAATAAAAATTAGAAACATAATTCAAAGCATATGTAGCTCATACAATAAAAATAAACAACACAGAGACCATGTTTATTGTATAAATTATATATAAGTAGTAAAACATTGACACTACTGCCAAAAATATTGACACTAATTCTAATATGGTATTTGACATTGACAACATTGTTTGCATACTTTCCAATACAAAATTAAAAAGGAGAATTTAAAACTTTTACTTTATAGGTCAATTTCATTTTCACAAAACATTTAACATTCAAATCATGCTTGAAACCTAGTTTAAGTTTAGGTTAGAATCAATTGGCCACATAATACCCTTATAAAACTTTAATCTCATTGGTGGCTACGTTCACATAATCAAATTCAAAAGGTTCGCACTTTATTTATGACATTTTTGACCCTCACGAAAAAATACCTAACCACCATATAGATTGAAATATAAATACCAACGTATTCACAGAGTCTACTTCGTGACATCTGGTCATTGGATGATCATCGCGTGTCTTCTTGATATCACAATTTTATTAAAGTAATCTATGGTATTTATTAATATTTTTTAATATAACTATCACATGTGTATTCATTGTGAAGATAAGGTGCAGATCGTAAGGGAAATAAAGTGAGATCAATGTTTTATTACATCCACAGACTCCACACTTGATCACTAGGAAGCTTGGAAGACTATGTGAACTCATGAATACAAATTAATAAAAAATTGTCACATGTTTCAATTCCATTGGACATAGTAAAGGACAAAATTTCATGAATACTTAGATCCTATGAGAATTTATTTCACAAGATTCTACCACGTGGTGACAAGATATGTAAAACAATGAAGATATTTAGACAATGTAAGGTATCAATAAAAATTAAGAATCTAACATGTCTGAATATTATAAAATTTCACTTCAAATACTAAAGGCACTTCATGAATTTGTTGCTATGATATAATAGAAAAATTGTGTCTAACTCCAATTGAACATTGTAAAGTGAAAAGATAATGAAGAGTCACAACATAACAAAGATAGACTGCAAGGTTATGCCAATTGGCAATGATAGATATAAATTTGAAATGCCTCTAGGTTTAAATACTCATAAAGCACAATTTTATAATCTGATGGATCCACAGACCTCACTTAAAAGTCAATCACAAGCTCAAAGCCACTATATGACTATGAATAAATAGGAAGTAGCCATTGTTTCAATCTGAGTGGACATAGTAAAATGAAGAATGATGAAGACCTGGGAGCTTAGGCAAGAATTAATTTCATAATGATTTTACACATAGCCACAACACATGTAAATTCAAAGAGGTGCAATTATTTGGGAACATACAACAAAATCAATAATTACATGTATTATTTATGTTAACAAGATGCAAATATGTCGTATTTGAATGATGAAAACAAAAGTGTGTCTTGTTTGAATGATGAAAATGTTATGAATAATAATGGATCACAAGATGTGCATATAGAAGATGTTGATCAAGGAAATGGTTATATAAATCAAGAGATATTGATCAAGGAAATGTTATATAAATCAAGAGATAGAAGACTTTAGGGGACGATTCTTAACCTACCTTGATGAAATACCTAGATTCATGAATTTTATGAAATAATTTGAATGTCAAAGTGAACCCTATTACAATTATTTCTCAAGTTGTTTTACCTTATTTTGAATCTAAACCTCCTATTTTTAAAGTTTTACTCATTGCTTCTAATGTTCATCTTATTTCTCAAAATGTTTCATTATTGCCAATGTTCATTTTATTTCCAAAAATATGTTCATTATTCATTAATGTATTTATAGTCTTCCTCAAAATGGATTTATTTCTCAACATGTTTCTATTCCTTTTACTACTTATATTTCTCAACAATCATTTGCTTATAGCATTCCTCTTTCAATTCAACATGGTGTTAATCCTTCAATATTGCAAAATTATTCTATTGGACAACTTATTCTATTACATATCTTCTACTTCTTCCCCATTTCTTGAAATAACTACCATTATGCATACTTTACATGCCAAAAAAACTCTAATTAAACCCTCGCGAAACATTCTCATAGTTTAAACAATGAGATCACTTCCAATGATATTCTATTAAACCATGTGTCCTATGAAGTGCACATGCATCCTTTTCCAATAGGTTTTATTTCTCAAAAATTTGAATTACTCATTGGAAAAGGAGATTATTCATATTGTATTATGTAATATTATGCTTCTTACTTAGATTTACTCATAATGACAAACTGTTGTCGAAATGCTTTCCTATAAGTTTGAAGGATTATGTCCTTGATTGGTTCTATACTTTACCAAGTTGATATGTGAATATATTTACTAAATTAGTTGATGAAATCTTAAATTAGTGCAAAATCAACATTGGTATGAAAGTCACTTTCAAAAAATTATCTCAAATCAAATAAGGATCATATGAAAACATTAGTGATTATGTGCTTCTATTCGATATTATAATTAGTAAGATGTGTTGTAACAAATTTTGACACTATGGTATAATGACCTAATGTACAATTGAGTTAAAGGATGGCATAAATGGTCATAAGATAAATATAATCTAAATAGTGAATTATAACCTTGAATGTGTTGAAATTAGAACCAACAGAACACACAACAAATAAAGATGAGCAATAACAATGAAATGACGAATAAAATAGGAATTTGACACACTTATGCAAAATCTTGGGATTCTAAGACAAGAACAAGGATCTGGCAGTGGTTGTGCAAGTTTGTATAAAATTTAATCATTAGAATTTGAAAGGAAAGATTCAACACCTCACAATTAATTTATTTGCGTGCATCCAGAGACTCAATTACCAATCCAAACAACTCTTGACCCAATTTCTTGCTCTTTATATCCCCTACATTGATTCTTAAACCTGCATAAAATAGAAACACACTAAGTATCTTGTTCCCTTAGGTATTTTCTATTTTTAACAAGTATAATTATTAAATCAAATTTCATCTTGTATTCAAATTTGTGTTTATTGTCATACATCATAAAATCTAAATTAGTTCAAAGTAATATCTTATTAGAAACCCGCAATTTTAAAAAATAAGATATAACAAGTATACTAAAATATTCTACCACAAATCTTACTCTATTGATTAATGATGTCAAAATAGTGATTTTTTTAAAAACTCAAGTAAAAGAATCATCTTTCATATAAAAATTAAAGGTTGTCACACTAAAGTACAAATTATAAACGTATTATGTACACCTAATCCATGTAAATGTAGGGTTTCAATCAAAAAAGAAGTACAAATTATAAAAAGAACATAAAACTAACTAAATTTGAAATTTTATATTATTTACTTGAACGTAAATGGATTAAAGACTTTCAAGCATTTAAATAAATAAATTTAGATCTAAGATAATCTGCACACATAAATTATTAACTGCTTGAGTTGATTAACGAGTGAAAAAATGAAAATAGTGTCCATGTTTGGATTGGATTCAAGGTGTGAGAACCCGAAGTACTATAAGTTGCACTACTTCATTAACAAGGTGATGACGATGCATCTCAACTTTGCACCACTACATATGTTGTAGCTTTCTTAAGGTAAAAAATAAATAAATAAAACATTAATGATTTTTTTTATGGTCTTCAACCTAGTCCTCTAATCCCATGGGACTCCACCTTTAAATGAAACTTGCACTTTAACGACCTTTTTGAACTTTGTTGACAATATAACATAAGAATATGATTGTATAAATTTTTCAATTTAACCTATCCAAACAAACAAGCCCTTGCTTCATTTTTACTCAAATGGTGTCTTTTGAATGAGTATGGCCCTCTTAGATAAATAATCCACATACTGGATGCTTTATTGATATATATTGTATACACTGATATAAATGAATCTTCGAAAAATTAATCTTATTTTAGGATATTAAATGTTGAGTTCATTTAACATTTAAGTGTACAAGTATTTATTTGTCAAAGGTCTTCTCTATCACATACACTCACATCAAAGGCAACTCATTGAATAAGTTTCAAAACAGTTAGAAGTGTGGCTCAAATTGGAGCCCACTTTTCCCTTTAGTGGTCATCGTTATCATCATATACTTGATGAGAGTTATTCATAAAGGAATCTTTAAATATTTACATTTTTTACATATATTTTCGTCTTGTTGTGTATGCTAAAATGTTTTATTGCAAATCTTATTCTAATGGTTAATGATATTAAAATAATAATATTTTTGAAGTCAATAAGAAAGTCTACTTATTTTTAACTTTCATATATAATAATCAAAGTCATCACACCAAAGTATAAATTCTAAACAAAATTTAAAAATAATTAAATTTGATATTTTAAATTATTCGCTTAAACATGAATGGATATAAGACTTTCAAACATTTAAAGAGATAAATTTAGATCTAAGATAATCTATGCCTTAAAATGATTAACTACCGGAGTTGTTCGTTTAACAAGTGGAAAAATGAAAGTAGTGTTGGCTTTTCAAGTAAATTTAAGGTGTGAGAACTTGAAGTACAATGAGTTGTGATACTTCATTAACAAGGCACTAATGGTACACCTCAACACAAATTTTTACACCATTACATATACTTTTGTTTTCCTCAAAATAAAAATAACGAAAAAATACAGATAATTAATTTTATGGTTTTCAACCCAATTTTCTAGTCCATCAGACTCGACTTTTAAATGGAGCCTCCACTTTGACAACCTTTTTAGACTTCTTTAACGGTACAATATGTGAACATAAAATTATATTTTATCCTATCAAAATAAACTTACAATATGTTGTTCGTACAATAGATATTTTATTATTGACATATATTTCATATTTATCTTACAAAACATTATTGTTGATAAATTTATAAGTAGTTCACATTCTATTATTACACCCAAAGCGTTGCATGCCTCTCATAATTTTAAGTTTTCCTGACTTAATTTCCTTGAAAATATTATCTTCAAATGTTATATACTTTTATTCTTAAATTTTGTATTCGTTTATTTCTTCACTATTATCATTAGAAGGAATATAATTCCTAAAGTTTGTGTTGAATCTTCAACATTATTTGCTAAAAAAAAATACATTACAATGAGGTCTCTTCTCTTGACCAACCTTTCAACAGTTATTACTAATAAACAATAATACAAAGGATGTATATTTCTTTGTGCATACTTCAACAAGTAGTATTTACATGGAATCAATGAATTATATAAAATGTTGGCATTTATATATATTTTAGAAATGAATATATAGCGGATAACAATGATGAGTAAGTAGTCACGAGAAAAGTACATCTACACTATCAAATTCATCTATGACACGATCCTAACCTTAACCACTTAACTTGATTAGATATAAACAACCATCATGGTCACCAATCCAACTACAACCTTAATTTGTTTAATTTACCTCCCTCCAACGGATCCCCCAAGGGGCTTAAAAATGGCTAAACACTGCACCCTGATTCCATGGAATTTAATACTTTTATCCGTGGAATTTATTATCCTGCTGGCAATTCGAACTGCCACGAGAATTAACATCATGAATTATTTCCCCCTGAATAGTTTCCCCTTGAGCAGTGGCGGTGTCATGTAATTGCAGGGCAAACTCCAAGCGCCACACCACATCTGCCATGGAAGGCCTCTCATCAGCTTCTGCTGCCAAACACTTATGTCCCACCTCTGCAAATATCTCGAAGGACTTGGGGGTTATGTCCCCTAGTAAATTTGGATCTATCAGTTCCTCCAGGGCACCTTCTCTTAGATATTCCAATGCATGGTCAGATAAATTTATCTTTTCCCCCGATTGCCTCGACATAACAGCAGGCTTAGCACACAACACCTCAAACAACACCACTCCAAACGAATAGACATCAGATTTCTTAGTAAGAGCCAGCCTGAAGAAATACTGAGGATCCATATATCCAAAGCTCCCTTTCACTGCAGTGGTTACATGACTCTGATCAGACGTGCCCACAGTTTTGGAGAGCCCAAAATCAGAAACTTTGGCACCTAAATTTTGGTCCAGAAGAATATTGGTACTCTTTACATCACGGTGTATGACCGTCTGGAATGCCTCTGAGTGAAGATAGTCAAGACCCTTTGCTGCACCGATGCATATCTCCAGCCTCTGTTTCCATGACAAAACAATGCTACTATGGTCCTTTCCATAGAGATGCTTCTGCAGCGTGCCATTGGGGACATAATCATAGACAAGACACATTTCAGAATTCTGATCACAGTAGCCTATCAAGGACACCAGATGTTTGTGCCTCAGTCTGGATAGCAGATCTACCTCGTTCCTGAACTCACGAGAACCTTGAAGTGATTGTGGATTTGCTCTCTTGACTGCAACTCTGATGCCGCCCCCAATTTCTCCTCTGTAAACCTTGCCAAATCCTCCAACCCCCAGAAGGAGGGAGTCATCAAAATTGTTAGTTGCATCTTGAATCTCTGCAAAACTGAAGTACCTGCAAAATATCAATCAGACAAAGGATATCTATGAACATGAATATGAATATATATATATTGATGTCCAAAGGTAATAGTTACTATCTTTTTGCTAATAAGAAATTGTAAGAGAAAAAGGGGATAAAATATAAAAGTTTTGTTGAGATCTTTCTCATAATTAGTGATTGTTGAATGAATAGTTGGTCCATTTATACCTCTAAAATTGAAGTTGGAAAAAAAGTCTGAAAGTGAATAATGAAACAAAAAGTGAATAAGGTACATATTAATGTTTATTCCATGATCGGAGGTAGGAAATTGCAAGAATAAAAAGAGAGAAAACATAAAACACAAGAGTAAATCTTTCTCATGATAGCTTGTAATTGCTGAGTAAAACAGTTGGTCCATTTGCACCTTGGAAATTAAAGCTGAAAGAAAACGAAGTCTGAATCATAAAGGAATTAGTGTTTATTCCACGATCGTAGTAAGAGTCATAAGGGAGGTAGGGAATCATAAAGAGTCATGAGAGAGGTAGGGGATCATAAAGTGCAATGGAAAAATCAGCGTGGAATGAATAAGGTTTTTGGAATGAGATTCTACAAGTAAGTTATGTGGCCAAGAAGAAACCATTGTTCATACATTTGGAGATGCCCAGCAACCAAATCCTTTCAGGATTGGTTTGAAACTGAATCTAATATTATTCTTGGCGTCTCCCTCTCTGGGACGGGCTTTTTAGTTGAGGATATCTCCTAACAGTTATGGCACCCGTGGTTGAAGGTATACGATTTTTTAATGAAATCAAGATGTAAGACAATGTTTCAATACCTCACCCCTCAGGGCAGGGCACAGTGAAGATGTGAAAACAAGAAATGATACTGCTTATAGGGTATATGTTGAATAGGGAAGACATTCAGGCAAGAATTGATACAACGTAATTCGAGGAGTATCAACAAAGCTGTTGAGTCAGTGCCTCTTGGGGCAAAGGGACATATGTTAGCTGTGCTGGGTTTTTTTAAAAGAAAGACTCCTCCCCATTCCCAAGTAATTCTGTTGTAAGATTGATTTAACTGTCAAGTAACATAAGATGCATTATTCCCACAGGAAAAGGAAAAAAGAAAAGACTAGAATACCTGCAAAAAATGTTAGCTACAGAAGTCGATCCGGCGCTGTAGGAGCCAGGGAATGCACAAGATTCAGTGCCTTCCTTTGAAGTACTAGTACTAGGAGTAGTCCCTCCTCCATGAGTAGCAACAGCAGTGGAGGGCTTGTAACAGGTGCTCTTAGTACTCTTATATTTTCTTTTTAAAACAAAGCAAAAAATCATCAAAGAAAGGAATGAGACTGCAGCAGCTAGGCTGCCTGATACAGCTCCAATTTTATAGCCCTTATGCCTGCTACGGCTACTCATATGCCCATTTGCTGAGTTCTCTACAGATTCCTCAGTTTCCACATGATTTGGGCCTGCTAGATTTCCGGAGCTGTCATTGAGCTTGAATATCTCCAGTCCATTTAGAATGGCATTGTAGTACTGCGGCTTCGTTTTCTTGTTGGGATACAGAGCCACCCACATGTCCATTGTACCAGATGCATCTGCAGGGGCATAGATGACATAATCTCTGTGAATGGGGTGGTTTGGCCCAGAAGCTGCTGCAACCACATCGTAGCCTTGCTCGGCAGTTTGATTGTTGATATAAATGTCGAAAGTCCTTTGGTTCTCTGTCGTGAATTGAACCTCACAGAAGTGAAGACGAAGCAGGTAACTGAAATTGGCATCGATATTTCTAAAAATCCAGGTTAAATTAAAACCGAGGTTGATTTTCGAGTCTGGAAGCATTGATCTATAAGTGGCATATACATCTTGAGGCGCAAATATATCTGCCTCAGACTCAGAGTATGTAAGGTTGCTTCCATTAAAACTTTGAGACCACCCTGTGGTACCCCCAGCAGCCCCAAATATGTCGTCCGAATCGTCATCCCAAGTTCTGCCATACTTATCATTTGCAGGAGATATCGATTGGCCACCTACATTCAATCTATACATCTTCTGCATGGCAGTGTTTAAGGTTATGGGAAATGGATTGTGGGTTTCAGAAAGAAAAAGAACAGCGGGCCTCCCAAACAGAAGATTTGAAATGGATATGATTTCCATGGCGTTGATAAATGCATAGGATTTGGGTTTGTTTGGTTCGGGGGCGAAGATGATATCAAGCTGCTTCTGGTTGCTCACATGAATGCTAAATTCCATGACAGGATTGGACTCTTTTAGACCTGCTGCAGTGAAATTGCGGAGTAGAGCATAAGGCCCGCAGTTGACAGAAAAAACAGCGTCAGTTGAATTGAGGCCGTTGTAGGAGGAGGGGTGAAAGTGAAGGCGGAGAAAATGCCTTTGAGCAGTCTCTGAGATGGGTACTTTGTATGTGGATTTTTCTGTGAATAGACGCGCTGTGGTGTAGAATGTTTCATCAGAAGGGGAAGTATCAGAAGCTGTTGCTTCAGTGCTGGTAGGGGGAGCGAATTTAGATGCATGGTCTCCAACAAATTTACGCCCATCGTATGACACAGCTGTCTGTGAAGAACCGCAGTTGAGAAGGATTATATCATCTGCAGCGTAAAGAGGAACAGGAATCATTGAAAGGGTAAGGAATGCAGAGCATAACAAGATAACAAGCTGGGTCGACATAGACTCAGATGTTTCACAATTTTCCACTGAAATAGGAGGAAATTGCAGTGAGATTATAATGTTTCATAAAGGGAAGTAGGAGGAAATTGCAGTGAGATTCTTTAGAAACACTACCTCAGTTTTTGTTTCCCCTGATTTTCCCTCTGCAGCTTGACTCCTATTCCTCTTGACTTCTGTGAAATCCTGCTGTAGCGACCATACCCATTGTCCCATCATCCATTGCAACCATACTCATTGTCCCACCATCCATGTCATAATCCTGACTTTGTTGAAATTATACCATCAATTTAATTTTCGGTCTGTTTTAAGATTTTTCAAATTTATTTGATTCGGATAAATTTAATTTTTAATTTAAATTGTGATAAATGAAGGTTCACTTCACACAAACTCAAGTTTATAAGAAGATCCCACTTTATATTAAAATAGTTAACTCTAGATTCTGAACTGATCCCCTGGATTTTAACTCTGAACAGTCGACTGTTCAACCTCCATTGCTTGAATTATGCAATAAGTAAACACATGCATGCATGCTGAGATCACGATTGCCTTTGTACGCATTCAAAATTCCTTGGGACTTCCATCAATCCTTGTTAGTGTGAGACTTGACTACGGAGGTGGTAACAAAAAAACATACCTAATGTCATCATCATGAATACCTCCAAAGAGGAGGAGGAGAAATCTCTGGTTATATGGTGAGAAAGGAGATTGTGATGTGTGCGTACTCCCCTTTATTAGAAAATTCAGCATTAAAAAGACACGAATGGACATCTCTTGAAATTAATGGGCCGCCTATTTGTACCCCATTTTATTATTATAATCATATTGTATATTAGTATTAAAATTAATAGGATAGTTTTTATATTATAAGTTAATGTTTTTATATGGATTATTATTGGATTTTGGTGAATGTTATTAAAAAAAATTATTTATTTTTTATGTTTTAAATATTAGATTAATTTTTAGAAAAATAAATGTGGTTCAATCTTAAAAATTAATTTAAATATATATTGGAGTTGAAACATCTTTTTATATAAGTGTCGTGCAATATTTTTATTACTTGCGATTTAGAAGAATGCATGGTAGTGATTTAAAGACAAAATAACAAATATTTAAAGAGAAATAGCTTTGAAACATATCTAGTAGTATATTAATAAAATAATTTTGATTTATAAATTCGGTAAAGCATATACAATACATGTGAATTGTTTGAAGAGACCTTACATTTACTTTTTTCTTTGAAACATACTTAACGTTACATTGAAAAAAGTAGAATTCAGTGTCATGAAGTGAGACATTTGAAAAGACCTTATTTGAAAAGAATATCGTTAAGATACAATGAGAAAATTGACCCTGAAAACTACTTTAGGGGAAAATATATGTTGCAAATACCATACTGTCACAATGAAGAAATATTGAAAGAAAAATTTGAATCATGGATCAAAGCATATCTTACTCATAAAACATAAATAAACAACGTAAATACAATGAATATTACACAAACTGTATTCAAATGAGAAAACAATAACACTGTTACCAAAAACTTTCAAACTATTTTTAATATAATATTTGACATTGATAATATTGTTTGCATGTTTTCCAATACAAATTGAAAATTGAAAAACTTTTTTCTTTTAAAAAAATTTCATCTTCACAAAACATTTAAAATCCATTTCACATTTAAAAACCAATATAAATTTTGATTAAGATCAAGGAACCACACAATACCCTTACAAAACTTTAAGCTAATCAATAATAACATTCACATAATCAAAGTCAAAAGATTCAGAATTTTTTCTGACCCCCATGACAAAACAATGCTGCTATGATCCTTTCCATAGAGATGCTTCTACAATGTGCCACTGGGGACATAATCATAAACAAGACACATTTCAGAATTTTTATCATAGTAGCCTATTACGGACACCAGATATTTGTGCCTCAGTTTGGATAGCAGGGCTATCTTGTTCCTGAACTTGCGAGAACCTTGAAGCGATTGTGGATTTGCTCTCTTCACTACAACTTTGATGCTTCCCCCAATTTCTCCTCTGTAAACCTTGCCAAATCCTCTAACCCCAGAAGGAGGGAGTTATCAAAATTATTAGTTGCATCTTGAATCTCTGGAAAACTGAAGTACCTTCAAATATGAATCAGACATAGGATATATATATATATATATATATATATATATATATATATATATATATATATATATATATATATATATATATATATATATATATATATTCGTTCAATGGTAACCTTAACAAGTTGATAGGACTACTTTCTTTTTTTTGGATAAGAAAGTGCAAGAAAAAAAGGAGACCAAATATAAAACACAAAAGTTAAGCTCTTGAGATCTTTCCCCTAATAACTCGTGACTTCTAAGTAGAACAATGGGTCCGTTTGTAAATAAATTGAAGTAGAAAAAAAAAGAATAAGGATGAATAATGAAACAAAAAGTGAGTGACGCACACATTAGTGTTTATTCCATGACCGTACAAAAATTATGGAATCATGAAGTGCAATGGAAACAATAGTGAGGAATGAATAAGGATTTTGGAATGAGATTCTACACGTAAGTTATATGGCCTAGAAGAAACCATTGTTCATACATATGGAGATGCCCAACGGCCAAGTCCGTTCAAGATTGGTTGAAAGATGAATTTAATTTGATTCTTGGCATCTCCCTCTTTAGGAGGGGCTTATTAGTTAAGGATAACTCTTAATTGTTATGGCACATGTATGGTTGGCACGCGCGTGGTTGATAGGGATAGGATTGTTATTGAAATCAAGATGTAAGGAAATGTTTCAAGAAGACCTCTCCCTGCTTAAGGTAGGGTACAATGAAGATGTTAAGGCAAGAAATGATATTGCTTGTAAGAGGCAAATCTAGGGGTATATGTTGAACAGGGAACACATTCAGGTGAATCATAGAAAATATTATAGGTCCAAGTGAAAAAAAGCAGTATAAAATTGAAGTTTCAAACTAATTTTGAAGCTATAAACTAGGGTACTAGAAATGTATTAAGATCATATGTTAAAATGCTTAAAACATGGGAGGGAAAAACTCAAACATAAAAACTTAGAAATGCATATATTAAAATGTTTCTATAAATTGATCACAGACTTGAATAACCACAAATAAAACTATTTCAAAAACTCTTACAAAAAATTCTATAATGACCTCCTTCTTTGCTTGTTATTGGTTGATCTGGGAAACTCTATTTTCTTCCTTATATCATGTTGATTGGTTTATCGTTTGACTATTGTCAGCTTCTATTCTTCTTGCTCTTTCTATCCTACCCCTTTTTCTTCTTCTCTAACTTATATAGTCTATTGTTGTGTTTTTCTTCTCCCTATTGTGTCTTGTTCTCTCCATCCTGCTACTACTACTACTACTACTACTACTACTACTACTACTACTACTACTACTACTACTACTACTACATAGTATTTGCATTTCCTTCATTCTTATTTGTCTTATTCTTTTTGTCTACTTGTTGTTAGTCATCTCACTTACCACACAACTTTCCTTCCAATCCAAATGGTTGTCAATAATTCAAATTTCAAATTTTTGCATTAAATATTGTTGGTCAATGGCTGCTACATAAATTCGGAGTTTGGAGAGGTAGGTGGGAGGACAAGAATATATTATTTTAACACTACCCCTTATTATTGACATTTTTTCCATGGTCTGTTGAGTATTTTTCAATCCTTAAAACACCTTTGTAGCTTTTTCTAACTACCCATATCTTTTGTGTCTATTTTATTCAACCCCAGAGCTAGACTATTGAAATTTAGAGTTGGTCTAATGTACTCTAGAGCTAGCTTGTTGGAATCTGAAGCCAGCCTGTTGGATTTTGGAGCTCTTTTGATGGAATCTAGAACTTCAATAATGAACTCTAGAGCTTGTTGGGGATCAACCAACAATGGATTACACTTGTGAAAGCAATAAACGCGGAAATAAATCAGATAGATAAGTAACTGAAATGATAAATAGCACAGAACAAGATATACAAGAAAACACCCTGAAAACTTGTATTAAAACTCTTTACAATAGGAATACAATTGAAGAAACTTCGTTCTTCCACACCTCTCTCAGATGCACACAAGATCTCTCACTAGATCTCTATTCCTCAAGAGCTCTCTCTCAAGTACAATCAAATCCAACAACCTGGATTGATGCAACTCAGTACTGTCCTTCAAACATTCACAATGTTCTACTCATACTATTCCACACACTAAGCTAAGAAGATCTTTCCTACATATAGAAATAGGAAACTTGAGCATGCTCTTACAACAAATAGTTAACCTCTTCAACAAGGGCTCTAAAAATAATATTGCTAATAATAGAGACACAAGCTTGAGTCTACAACTCAAACTTATCATGCGAACACTCGCTTTTGTCCATGGAAATAGCTTTCTGGACACGCAGGTAACCGACGTCGGTTCCTGCCTGTTCGCCTATGACCGTCGCCGGCCGACCCTACCGCCGACGTCGGCACCTCTGTAACTGCAACTGACCGACGTCGGTCGCTCCTGACCGACGCCGGCATTTGTGTAGACCCGAAACTGTTTAGTATGCTCCTTGGTGAAGCTTTTAGCTCCACACCCTAACAATCTCCCACTTGGAGATAAACCAGCTGCACCAGTACCTGTACAACAACATCTTCTAGCTCCTCCATCTTCAACTTAATCATGAAGACCAATAGAAGTTGAATGAAGATTCAACTTCTCCTTAGTAACCGGCTTTGTTAGCATATCAACAGGATTCTTGTCTGTATGGATTTTCTCCAGCTTCAACTCACCATCTTCCAATACCTGCCGTATGAAGTGGTACCTTAGCTGTATGTGCTTGGTTCTTGAGTGAAAAGCTGAGTTCTTAGCCAAATGGATTGCACTCTGACTGTCACTATACAATCTGCAACTTCCATGCTCCCTTCCAAGCTTTTCCATGAACCGTGTCATCCATATCATCTCCTTGCTAGCTTCTGTAGCTGCAATATACTCTGTTTCTGTAGTTGACAAGGCTACAACCTTCTGCAACTTAGATATCCAGCTAACTGCCGTTCTGCCTACAGTAAAAACATACCCTGTAGTGCTCCTTCTGCCATCCAAATCACCTGCCATATCTAAATCTACATAGCCATGTAGAGAAGTATCTAAACCTCCATAGCACAAGTGTCTACTGCTGGTTCCTCTCAGATATCTAAGGATCCATTGAACTGCTTTCCAATGTTCCTTTCCTGGATTGGCCATATACTTGCTTACTACTCCCACTGCTTGGGCAATATCCGGTCTAGTACACACCATTGCATACATCAAACTTCCTACCGCGGAAGAATATGGAACCTTACTCATGTACTCTACCTCATCATGTGAATTAGGACATTGTTCTTTACTCAACTTAAAATGTCCAGCCAAAGGTGTGCTTACCGGTTTAGCACCCTGCATATTGAACCGTTTCAACACCTTGTCCACATAATCTTCTTGAGACAATATCAACCTGTGATTTTTCCTGTCCCTCTTAATGCTCATGCCAAGGATTTTCTTAGCTGCTCCCAAATCCTTCATAGCAAACGTTTGAGCTAATTTTACCTTAAGCTCTGAGATATCCTGCATGTGAGACCCTGTAACCAGCATGTCATCTACATACAACAATAGAATAATATATCTACCGTTATCAAATCTCTTGAAATACACACAATGGTCTGATTGACACCTACTGTAGCCATGCTCAGTCATAAACCTGTCAAATTTCAAGTACCATTGTCTAGGAGCTTGCTTGAGGCCATACAAGCTTTTCTTCAACCTGCACACAAACTTTTCCTTACCCTTGACCTCAAATCCTTCTGGCTGTTCCATGTATATTTCCTCATCCAAATCTCCATGAAGAAACGCTGTCTTAACATCTAGCTGCTCAAGATGCAAATCCTCAAAAGCAACCAAAGACAATACAACCCTTATAGAAGTCATCTTAACAACAGGAGAAAAAATCTCACCAAAGTCAATACCTGGCTTTTGTGCAAATCCTTTAACAACTAATCTGGCCTTATATCTCATCTGTCCATCCTCACCTTCCTTTAACTTGTAGGTCCATCTGTTCTTCAGTGTTCTCTTACCAGCTGGCAATTCAACCAAATCCCATGTTTGGTTCTCTCTTAAGGACTCCATCTCCTCAACCATGCCACGCTCCCACTTACTCTTGGACTCCACCTGTAATGCTTCTTCAAAACTCTCTGGTTCTCCACCATCAGTTAGCAATAAATAATATAAGGAAGGAGAATATCTAATTGGAGGCTTACTTACCCTTTCAGACCTCCTGATGGGTGTCTTGGACTCGTTCTCAACAATCTGTCCACCCAAATTTTCTGACAGTGACCGACCTCGGCCACCTGTAGACCTGTTACTGGCTGACGCCGGTTCTTCCTGGCCGACGTCGGTCCCTGGTCTGCCGACGTCGGTCTCTGTATGACCGACATCAGTTTTTGTACTGCCGACGCCGGTTCCTAACCTGCCGACGTCGGTCTCTGTGTTTTCCTGTAAGTGATTATTTCTTTTTTCCGCGAGCTCATTTTGGACCATTACTTCGTCCAATTCACCATTGCTCTGCCCAGATTGATCCAGCTTCCTTATCTGATCACTGTACATCACTCTTTCATTGAAAACAACATCATGGCTCCTAATTACCTTGTTAGTTCCTAGATTCCAAAATCTGAAACCAAAATCATCTGAGCCATAGCCAATAAACGTGCACCTCATAGACTTAGTGTCAAGCTTCTTTCTATTTTCCTTATCTATGTGCACAAAGGCTTCACAACCAAAAACTTTGAGATATGAGAGATCTACCTTTTTACCTGTCCATGCCTCTTCTGGAATTCCACCATCCAGAGCTGTAGAGGGTCCTCTGTTGATCAGGTACACTACGGTGTCAACTGCTTCTGCCGAAAACTCTAAGGGCAACCCTGCATGCAATCTCATACATCTTGCACGCTCCATGATAGTTCTGTTCATCCTTTCAGCAATACCATTCTGCTGAGGTGTCCTTGGAACCATCCTTTGCCTTCGGATTCCATGAGTGTAACAATACCAGTTAAACTTAAGACTGCAGAACTCACCGCCATTATCAGATCTCAAGCACTTTAATCTTCTGTCTGTTTCATTCTCAACCATGGCTTTCCAAATCTTAAAAGTCTCAAAAACATCAGATTTCTTTTTAATACAATAGATCCATACCTTTCTTGTGGCGTCATCTATGAATGTAACATAGTACCGTGATCTGCCAATAGAGGCTACCTGAGCCGATCCCCACACGTCTGTGTGAACAAGCTGCAACTTCTGCCTTTTCTTAGTAGACCCAGTCTTGAGAAAACTAACCCTTTTCTATTTTCCAAATACACAATGCTCACAAAATTCTAGATCCATACTTTTCAAATCTAAAAGCATACCTTTAGACTTAAGAATTGACATCCCCTTCTCACTCATGTGGCCAAGCCTTGAGTGCCACAATTTAGCATCCACATCCGAAGTAGATAAAACTGAAGGAGATTTGTTAGTAACACAATTACACAAATAGAGAGTACCTTCTCTCTTACCTCTGGCCATAACAAGTGCACCCTTGGTCACCTTCCAAGAATCTGCTGTGAGAGTTACTGTACAACCCTCATCACCTAGCTTACCTGCAGAAATCAAATTTCTCTTCAAACTAGGAACATGCATCACATCTCTCAACACCCATGTGTTGCCATTCTGCATCTTTAGCTGCACTTTACTTTTGCCAGTAATCTTACAAGGCTCATCATCCCCTAAGTACACTATTCCAAAATCTCCTTGGATATAGTCACTGAAATATTCCCTGTTAGGAGTAGCATGAAAAGATGCACCAGAATCTAATACCCACGACTCTATATTATTATGCAGAGAGAAAATTAAAGCATCCTGTGCAATACCTGCAATCTTGGCTTCTTCCTTTCCTTCGTGCTGATTGTCCTCCTTAGGCTTTGACCAACAATCTCTGCTTATGTGCCCCATCTTTCCACAGTTCCAGCATTGTGGCTTCCTGCCATTTCTGGATTTAGATCTGCCTTTTCCCTTAGACTTGGATCTTGCTCTGCCTTTCTTGCTCTTCTCTTTTTGCCTTCCCCTGCTCTCAAAACTTAAAGTGTTCCCGAATGCCTCTTCTGTGTTTTTCCTGCGTATTTCCTCATTCAAGATAACACTAACAACATCCTCTAATTTCAAAATATTTGATGCAGATGCAGTATTGCTTACTGCCATTACTAAGCCATGCCAGCTTTCAGGCAAAGAACATAATATTAAAAGAGCTTTTATTTCATCTTCAAATACAATATTGACTGAACTTAACTGATTAACAATACCATGGAAATCATTCAGGTGATTAGAGACAGATCCACCTTCTTGCATATGCAAATTAAATAACTGCTTCATTAAATATATCTTATTTGAAGCTGAGGGTTTTTTCATACAAATTTGCTAACGTAGTCATTAACTCTACCATAGTTTTTGCCTGTGACAAATTAGATATCACAGTGGAGGCCAGACTCAGTCTTATAGACCCAAAAGCCTTTCTGTCAAGAACTTCCCATTCTTCATCCTCCATGTCCTTGGGCTTCTTTGCTATCCCACCTAACGGTAAGTAAAGATCCTTCTGATACAGATAATCCTCTATCTACATTCTCCAGTGTTGATAGTTCTTGCCATTAAACTTTTCCATTCTCAACTTACTTTCTTCTGCCATTGCTTCTCCCACTCAAACAGAAATCCCTGCAGAAACCCCTGTGAGCAACCTGTAATCCAAACACACTACACAGATCTGAACCACCTGTTAGTGAACCTGAGCTCTGATACCACTTGTTGGGGATCAACCAACAATGGATTACACTTGTGAAAGTAATAAACACGAAAATAAATCAGATAGATAAGTAACTGAAATGATAAATAGCACAGAACAAGATATACAAGAAAACACCCTGAAAACTTGTATTAAAACTCTTTACAATAGGAATACAATTGAAGAAACTTCATTCTTCCACACCTCTCTCAGATGCACACAAGATCTCTCACTAGATCTCTATTCCTCAAGAGCTCTCTCTCAAGTACAATCAAATCCAACAACCTAGATTGATGCAACTCAGCACTGTCCTTCAAACATTCACAATGTTCTACTCATACTATTCCACACACTAAGCTAAGAAGATCTTTCCTACATATAGAAATAGGAAACTTGAGCATGCTCTTACAACAAATAGTTAACCTCTTCAACAAGGGCTCTAAAAATAATATTGCTAATAATAGAGACGCAAGCTTGAGTCTACAACTCAAACTTATCATGCAAACACTCGCTTTTGTCCACGGAAATAGCTTTCTGGACACGCAGGTAATCGACGTCGGTTCCTGCCTATTCGCCTATGACCATCGCCGGCTGACCCTACCGCCGACGTCGGCACCTCTATAACTGCAACTGACCGACGTCGGTCGCTCCTGACCGACGCCAGCGTCTGTGTAGACCCGAAACTGTTTAGTATGCTCCTTGGTGAAGCTTTTAGCTCCACACCCTAATAGAGCTTGGATAATAAAATCTAGAGCTTCACTGATAAACTCTAGAGCTTCATTGATAAACTTTGGAGCTTGACTAATATACTCTGGAGCTTCACTGTGGGACTTCATAGCTAGTATACAACCAACTAGGGTCAATGTTGTTGCATCTATGACCCTTAATCCTCCTCTCAAATGTAGAAAGCTATATTTTGACAAAGGCTTAGTAAATATATCAACTAGTTGTTGATCTGACTTTTAAAATATAAGCTCTTTTACATGTTTTTCTATTAACTCTCTAATAAAATGATACTTGATTATAATATGTTTGCTTATACCATGAAAAATGAGATTATTTGACAATGCAATGGAAGATATGTTGTCACAATAGATAGTTGAAGCTCCTTGTTGTTCCTCATACAAATTTGAGAGTACTCTTCTAATCTATATAGTTGATAGTTGTTGCATTTGTTATTATATATTTCACTTCAGCGATTGACAGTGAAACTATGGGCTATTTTTTTGAAGCCCAAGAAATGACTTCTAACCCAAGATGAAACATATATCCATATGTGATCTTTCTATCATCAAGGCTACCGGCCCAATCACTATCTATGTAGCTTACTAATTGAAACTCATCTATTGTTGCGTACAAAACTCCATGGCTTCTTGTGCCATTCACATACCTCAAGATCCTCTTCCTACTTACCAATTTGTTTCTTTTGGTATCTCCATGAATCTATAAATGAAGATGAATATATACATGGTGTTTGGTCTAGTTTCAATCAAATACATAAGACTTCCCACCAAAATTTTATACCGTGTGGAATCTACATTATTGTTACAATCTTCCTTGTGCAATTTCAAATTTGTCTCAGTTGGGTAGATATTGGTTTGTTGTCCAACATCCTAAACCTCTCCAAAATCTCCTTTGCATACTTGGCTTGAAATATAAAGATGTTTTCATTCATTTGCTTAACTTCTATCAAAATAAAGTACTTCAACAAACCTAAATCAGTGATCTCAAACTCCATGGATTATCTGGACATTTTTATAGACTGATTTACATTCTCGATAAAAAATAGATCATCTACATATAAAACAACAATCAAAATACCTTCTTTGTTTTCCTTGATGTAGAGTGTGGGCTCACTGCTACTTTTGCTAAAGTCATTGCTCAACAAGTAAGAGTCTATCTAGATGTCCCACCCTCTTGGTGCTTGTTTGAGCCCATACAATAATTTTTTTAGCCTATATGCCTTGTTCTCATGCTTGAGAACCTCATATCTAGGTGGTTGCCCCACATAAACCTTTTCTTCTAGTAATTCATTCAATAAGATAGACTTAACATCCATTTGATGCACCTTCCACTTATGTTGAGCAGTTATAGCTATGATTGTTCTCACTATTTCTAGCTTTGTGATGGGTGCAAATGTCTCATTATAGTCACGACTAGGCCTTTCATTGTAGAATTTCACAACTAGCCTTGATTTATGTCTCTCTATATTGTCTTCAAGAGTGTTTTTGGTTTTGTAAACCCATTCACTCCAATGACCTCTTTTCCTATTGGAAGGTCTACTAACTCCCATGTCTGATTTTTCTCAATGGCATGCATTTATTCATCCATTGCTTCACACTTCTTCCTATCCTTGATTTCTTCCAAATAGTAGATATGATAAACTAATAAGAAAAAGAGTATAATTCATTATTCTTTATACCTTGACTATTCATAGACTTTTTGCAAGCTTCTTGTCCTTGGTAAGCGTTGACTTGAGTTGGAGGAGGATGAATTTGACTCATCAATTGCTCCTTGGCCTCCTTGTTGGTTATGCCATTAGATGAATCAGTGATTTGTGAAATAGGGCTCCAACTTAGTGTATGGGTGGTTACACCATCTATTGTTTCAATTTCAATAAAGGGTCTACTAGCCCTTGTTTGCACTTGTTGCTCATCTTGTCTCTTTTTCCAAGTTGCATCCTTAATGAATTGAACATCTCGACTGATTATAAGGTCCTTAGTGATGGGATTGTACAACCTATAAGACTTTGATTTCTCACTACACTCAATGAATATGCATTTCTCTCATCTATTATCCCACTTTGTTTTTATTTTCTTGGGCACATATGCATATTCTACACAACCAAACACTCTAAGGTGTTCAACACTCAGTTTCCAGTTGTTCCATGATTTTCAAGGGATCATATCCCTAACACTCTTAGTAGGAAATATGTTTAGAAAGTATATGGTCATTACTACAGCCTCATCCCAAAACACATTAGACAAACCTTTAGCCTTAAGCATGCTCCTTGCCATCTCTTGGATGGTTTGGTTCTTTCTCTCCACTACACCATTTTGCTATGGTGTATACCTAGTTGTAAATTATTTCTTTATCCCATTATAGTTTAAAAAATTCATGAACTCATTTGATATGTATTCTCCCCCTTTGTCTATCCTTAAGATCTTTATGTAATGGAAATTTTGCTTCTCCACTATGGCCTTGAATTACTTGAAGATTTTAAATACCTCTAGTTTATTCTTCAAGAAGTACACCTATGTCTTCCAAATGAATTCATCTATGAATGTCATGAAATACACATTCTTGGATAAGGAGGGAATCTTCATAGGACCACACAAATATGAAAATACCATCTCAAGAGGAGTTATTGCTCTCCATGACTTATCCATGAGAAAGTCACTCCTATGTTACTTCCCTAATATGCATCCTTCAAACACTTTATTTGGTTTTATGAGGGACAAACTTCTCACCATTTTCTTCTTGTGAATAAAATTCAGACCTTCAAAGCTCAAATGCCCATACCTTAGGTGCCAAAGAATAGACTCATCTACTACAACTATTTTAAATGTTTTTTCAAGTTCACTTTGCATATTCAGATGGAACACTCTATTGGTTGTCATCTTGATTTCTGCCATATTCTTATTTCAGCCACTCCTATAATAAATAATGCACTCACCATATTTAAATATCACCTTATACCCCTTGTAGACAAGCTACCCAATACTAATCAAGTTGTGCTTCAACCCGGGCACATTGTATACATCTTAAATTTGTCTTTTGTTACCTTGCTTAGTGTGGATAAAAACACTGGATTTGCCCATGACTGGAACCTTCTCATTATTTCCCATTTTCACCTCTAACTTTTTTGTCTCATCAATGTTATTGAACATCTTCTTGTTCCCACTCATGTGGTTTCTACAAGAACTATCCAAATACCAAATGTCTCTAGTACTTTGTTAGCTATATTGCATGTTATAAAAAAGCTTCCAACTTTAGCATTCTTATTAGGTTCAGTCTTTTGTGTCTTAAAATTTGAGCTTTACCTATTCAAATCGTACTCTTTATTTCTACACTCACTACCATAATGCTCATACTTATCATAATAAACCACCTCTTGAAGTGTTATTGCTCATTCCTCTTCCTCTTGCATGTGACTCTTGATGGTTATGCCTTCCACCTTCTTAACTACTGCAAGTTCTTCTTCTTTCTCTATTGTTTGACCCTCTCCCCCTTCCTCTCACATTCACATTGGTCTTGAATTCTTGCTCATATGAGGAGGTGGCTGACCTATTCAACCTTTGTCCATGGGTTTACAAGGGACACATTAGTTCATCTATTATCATTTGTCTCAAGTTCTTAGACTCCTCAATTTCAACCACTATAGGGTCAAATATGATTGTAAGGCTCCTCAATACCTTCTCTATGATTCTATGATCTTCAAGAGTGTTTCCATTTGTCTTCATTTGATTGACAATATGCATTGTCCTTGTGAACAAGCCATGGATAGACTCATTTTCCTTCATCATCAACGTCTCAAAGTCCTTTATTAACAACTAAAATTTAACAAGCTTCACTTTGTCACTACCTTGATAGGTATTTTGTAAAATTTCTCAAGCTTGTTTAGAATGGACAGTTGCTATTATCCTTGGAAAAACTGAATCAACTAATGTCATTTGAATGTAGTTGATTGTCTTAGTTTCTTTCTTCCTATTCTCTTTCAATGCATTATTTTGTGCTTAGGATAGTGCATTGAAGGTTACTTGGTCTACAACCTCTGGATAACATCCTTGTACATGCTCCCATGACTCTTGACTATAAAATATGGTCTTCATATTAATACAACACACATCGTAGTTATTCCTTTCAAACATAAGAGGTTGATGCCATGAATTAGAACTATTGGCTACCGTGATAACAGTCACTAAAAACCAAGCTCTGATACTAGTTGTTGGCATAAAATATTACAATCCTAATTAAACAAAAGCAGTATAAAACTAAAGCCTTAGACTAATCTCGAAGCTATAAACTAGGGTGTTGGAAATGCACTAAAATCACATGCTAAAATTCTTAAAATAGGGGATGGTGGAACTCAAATATAAAAACTCAAAAATGCATATATCAAAATTATTCTATAAATTGGTTACAAAATTGAATAACCACAACTATAATTGTTTCAAAAAATCTTACAAAAACTTCTATAATGACCTTATTAATTGTTTGTTATCGATTGATCTAGGAGGCTCTATTTTTTTCCTTATATTCTATTGATTGGTTTATGGTCTGACTGTTGTCAACTTCTATTCTTACTACTCTTGTTATTCTACTCCCTTTTCTTCTTCTCTGACTTATACAGTTAGTTGTTGTGTTTTTATTCTCTCTGTTGTGTCTTGTTCCTCCATGATCCTTCTACTATTATTGTGTATTATCTGCCTCTCCTTTATTCTTCTTCTTTTTGTATACTTTTTGTTAGTCATCTCACCTACCACACAAATTTACCCTCAATCCAAATGGTTTCCAAAAAAATTAAATTTTAAACTACTGCATTAAATATTATTGGTGGTTATTGCACAGCTACAAAACTTGGGCAGGTAGGTGGGAAGACAAGAATATATTATTTCAACATTGTCAAAAAAAAAATTGATTTAATGCCTCTTGGGGTAAAGAGACATGCATTAGTTGTGATGGAATTTTCTTAGAAAGACTCATTCCTAGTCCCAAATAATTCTATTGTAAAATTGATTTTAAGTCTCTTATTCCTTTGAAGTAACATTACATACATTTCTCCCACAAGAGAAGGAAAAAAGGAAAGACTAGAATACCTGTAAAACATGTTAGATATAAAATTTTATTAATTGCACTCCTTTAAAGTATCAGTATTAGTAATAGCCTCTCCTCCATGAGTAACAACAATAGTGAATGGTTTGTAGAAAGAGCTCTTAATACTCTTTTTCTTTGAAAAACAAAGCAAGAAATCATCAACGACAACAATGAGACTACAGAAACTAGGTTGCCTAATATAAATCCAATCATATAGCCCTTATGCATGTTACAACTACTCATATACCCATTTTTTGAGATTTCTATAGATTCCTCAATTCCCACATGATTTGGGTCTACAATATTTCCAAAGTTGTCATTGAGCTTGAATATCTTCAACCATTTACAATGGCATTGTATTAATGTGGCTTTATTTCCTTGTTGGGATACAAATCCACCCACATGTCCATTATACTATATTCATCTGTAGGGACATAGATGACATAATCTTTGTAAATGGGGTGGTTTGGTCTATAAGCTATTGTAGCCACATCGTAGCCTTACTTGATAGTTTGATTGTTGATATAAATGATGAAAGTCCTCTGGTTATCTCTCATGAATTGAAGCTCATGCAATTGAAGACAAAGCAAGTAATTGAAAATGGCATTGACATTACTAAAAATCCAAGTTAAATTAAAGATAAGGTTGATTTTGGAGTATGGAAGCATTGACCTATAAGTGGTGTATAAGTATTAAGGCACAAATATGTCTACCTCAAAGTATGTAAGGTTATTTCCATTAAAATGTTTATACCTTGTGGTACCCTCAGCAACCTCCAATAGGTATTACAAATCATAATTCCAAGTTCTTCCATACTTATCACTAGTGGGAGATATGGGTTGGCCACCTAAATTCAATCTATACTTGTTCTACATGGTAGTGTTTAAGGCTATGGTAAATAGCCTATGGGATTCAAAAATAAATATAACAATAGGCTTTCCAAACATAAGTTTTGGGATGGATATGATTTCCATGGCATTAATAAATGCATAGAATTCGAGATCTTTTGGTGTGGGGGTGAAGATGATATCAAGTTGCTTATGCTTGCTGACATGAATGCTAAATTCCATGACACAATTAGACTCATTTAGACCTATTGTAGTGAAAATATGGAGTAGATAATAAGGCCCACAGTGGTGATGTAGGAGCATTCAAGAGTTTGTGTAATCTTCCATCAACCAAAAATAGAGTGGTCATGTGTTTGTTTGTTTTTTATGCTTGTTTGTTGTTTTGGTATGGATACTCATTGACCAATTTAGATCTGGTGTTTACATGATATTTCTTACATTAATTTAATGGTGTGTTAGTGTAAGGATGTAAATTATGTACAAGCTTATGTTTGGATATATTTTTATGAATGTCCATGTGACATACACATTATGACATGAGTAAAATATTTAGAAATGTCCAAATAGAAATAATGTTATGACCCAAGGTACTTTAGTATGGAGAGGATCTTTTCTCAAGGGGCAAAGAAGAAAATTAGAAGAGATATTCAACCAAGAAAATGTTTGAGGGAGATATTCATGTTTGGATAAGAAAAACAAACATGTAATTGCAACAGTTTTTTGGTAGAAGTTTGGCAAAACTTTGGTGGACTTTTGGGAAACAAAAGGCAAACATTCGAAAGTGAAACTATTTTATGGATGGAGTTTAGAACAAAATTTAAGGGTTAGAAACAAAAGGGGCATAAAGGAAGAAATGTTGGGGGACTCTGTTGGAGTTTGGGTTTCAAACCAAATTTATATTATTTTTCATTTTATTGATTCAAACATTGTGTTATGATATATGTGGGAGGGAAAGAGTTTATGTAATCCCAACCTCCATATTTATGTATTCAATAATCCCAATTGTGGTATGAAAAAAGTTTGTACTTCACTTTAATGAATGTAAAAGTGAATCTTTATTTTGAGTGAGCCAAAAAAATTTATAGAATGTGCATGTGTGGCCATGTATATGATAAACCCATATAACATAATAGATAAAGGTAGACCAGAGTTGGTCTCCCCCTACTTGTGCTTGCACCAAGTAGTATTAGATCAATGTATTATCCTTATGTTTGTGTATGTGAAAACTCCTCAATGTATTTTGTAGAGCCTGATATTTTAGGTGAAGAGAGTGATTTTTTTAAGCTTAGTGGATCTAAGGAGTTTTTAATTTGTATGGCATCCATAACATGTAGACAAGATGATGATGTTTCATCAGAGATGGATAAGTTTATTGAGATAGCAATGTAGACAGTAAAATATGAGAAGGTAAATATTTTTCTTGAGGTGATATTAAGAGCTATAGGTTATCATTTGGATGCCTAAATATATGTTGATTCCATTGTGATGATATTGAAAATGATAGATAATATTGTAGCCATGAGAGAGGAGCTATAAATAGTTAAGTTTGATGTTGATAAGGATCTAATAGTAGGTTAGAAAATGTGGGAAAAAATAAAAGAAGGCTTTACAAGAGATGGTTGGCCTACAATGGCATCAAGCCTACATGGGAGAGTAAGATGCATGAAAGAGCATCTTAGTGGTGGTGGTCAGATGAAAGTGGGTTTTGGCCCAAAATTGGATGTAATGGAATATGGATAAGCCTTTGGTGGAAGAGGATGGTCTATGGTGGGCCTAATCCCATAAGGAGTGAGAGAAAGAGCATAAATTAGCAAATGACATGTCTGAATTTAACAAGTAGGAGCTGGAAATGGTGAAGGAAGAAATAAAATCAGCTAAAACACTTATTTTATTGGAAGGAAATTCCATGGCTATTATGATTCATGGTCATAAGAGTGAATTTGTCATTTATTCCATTAATTTGAGTAGGACCTCACATTTTAAACCTCAAATGTCTGATGTAGGAGCATTCAATGGTTCGTGTAATTTTGCATCAATCAAAAAGAGAGTGCTCGTGTTTATGTATTTTTTCATTTATATTTTGATTTGTTATGGCTATTTATTGACTAGTTTAAATAATGGTGTTTATATGAGATTTATTACATTAATCTGATGGTGCATTAGTGTAAGGATGTGAATTTTATACAACCTTGTTTTGTATAGATTCTTATGAATATCCATGTGGCATCCATGTTATGATGTGAAGAAAATCCTTAAGAATGTCCAAATGATAATAATGTTATGACCCAAGAAATTTAAGTATGGAGAGAGTGTTTTCTCATGTGGGTGAGATGAGAATTATAAGAGATATTTATCCAAGAAAAAATTTGAGGAAGATACTCATTTTCATGTTATAAAAATGAACCTCTACAATGGAAGGCTTTTGGTGGAAGTTTGGCAGACTTTTGGTGAATAGAAGGCAAACATTTGAAAGTGAAATTATTTTATATATGGAATTCATAATAGATTTCATGGGGGGAGGAATGAAGGGAGAACAAAGGAAGGAATTTTGGGGGGGACTCTACTATATTTTGGGTTTCATAACATAATTGTCTTACTTTTCATTTTATTGATTCAAAGAGTGTGTTTTGTTTCCTATGGGAGTGTAGAAGTCTATGTAATCCCAACCAGGGAAATGTTTATTTTTACCTCCATATTTATGTGTTCAATAAGCCCAATTGTGATATGAAACAAGTTTGTACTCCATTTTAATGAATGCAATAGTGAATCTTTGTTTTGAGTAAGTTAATTAAAACTGCATGTGTGGCCATGCATTTGATATATCCCAACAAAATGAGAGATAAATGAAGACCTTAATTGGTCTCCCCCTCTTTGTGTTTGCATCTATTGGTATCATATCAAGGTAATATCCTTATGATTGTGTATGTAAAAACTCCTAAATGTGTATTGTAGATCCTAATGTTTCAGGTAAAGAGAGTGAGTTTCTTAAACTCACTGAATGTAATGAGTTGTTGATTTTTATGCCATCCATAACATGTAGATAAGATGATGATGTTGCAAAAATATGGATAATTTGATTGACATAGCATTGTGGACATCGAAATATGAGAAGATAAATATTTTACTTGAGGTGATATTAGGTGCTATGAGTTATCATTTAGATGCCCAGGTATATGTTAATTCTATTGTGATGATATTGAGAATTATGGATGTGATGGCAGCCATGAGAGAGGAGTTAAAAATAGTGAATTATGATGTTGAGAAGAATCTAATAGTAGGTTGGGCAATGTGGGAATAAAGATAAGAAAGATTTGCAAGGAGGTGGTCGGTCTATAGTGGGTTCAAGCCCACATGGGAGAGTAAAATGCATGAAAAAGACTCATAGTGGTGGCAACTGGATGAAGGTGGGTTTCAGCCCATAAGTAGTGGGATGGAATATAAATAACCCTTTAGCAAAAGAGTATGATATATGGTAGGTCTACTCCCACAAGGAGTGAGAGAAAGAGTACAAATGAGTAGATGATAGGTTTGAATTCAACAAGTACGAGATGGAAATGGTGAAGGAAGAAATAAAATTAGTTGAAGCACTTGATTTGCAAGAAGGAAACATTATGGCCATTATGCTTCATGGCCAAAAGAGTGTTTTCTCCACTTATTACATCCATGTGAGTAATATATCACATTTTAAAACCTCGAGTGTCTAATATAGGAACATCCAAGGGTTCGTGCAATATTACATTGACCAAAAAATAGTGTTCACATGTTTGTGTGTTTTTTTCATTTATTTTTGTTTTGGTATCGTTATTTTTCAACTAGTTCAGATCATGGTGTTTACATGAAATTTATTACATTAATTTGATGGTGGGTTAGTGTAAGGATGCAAATTCTAGACAACCTCATGTTTGGATAAATTCTTATGAATGTCCATGTGGCATACATATTATGACATGACTAAAATCCTTAGGAATTTCCAAATGGAAATAATGTTATGATCCAAGGTAGTTTAGTATTGAGATGACATTTTTACAAGTGGGGGAGAAGATAATTAGAAGAGACATTTAGCCAAGAAAATGTTTGAGGAAGATATATATTTTTAGGTTAGCAAAATGAACCTATATAAGTGCTAGACTTTTGATGGAAGTTTGGTGGAATTTTAGCAAAAATTTAGTGGACTTAGTGAAAATAAGGAAAACAGTCAAAAACAGATCCATTTTTTGGATGGAATTTAGAACAAATTTTGAGGGACAAAAACAAGGAGAATGAAAGAAGGAATGTTGGGAGGGACTCTACTAGAATTTGGGTTTCAGACCAAACTTTTGTTGTTTTTTATTTTATTGGCTCCAAGTGTGTGTTATGAATCATGTGGGAGTACAAAAGTATATGTAAGCTCAATGTTAGGTTGAAATTAATACTCACTCAGAATATAGTTAATAAATAATTAATTTAAGTGAACAAAAGTAATCAACGGCTCATGGGACAAAGAATCCCCTTGTTTTTAGGACCTATTGGGGATCCAAGGACCAAGAAACTCCAAATGATATAATATGGGTAGGTTGTGATTGTTTCCACCAAAAGCTCAATTTTTTTCCTCAAAATATTTGGATTTTATGGTTAGTTTCCTCTACAAATGGACTATTTATAATGTAAGGGGTAGATCACTTCTCATTAAAAAATATAAAAGAGAGGGAGAGAGTAGGGTATAAAAAAAGTTAATCATATATGAAATGGGTCTTCCAATACTCAAAAATTAAATCAGTTTCGGTTGCAATAAAATCATTGGGCATTAAGTCTAGCTAATGTACAAACTAGGATACCATAATGAGCAGGGTCCAAAATAAAATTATGTAAATATAAAATCTGTAACTCTATTAAAAAGAAATTAAATACACAAGCCTCTAATTATTCACACATTATGACTGATGTAAGCCTTAAAATAAATAAAATAATGTCTTATATCTAATTAAACTAGATACTGCACAATTTAATTATATATTTACTTCCACACTAATAACATCAAAAAACTTCTTTGCATAGATTACTTCTCAAATCAAGATGTTTGGAAAACCATCAAGACAAGACAAAGAGGAAGGGTAGGTGAAATCCTAGATCAATCTCAATAGATTTTTTGTACTCAAATGTGTCAACATCGGCAGATAATAAAAATCTAAAAGCATGAAGGAACAATAAGTGTAATCATGGCATGACTCTGGTAATGTTTTGGGATCAAATTCATTGAACTTCTACAATAGCAAGTAATGTTGATTATATTGACAATGTTATTCCATCATGGATATGATGTACAACCATATTTAAATATTATCAATACAAACATTAAATGAAATAACCAATCAGAGATCATTGTTTTGTGATAACACATCAAGAAGTAAGAAGATAAGATCAATCTAGTCAAGGCACATTTTCATATACAACTTCTAGGATGGAAGTGGCTTCAATATTCAATGCACTCCAAGATCCAATGATCAAATGACACTCTTTGATATTCAATTTATTCTACTAACCAATTAGCAATATAATGATAAGAATCCACCTCATTCTATATTAATCCCAATGATTGAGTTGTTGGTCCATGTATTAGCTTTGTCCATTCCCAATTTCTTATGTTTATATCCAAGTTAGCACAACTTGTTTTAAATAAAATAGTTTCTTTATTAAATTTTGATGCCAAGGAAATATTAGAAAAATGATTTGTTCTAATTCTATAAATATATGCATTTCATTCTCTTGATGATCCTATTTATATGCTTTTTCTTTGAGTCAACTCTACCTTGGAGTAGTGAATAAATTTATCAGTTTTGGCCTCTTCTTCACCTAGATCTTTACCAATGATCTAGGAATTTCCATATCCATGCTCATTTTCTTCCATGATAATGTCACAATATATTCAATTTAGGTTCTTTCAACTAAATCTATGTTTAAAATGTTTAGTTCTATTTATTGTAGTCACCCACTCTCTTCTGCTTGTTATCTTTGATTATAATTCAAAATAAGTCATCATTTTCCTCTCACTTGGTCTTTGCTCTAGCCATCAAATTTTGGATTTTTATATGATGAGGGGAATGCTTGTGTGTCTACCTCATTTCCACTTGTCATATTTTTGGCTCTCCACTAGTACTTCTTCACTAGGCTTTATGACTTTGCCCACCATATCCCACTTCAACACTTGGTAGTCTATTGGTGTTCCCAAGATTTACTCTATTTTTTGCCTTTGTTATCATCACAACCATGTGGCTTATTCTCAGAATCTCAAGCTCTTCATCCTTTGTACAAATATTTCCAATGCCTTGAAATTATAGGTTTTTAAGATGGTGACAAGTGTCTCAATCTCAGGTCCTCGAGGGCATCAAGCTTTACCAATGTCATTCCACTCTCAAGGTGTCAGGATGATACCTTAAATGCTTATAATATTTTGAGCTTCTGAGTTTTAAATTTTTTGAGCTTTCATGTCACCAAGATCATGCCACATGGTATGATATCGAGACTTGAGGGCTTTAAAATAACTTAGTCAACTTTTTAAAAGGATTTGACTACAAATTGTTGGAAATATTGTCATTGATGTCAAAGGTATAAAATTATTGGTGATAAAGGCCCCATTGCATTTAATGATGTTTTTAATAGTAATATCTTGGCTAATGTGTGTTAATATTTATTTAATATTAATGAATATATTTTTGGTTGCATAAATTCAAAAGAAGGGCTCATGGAGAAGTCAAAGAGTCATGGGGTAAAGACAAAAGAAGAATGGGATGCATTTTACCATAAAAAGTTATCTTAGGGAATTCCAAGAGTCACCAAGTGAAGACAAAAGAGGAAGGGCACAATTTCTCATGAAGGGACACTTTGAGGAATATGAAAAGTCACCAATATAAAGACAAAAGAGGAAAATATTCTTTTGCTTATGAAGGGTCACCATATGACTTTTCAAATGCAAGGATACGAAGGGTCATTCAAGTTTGGCACCATTTTCCATGAGGATTGAAGGGTCATAAAGGGTGAAGGCCAAAGATCATTTGGAAAGCTATAAATAAATGCTTGAGAAGCCATTTATAATATGGAAGATAGAGGATGATTTGTAATTGTTATATCTAGCTTAGAAGAGCAAAAAAGAGAGAAGAAAGATATTATAATGTGATATCATTTGTTGAGAAAGCAACATTGAGAGATAGTTGTGTGGTATACACAAAAGGGGTTGATGCTCCTATGGGTTGGTGCTCATGAATAGTTATTGTGTTGGTACTCAATAAAAGGGTTGGTGCTCTTGTGGGTTGGTGCTCATGAATAGTTGTTGTGTTGGTGCTCATCAAAGGGGTTGATGCTCCTGTGAGTTGGTGCTCATGAATAGTTGTTGTGTTGGTGCTCAACAAAGGGGTTGGTGTTCCTGTGGGTTGGTGCTCATGAATAGTTGATGTGTTGGTTGTCAAAAAGGGTTTGTTGCTCTTGCAAGTTGGTGCTTACAAATATTGTAGTTTGAGTTGGTTCTCATTCATATACTTGAGATTATTCTTCGTGGCTTTTCCCACATTGGGTTTCCATGTTAAATCTGGTGTTTCTCTCTATTTTGTGTGGTGTTTATTATTTTAGTTTTATTACATATCTTAAATGTATGGTTAAGTGGAATTTGATTAAGTGAAATTTTATAAGATTTTTGATATATTGATTCACCCTCCGCCTCTCAGTATATCCTATGCTTAACAATTGGTATCAGAGCAGGTTCCTTCAAAAAAAAGTTTTACATCTTGAAGGAAGATCGGGAAAGCATGATGGCTGGATCACATGAAAGATTTTCTACAAATAAGGCACATTTTTTTTATGGGATGATTTCTATTTTTTGGAGCATAAGAATGAAGACTTATTTGATGGCCCTTGGATTCGACATATGGCAAGTAGTGGTGGAGGAATATGAAGAGCCACATACACTTATAATTACTCCAACAAAAAAGAAGGCAAATGAAAATAATGCTAAAGCTTAAATGCTATTTTATGTGGTTTATGTGAATCTAAATTTATTAAAGTTATGAAATGTAAATCTACTCATGAAACTTGGGTAAAACTTGAGAATATTTACAAATGTGATGGAAAGGTTCAACAAGCTAAGCTTCAGATAGTTTAAGATTTTGAAGATGGAAGAAGAAGAAGATATAGCAAGTTATCTTTTGTGAGTTGATCAAATAGTAAATCAAATTCAAGGTCTTGGAGAAAAATTATAAGAGTAAATGGTGGTACAAAATGTTTTGAGACCTCTACCAATGAGATATGATGCAAAGGTTTCGGCTATCAAGGAGATGAAGAATTTAGTCAAGCTAAAGATGGATAGCTTCATGGTATTTTCATGGCATATGAGATGCAAACTGAACAAGATAAACCCTCAAAGAGAGAAGTAGCATTCAAGACATCAAAGAAAGAGAAAGCTAAAATTCAAGAATCAAGTGATAGTTTCAATAATGATGAAGATGACAATGGATCTCTTTTCATTCGCAATTGAAAAGGAGAATAAGTAAATATCAAGGAAAATTACCTTTTAAATGTTTTAATTGTGGAAAGATTAGACATTTTTTAGTTAAATGCCCAAATAAGGGTAATGATGATAATGAATAAGGAAAGTCTACATACAAGAAAAATTTCAAAGGTAAATTCAAGAAGGGATTTGAGAAGAAGAGCCTATATTTTAAAGATCCTAGCTCAATCGAAGATAGTGGAGTCAGTGATTCAGAAGAAGAAGAGATTTTATTCATGGCCATACATGAAGATGCCTCTGCAAGCAAAAGTATAGATGATCAAGAAGAAGAATAGGATGAAGCCGAAGTGAATCTGGAAGGAGAACTCATTTGTTCCTTAGAAGAGTTAGAAGTTATTGAGAAGAAGAATCAAATATTGAAGCGCCAGACTGAGAAAAATGAAAAGGAGTCAAAGGAAATAATTGATGTTCTAATAACACACTTTGAAGAAGCTAAAAGGAATGAAAAAGATCTAATAGCATAGTTTCAAAAAGTAAGAAAAGAATGTGAAAGGTATGTTATTGAAATTTCCTCTTTAAAAGAAGATATTGAGAAAGTAGTCAATGATAAAGTAGTTAGTGACTCAAAATTTAAGGATAGCATTAACATGTTGAATAAGATATTAGAAAGCCAAAAGGAAATATCAAATAAGATAGGTATTATATTTGAAAAGAAAAAGAGCTATATTAAAGCTCTTACAAAAGATGGAAAAAAAAGGGAAGAAGTGAAGAATACAGAGGACATCTCAAACAAAGAAAGCTAGGGGGAACAAAGCTAAAAAAGATAATCAAGTTAGAGATACACAAATAGGTTCTATTTTTATGGTTACTATTTTTATTGTAATTAATATGGTCGTAAGAAATTAGAATGTCAAAAAAGAGCTAACAGTTTTAGAAATAAAGAGAAGGAAACTCATGCAGATTTAAGGAGTGTTAGGTTGTGGAGCTAAAAGCTTCACTGATGCAAATAGAGGAGGAGGTTGCTGAGTGTCACAGACACCAGCGTCGATCAGGCCAACTGACGTCAGTAAGATTAGATAGGAAGAGCAATCGACATCGATCAGGGATCGGCCGGCGTCGGTCACCTCCAGGCAGACAGGGACCAACGTCGGTCGCTTGTGCGGTTTGAAACTATGAGTGTTATGGACAATTTGTTAATGAACCAAGTGTTTGCATGTTAAGAGCCAATTTTAGACTAGAAGCTACGAATCTAATTATTGTTTGCATGAGATCTATATAATAGACTCATGGGCTGTATTGTAATTTGTTCTAGTTTGAGTTGAGCAAAGTTAGCTCCTTCTGTGTGTGAAGTGAACAAGGGTGTTCCTCCTAGTTCCACAGCAGTGCCAAGTGTGGGTGCTAGTTTTGGAGAATCATAAGGATTTTTTAGGTGTGTAGAATCTTGGTCAGCAGGTGTGCATGGCTACTTTAGGAGATCTGCATGGCAAGTAAGATCATTGATCTACAGGTGTATGTGTGTGTAAGATCCAAGTTTGCAGGTGTGCAGAACTAGATTGATTTGCAGGTGTGCAAGATTAGGGAGGACAGCAACACAACAGGGAATAGGATCAGGCAAGATCTACTTAGAGTATAATGTGTACTCAGTTGGAGAGCAAGAGAGGAAGGCAAGGTAGTTCCTTCCATAAGTAAGATCGTTTGAGTTGCAGGTTGTTGCAAGTTTAGGGGAGATCTACTTGAAGTACGTTTGTGTACTTGGAGTGTGTGGAGCACTTGTGGAGTGCATGGAGCACTTGTGGAGTGCATGGAGCACTGGTGTACTGGCAGTAGTGGATACTGACTGGTTGGAGGTGAACACCAACTCTGTGTTTGACTTGTGTGTTGGGACCGTAAGAGAGAGAGCTTTGAGGAAAGATTTACTGTTTATGCCCTAAAGGTGTGGGAGCCCTAGAGGTGTGTAAGGAAGAAGAATTGTGGCAATCTTCTTTGTTGTATTTCCTTTTGGAAGAGTATTAATATAAGTTGTGTATTGTCTCTCATATTTTGTGTTATTTTTGAATTCTAGTTACTTGTGATTCTGGTTTAATTCCGCATCTTAAGTTGCTTGTATATGGTAATCAATTGTGCTTCCGTATTTCCCAACAAGTGGTATCAGAGCTAAGGTTGCAGGGAGCAGGTTTTGTGTTTGATTACAGGTCACTCTCAAGAGTTTTTGATTGAGTGGGAGCAGAGCAATGGTAGAAGAAAGTACACTAAGAATGGAGAAATTGAAAAGCACAAATGGTCAATTACGGTCCTAGGGAAAGAAAGAGCAGAAAAAGAAAGATTGTTGGTTTGTGGAAGATCAGCATGAAGGAACTGAAGAAGCAGATGTTGTAGGGGTTGTTGTATAGGATGCTCTGGGAGGTTTCTTGGATAAAGTAGAATCTTGTCTTATAGATTCTGTTACCTCTTTCCATGTAGTCCGAAATAGAGTATTTTTCCATGGTAAGGTCTTTAGAGACTTTGAAAAGATTTATTTAGGGGCTGGTGTGCCTTGCTAAAGAATTGGCAAAGGGGAAGTGAAGCTAAAATTACAAGCGGCCAACACATGGGTGTTGAAGGAGGTCATGCAGGTCCTGGTCTTGAAGATAAGGCTAATTTATTTAGAGAATTTGGGTGATGAGAGATGCACAAGAAATCTCACAATGGATGCACGTGAATTAGCTGGTGGTAAGAAAGCATGTACTCTTTATCTACTTGCTTATATTACTAATTTTTCTTTTGTTGTAGAGACGTGGCTTTGTAGGCTTGGTCACATGAGCAAGAAGGAGATGCATGTTCTTAAGAGGAAGTTAGATGTGTTTAACAGGCTTAAAAATTGGAAAGCCTTGGTGTTTCTGGAGGAGATGGTGTATAGAGATCAGTGGAGAAGGCTGTATACCTCTGAGCAGAGCAGTTTGGATAGGGATTTGATTCAAAGAAAGCTCATAGGTAAAAAGTCATCACTTAAAGGTAAACACAAGTACTGGCATTGGTCAAAAGGAATCGACATCGAACAGACAAGTGCCAATGTCAGTCATGTGCAGACCAGAGCTGGTGATGTCAGGCAGGGTAAGACCAACGTCGATCAGGAGGACTGACATCGACAATAGGTAAGACTGACGTCAGTTAGGAGGACCAACATCGACAACAGGGAGACATTGACATCGGTAGGGTTGGTAGTCAAGACAGGCACATGGAACTGATGTCGATCAGATGCAGACTGTGTAGTGATCGAGGTCAGTCACTGTAACATATTTTAGGTAGACAGCAAGCTGTCACAGAGTCTCAAATACCCATATGGAGGACTAAAGGGGTAAGTAAGCTTCAAATTTATTTTTTCTCTTCTTTATACTCATTGCTCACTGTAGAGTAGGAAGGATCCAGGAAACAGTGGGAGCATGGCAGGAATGTGATGCAGAACCAAGTGAGAGATTTGGTAGGGTTGCCAGCCAGAAGAAAGCACTGAGAGATGAATGGATTCTTTAGTTGAAGAATAGAGTGAATGGATACATGAGATGGAAGGCTAGGTCATATGGTCTTGAGATAGCTGCAAGACAGTGGTATAGGGTTGGCAGGTGGTACCAGGTGGATGACAAAGCAGGGCTTTAGTCAATGTCAGTATAACCATTGTGTTTGTCTTACCAGGTGGATGATGGTCGCAACATTATCTTGTTACTGTATGTGGAGGATGAGCTTGGTGCAGGTTCAAACATATAGGGTTTTGCTGAGCTAAGGGTAAGGTTAGTTTAGTGTCATGTCATGAGGAATTTGGAGCAGTGAAATTCTTTGACATGAGAGACATGGAAGATCACAGGGTGATTTTGTCTCCAGTGGGAGCTGATGTGAATCAAGTGTTAGTGAGGTTCAATACGCAGGATGCAGAATTAGATCACACCAAGGGCTGGATAGTTTAGTGTTTGAAATCACATGAGGTTTGGTATAGACCTGAGTTTTCCCAAGCAGTGGGAGCTGTTAGAGAGTTAGGAGCCAATTTGGGGAAGTGGGTTCTCAGGTATTTGAGAGGGACCAGCAACAGGGATTCATGTTATGCAGGGTCAGGACTTCACTACATGGGTTTGTAGGTTCAAATGTGGTAGGTTACTCAGATGACAGTAGGTGCACCATAGGTTGTGTGGTGGGTGGTCTTCAAGGTTGATCTTGAAGAGGGATACAAGCCAGGAAATAGATTAGACGGGGTATAGGTATAGGTACAGTGTAGCTATTTATCTCCAAGTGGGAGATTGTTAGGTTGTGGAGCTAAAAGCTTCACTGATGCAAATAGAGGAGGAGGTTTCAGAGAGGTTGCTAAGTGTCACAGACACTGGTGTCGATCAGGCCAACTGACATCAATAGGATTAGACAGGAAGAGCAACCGATGTTGGTCAGGGATCAATCGGCATCGGTCACCTCCAGGCAGACAGGGACCGACGTTGGTTGCATGTGCGGTTCAGAACTGCGAGTGTTACTAATAGTTTGTTAATGAACCAAGTGTTTGCATGTTAAGAGCCAATTTTAGACTAGAAGCTATGGATCTAATTATTGTAATTAGGTGTCTAATTATTTTTTGCATGAGATCTATATAATAGACTCATGGGCTGTATTGTGATTTGTTTTAGTTTGAGTTGAGAAAAGTTAGCTCCTTTTGTGTGTGAAGTGAGCAAGGTGTTCCTCTTAGTTCCATAGCAGTGCCATGTGTGGGTGATGGTTTTGGAGAATCAAAAAGGTTCTTCAGGTGTGTAGGATCTTGGTCAGTAGGTGTGCATGGCTACGTTAGGAGATCTGCATGGTAAGTAAGATCATTAATCTGCAGGTGTATGTGTGTGCAAGATCCAAGTTTGCAGGTGTGCAGAACCAAATTGATTTGTAGGTGTGCAAGATCAGGGAGGATAGCAACACAACAGGGAGCAAGATCACACAGGATCTACTTGGAGTATAGTGTGTACTTAGTTGGAGAGCAAGAGAGGAAGGCAAGGTAGTTCCTTCCATAAGTAAGATCATTTGAGTTGCAAGTTGTTGCAGGTTCAGGGGAGATCTACTTGAAGTATGTTTGTATACTTGGAGTGCGTGGAGCACTTGTGGAGTGCGTGGAGCACTGGTGTACTGGCAGTAGTGGATACTGACTGGTTGGAGGTGAACACCAACTCTGTGTTTGAGTTGTGTGTTGGGACCGTAAGAGAGAGAGCTTTGAGGGAAGATTTACTATTTATGCCCTAGAGGTGTGGGATCCCTAGAGGTGTGTAAGGAAGAAGAACTGTGGCAATCTTATTTGTTGTATTTCCTTTTAGAACAGTATTAATACAAGTTGTGTATTGTCTCTCATATTCTATATTATTTCTGAATTCTAGTTACTTGTGATTCTGGTTTAATTCTGCATCTTAAGTTGCTTGTATATGGTAATCAATTGTGCTTCCATATTTCTGAACAAGGAGAAGCTATAACTCTTTTGCTCCTCTATCAAGCTTTGATGAAGATGCCATAATATGTTACAAGTGAAATAATTTTAGACAACAGCCTAATATTGTAGAAGTGTGTTTGAGTCAATCAAGAAGGACCAAAGTTTTGAGGTTCCATTCATCAAGAAGAAGGTTTAGACATGTTCATGGTATAAGAAACAACTTGAATATTCTATGTTGGTTCAGACATCTTTGCATGTAAGAAATAAAGATCAGCCATGGTTCATTGATAGCAGATGTTTGAGGTATATGATAGGAGACAAGATTAAGTTCATAACTCTAAAGAAAATCAATGGTGGCACAGTGAAATTTAGAGTTAAAACCACTGCTAGGATAGCCGAAAAAGGTAGTTTGAGTTTGGATAATGGTAGAACCAAGACTAAGAATGTATTATATGTAAAAGGTCTTAAACATAGTCTATTGAGTGTAAGTCAAATATGTGATCAAGGATACACATTAAATTTTTATGCAAAAGGTTGTGAGATTAGAAGAAAATATTCAAATGAGTTGATTGTAGATGCTCAAAGGACAAGAAATAATTAATATGTATTAGCAGATATCTTCACAAAGGCACGATCAAAGGACACATTCAAGGATCTACAAGAGGAGTTGGGAGTAATTTATTTTACTTCCTATCATTGAGGTTCAACATTAGTTGAGGGGGAGCTAAGTGTTAGCTCTAGGTAGGCCCTTTGCCATTGATGTCAAAGGGGGAGAATAACATGTATAGGTATAAGTGTAGAAATAGGTACAAGGAGCATGTATAGGTTGCTACAAAAAGGGGGAGTTATTGTATGTTTTTTAGATGATAGTATGTGCAGGTTTTAGGATGTGGTAGTTTCAGGTTGAGGTTGCCATCAATGACAAAGGGAGAGATTGTTAGAAATATTGTCATTGATGTCAAAGGTATAACATTATTGGTGATAAAGGCCCCATTGAATTTAATGATGTTTTTAATAGTAATATCTTGGCTAATATGTGTTAATATTTATTTAATATTAATGAATATATTTTTGATTGCATGAAGTGAAAAGAAGGGTCCATGGAGAAGTCAAAGAGTCACGGGGTAAAGACAAAAGAAGAACGGGATGTATTTTCCCATGAAGAGTCATCTTGGGGAATTCCAAGAGTCACCAAGTGAAGAAAAAAGAGGAAGGGCATAATTTATCATGAAGGGACACTTTGAAGAATATGAAAAGTCACCAAGATAAAGACAAAAAGGAAAGGATGCTTTTGCTTATGAAGGGTCACCATATGACTTTTCAAATGTAAGGATATGAAAGGTCATGCAAGTTTGGTGCCATTTTCCATGAAGATTGAAGGGTCACAAAGGGTGAAGGCCAAAGGTCATTTGTAAAGCTATAAATAAAGGCTTGAGAAGCCATTTATAATATGGAAGATAGAGGATGATTTGTAATTGTTATATCTAGCTTAGAAGAGAAAAGGAGATCGAAGAAATAGATATTGTAATGTGTTATCATTTGTTAAGAAAACAACATTGAGAGATAGTTGTGTGGTATACACAAAAGGGTTTGGTGCTCCTATGGGTTGGTGCTCCTATGGGTTGGTGCTCACAAATAATTCCTAAGTTGGTGCTCAGCAAAGGGGTTGGTGCTCCTATGGGTTGGTGCTCATGAATAGTTGTTGTGTTGGTACTCATGAATAGTTACTATGTTGGTGCTCAACAAAGGGGTTGGTGCTCCTGCAAGTTGGTGCTTTTGAATATTTTAGTTTGAGTTGGTGCTCATTCATATACTTGAGATTGTTCTCTATAGTTTTTCCCACATTAGGTTTCCACATTAAATATGGTGTCTCTCTCTATCTTGTGTGGTGTTTATTATTTTAGTTTTATTGCATATCTTAAATGTATGGTTAAGTGGAATTTGATTAAGTGAAAGTTTATAAGATTTATGATATATTGATTCACCCCCCCCCCCTCTCAGTATATCCCGTGCTTAACACAAATATCTCTAGATTTAATAAATTTTGACACATGGAAAAAGATCGATGGCTCTGAGAGATCTCAACTATCTTTGTGAATAAAGATAAAGCAAAAGTAAACATGGAAACAATTATTAGGTTAATTAAAAACCAAAATCCATCTAAGTAAAATGAGGCCCAACCAAATCATATAATGACTTCAAACTTAATCTTGAAAAGTGCATAAACCATTTTGACCCAACTAATGAAAACCTAAAAACTTAAATAAAACCTGATTTTAACAAAGACTAAACCAAATAAGCAATAATTTGAGTAAAATAAATTAATTTAATAACTACATGAACATTTTGAATCAATTAATATGATGATTTAAATAAGAATTTGAGCTGACTATGGATGAATAAAGGTCATGATACAATTGAAAAGCTCAACTATGAAGCACAAGACCAAATCACTTTAAAAACTTTTAAAAGTTAGTTCTTGTTGTTTGAATTATTGACAAGGAGGGTTTTATTACTTGTGAACAAATGATCAAGCAAGGCTTATGTCAAAGTTATAAATAAGTCTGGCTCATGAATTAGAAACTATGAATGGAATCAAATATCTAAAATTTGAGTGGAATTCATAAATGAATTCATAGGAGTATGCAATAACATGAAAATAAAATAGCTATGTTCAGCAAGAGGGTCCCCTTATGAGATTTTTGAGTAATGGGGCGTGTTGGGCTCAACAAATGGTGACTTCCATGAGGAAAATGTTGTTCATCATTTAAAATGTAGAATTCAAACCATTAAACTCAAACAAACAACACAAAACTACAAACCAATCCTTTAGACAAACCCATAAAATGAAAACACTAAAGTCTACCTCAATATGTGACATACTAAGTTTCATATCTACCTAAAACCATCAGTGTGTGTTTAAGAGTGATTAATTCTTTTATATCTCTTGCATTCACATAAATAAATTTAAATCTATCTAAAATAATTATAATTTTTAAGAGGGACAAATTTAGATATTTTGCTTGGGTGAATGACATGGGCATTGCTTTACTACCAGCCAGATTTATATAGACCTAAAATAAATACCTTTGGTCCCACTCATGGCCTTGTTCCATTTTCAACTAGGCCAGAAAGCCTATGATGGAGATTGTCAAAATCACCCTTTTGAGGAAATACTTAGATTTTGTATGTTATTTATTTTGCTTTTGATGTATTTATTTTGAAAAAAAAATTATTCTTTAGTCCATTGAGGGTGTTGGGGATCAACCAACAAAGTTGATTACAATGTGAAAGCAATAAAACACAAAATTAACCAGAATGATAAGTAACTAGAATCAAAAATAGCAAAGAACAAGAGATACAAGAAACCACCCTGAAAACTTGTATTAAACTCTTTATAGAAGGAATACAATTGAAGAAACTTATTTTCTTCCACACCTCTCTCAGATGTACAAATCTCTATCTAGATCTCTTTCCCTCAAGATCTCTCTCTCTCAATTACAATCAACTCCAAAAACCTAGAATGATTCACATATACAATTCTGTATTGTTCTTCTAAATATGCTATGAAGATCTAATCCTATATATAATAATTAGGAAACATGAGCATACAACTACAGCCATTAGATGCACCTCCTAATCAAGGGTTCTAAATAGTCTTACTAATAATAGAGATGCGGACTTACGACTATCACTTAATCCTAACATGCAAACACTCTGTTCTATCCATAGAAATAACATTCTAGATGCACAGGTAACTGACATCAGTTCTTGCCTGTTTGCCTGTGACCAATGTCGACCGATCCATGATCGACACCGACATCTCCTAGTCTACTCTTGACCGACGCTGATGACTGTGTAACCCCAGCAACCTGCAAAATACTCATTTGGTGAAGCTTTTAGCACCACACCTTAACAATCTCCCACTTGGAGATAAACAGCTGCACCAGTACCTATACAGCAACATCTTCTAGGTCCTCCATCTTCAACTCAATCATGAAGACCAACAGAAGTTGAATGAAGATTCAACTTCTCCTTTGTTACCGGCTTGGTTAGCATATTCGCAGGATTCTTATCTGTATGGATATTCTCCAGCTTCAACTCACCATCCTCCAATACCTGTCTTATGAAGTGGTACCTAAGCTATATATGCTTTGTTCTTGAATGAAAGGCTGAATTCTTAGCCAAATGAATTGCACTCTGACTATCACTATATAATCTACAACTCTCTTGCTCCTTTCCAAGCTCTTCCATGAACCGTGTCATCCATATCATCTCTTTGCTAGCCTCTGTGACTGCAATATATTCTGCTTTTGTAGTTGACAAGGCAACAACCTTCTACAACTTTGAAATCCAGCTAACCGTCGTTCCACCAATAGTGAAAACATATCTTGTGGTGCTCCTCCTGCCATCCAAATCACCTACCATATTTACATCTACATAACCATGTAGAGAAGTATCTGAACCTCCATAGCACAAATGCCTACTGCTAGTTTCTCTTAGTTATCTAAAGATCCACTAAACTGCTTTCTAGTGTTCCTTCCCTGGATTGGCCATATACTTACTTATAACTCCCACTACTTGGGCAATATCCAGTCTAGTACAAACCATTGCATACATTAAGCTCTCTCTTGTAGAAGCATATGGAACTCTACTCATGTACTCTACATCATCATGTGAATTAGGACACTATTCTTTACTCAATTAAAAATGTCCAGCCAAAGGTGTGCTTACCAATTTTGCATCCTGCATATTGAACCGTTTCAACACCTTGTTCACATAATCCTCTTGAGACAAAATCAACCTGTGATTTTTCTTGTCTCTCTTAATGCTCATGCCAAGGATTTTCTTTGCTGCTCCCAAATCTTTCATGGCAAATGTGTGAGCTAATTTTACCTTAAGCTCAGAGATATCCTGCATGTGTGATCCTGCAACTAGCATATCATCTACATACAACAATAGAATAATATATCTACCATTATTCAATCTCTTAAAATATACATAATGGTCAGATTAACACCTACTGTAGCCATGCTCAGTCATAAACCTGTCAAATCTCAAATACCATTGTCTAGGAGCTTGCTTGAGGCCATACAAGCTTTTCTTCAATTTGCACACTAACTTCTCCTTACCTTTAACCTCAAATCCTTCCGACTGATCCATATATATTTCTTCATCCAAATCTCCATGAAGAAATGCTATCTTAACATCAAGCTGCTCAAGATGCAAATCCTCAATAGCAACTAAAGATAGTACAGTCTGTATAGAAGTCATTTTAACAACAAGAAAAAAAATCTCACCACAATCAATACCTAGTTTTTGTGCAAATCCTTTCACTACCAACCTGGCCTTATATCTCATATGTCCATTTTCACCTTCCTTCAATTTGTAGATCCATCTGTTCTTCAGTTTCTTCTTACCTGCTAGCAACACAACCAAATTCCATGTTTGGTTCTCTTTCAAGGACTCCATTTCTTCAACCATGCCACGCTCCCACTGATTCTTGGATTCTACCTATATTGCTTCATCAAAACTCTCTGGTTCTCCACCATCAGTAAGCAATAAATAGAATAATAAAGGAGAATATCGAATTAGAGGTTTACTTACCCTTTTTGACCTCCTGATGGGCATCTGAGACTCATTCACAACACGTTGTCCGCCCAAATTCTCTGACAGTGACCGACCTCAGTCTCCTCCAGGCCTGTAACTAGCCGACGTCGGTTCTCCTTGACCGACATCGGTTCCTTTCTGACCGATGTCAGTCATTGTATGACTGATATCAGTTCCTGTATTGCCGACATTAAAACCTGCTTGACCAATGTCGGTCTCTGTGTTTTTCTATATGTGATTAATTTTTCTTGTGAGCTCATTTTGGACCATCACCTCATTTAATTCTCCATTGCTCTACCCAGATTGATTTAGCTTCTTGAGCTGATCACTATACATCACTTTTTCATTGAAAACAACATCACAGCTCCTAATTATCTTGTTAGTTCCTAGATTCCAAAACCTGAATCCGAAATCATCAGAGCCATAGCCAATAAATGTGCACCTCATAGACTTAGCATCCAGCTTCTTTCTATTTTCCTTATCAACGTGCATAAAGGCTTCACAACCAAAAACTTTGAGAAATGAGAGATCTACCTTTTTACCTATCCATGCCTCTTCTGGAATTCCACCATCCAGACCTATAGAGGGTCCTCTGTTAATCAGGTACATTGCAGTATCCACAGCTTCTGCCCAAAACTCTAAGGGCAAACCACCATGCAATCTCATACACCTTGCATGCTCCATTATTGTTCTATTCATCCTTTTAGCAACTCCATTTTGCTAATGTGTCCTTAGAACCATCCTTTGCCTGTAGATCCCATGCATATAACAATACTAGTTGAACTTGTGACTACAGAACTCACCACCATTGTCAGATCTCAGGCACTTTAATCTCCTGCCTATTTCATTCTCAACCATAGCTTTCCAAATCTTAAAAATGTCAAAAACATCAGATTTATTCCTTATACAATAGACCCATACCTTTCTTGTAGCATCATCTATGAACAAAACATAGTACTGTGATCCTCCAATGCAACCTGAGTTGGTCCCCACACGTTTGTGTGAACAAACTGCAACTTATGCTTCTTCTTTATTGACCCAGTCTTGAGAAAACTCACTCTCTTCTGTTTCCCAAAAACACAGTGCTTACAAAAATCCAGATCTATGCTTTTCAAATCTGAAAGCTTAACTTTTGACTTAAGAATGGACATTCCCTTCTCACTCATGTGGCTGAGCCTAGAGTGCCACAATTTTGCATCCACATTTGAAGTAGATAATACAGAAGGAGAATTGTTAGTAACACAATTACATAAATAGAGAGTGCCTACTCTCTTACCTCTGGCCAATACAAGTGCACCCTTGGTCACCTTCCAAGATTTAGCTATGAGAGTTACTATACAACCCTCATCCCTTAACTTTTCTGTAGAAATCAAATTTCTCTTTAGGCTGGAAACATGCATGACGTCTCTCAACACCCATGTATTGCCATTCTACATTTTCAGCTGCACTTTTCCTTTGCCAACAATTTTACAAGGCTCATCATCCCCTAAATACACTATTCCAAAATCTCCATGGACATAGTCACTAAAATATTCTCTATTGGGGGTAGCGTGAAAAGATGCACCAGAATCTAAAACCCAAGATTCTATATTATTATGCAAAGAGAATATTAAAGCATCTTGTGCAATACCTACAACCTTTGCTTCTTCTTTTTCTTCGTGCTGATTGTCCTCCTTAGGCTTTGACCAACAATCTTTGCTTATGTGCCCTATCTTTCCACAATTCCAGCATTGTGGCTTCCCGCCATTTTTGGATTTGGATCTACCTCTCATCTTTGACTTAGACCTTGATCTCCCTTTCTTGCTCTTCTCTTTTTGCCTTCCCCTGCTCTCAAAACTTAAAGCATTCCCTGATGTTTCGTCTGTGCTTTTTTTGTGAATTTCTTCATTCAAGATTACACTAACAACATCCTCTACTTTTAAAACTTTTTGAAGCAGATGCAGTATTACTAACTGCCATTACCAAGCTATGCCAGCTTTCAGGCAAAGAACATAATATTAAAAGAGCTTTAATTTCATCATTAAACACTATTTTGACTGAATTTAATTGATTTACAATTCCATGGAAATCATTTAGATGATTAGATACAGATCCACCTTCTTGCATTTGCAAATTAAATAACTGCTTCATAAGATATACCTTATTAGAAGCTGAGGGTTTTTCATACAAATTTGCTAAAGTAGTCATTAAATCTACCATTGACTTTGCCTGTGATAGATTAGATATCACAGTAGATGCCAGACTCAATCTTATAGATCCAAGAGCCTTTCTATCAAGAACTTCCCATTCTTCATCATCCATGTCTGTGGGCTTCTTTACAATCCCACCTAATGGTAAGTATAGATCTTTCTGATACAGATAATCCTCTATCTGCATTCTCCAATGTTGATAATTCTTGCCATTAAACTTATCCATTCTCAGTTTACTTTCTTCTGCCATTGCTTCTCCCACTCAAACAGAAATTCCTGCAGAAACCCCTGTGAGTACCCTGTAATCAATACACACTAACCAGATCTGAAACACCTGTTAGTCAACCTGAGCTCTGATACCACTTGTTGGGGATCAACCAACAAAGTTGATTACAATGTGAAAGCAATAAAATACAGAATTAACCAGAATGATAAGTAACTAGAATCAGAAATAGCAAAGAACAAGAGATATAAGAAACCACCCTGAAAACTCGTATTAAACTCTTTACAGAAGGAATACAATTGAAGAAACTTATTTGCTTCCACACCTCTCTCAGATGTACAGATCTCTATCTAGATCTCTTTCTCTCAAGAGCTCTCTCTCTCAATTACAATCAACTCCAACAACCTGGAATGATTCGCATATACAATTCTGTACTATTCTTCTACACATAAGCTATGAAGATCTAATCCTATATTTAATAATTAGGAAACATGAGCATATAACTATAGCCATTAGATGCACCTACTAATCAAGGGCTCTAAACAGTCTTACTAATAATAGAGATGCGGACTTAAGACTATCACTTAATCTTAACATGCAAACACTCTATTCTATCCATAGAAATAACATTCTGGATGCACAGGTAACCGACATCAATTCCTGCCTGTTTGCCTATGACCGATGTCAGCCGATCCATGACCGACGTCGGCATCTCCTGGTCTGCTCTTGACTAATGTCGGTCGTTCTTGACTGACGCCGATGACTGTGTAACACCAGCAACCTGCAAAATACTCATTTGGTAAAGCTTTTAGCTCCACACCTTAACAGAGGGTTGGGGATGAATCCATGGGTGTAATGATATAATCAAAAAATCCATAACTATCAAGACAAAGTTAAAATCAATTCAAAGGTTGCATTTTTCATAAAATGTAAAATTAAGTGTAGTTTAATGTCTTCAAATATAAAATTAAATGTTTCCAAAATTTGCGCATTCTATTTTGAATCACAAGCCTTTAAATTCTATAAATTTATAAAGAAAATTATAGTAGATTATGTGACTATCCAAGGATATTAACATTCTAATTTATAAAACTGAAACTCTTGTACTTTATTGTCCACCATTTGAAGTTCTTGACCTAGGGAAGCATAAGGACATACTAATGCTTTGGTATACTATTATTTACAACTCTAATCATTTTGATTACCATACCACATTGATAGTCTATATTTAAAAATGTTAAAGACAACCCTTTCAATAATTGACTTCTCATAATGAACATATGAATAGATCTAATAAATTTTTGAAAGGCATAATAAAAACCACCAAAGGGTCAAAACACAAACAAAATTTAAACAAGTTGGAAGGGAAAACAACAACACATGAAACAAACCAAAATAGAATAATCGAATAAAAGCAAAATAAGCTAAATAAACCAGCAAAGCAGGAAACACTAACTACAAAAATAAGAAACTATATATAAAATAGATACACAAAATAACCATAGTATCTTCACTCAAACATGATATTTGATGGAGTATCCATAAATTAATCCTTCAATCATTATCTATTAATTGGTAGTGTCAAGTCCTTGCCTTGTGTATCTCTTAGTATAAATATATTTTGCCTAAAAGTTCAAATACTTGGTAAGGACCAATCCACAAAGGATTGAATTTAGCATGTTACCCTTTCTCTCATGTGCTTTATCCCATAACAAGACCAAATCTGAAATATGAAAGGCTTTCACTTGTGATTTTCGATCAAATAATATCTTTATCGTAGCTTGAGATTTTTAAAAACTTTGTAAAAATTCATCTCATTTAGATCTTCTAATTGGATCATGTCCAACAATATGGACTAAATTTATTGATCTACTTCCATGTACTCTTGTATGAATCGATAAGTGGGTTTCTTGAATTGCATTGGGAAAATTGGCTCTACTCCATAGACAAACAATAAAGGGTAACTATTCAAGATATGATTATGTCTTGGTCTAATAGCTAATAAAGCATATTTAAGTAGCACATGCCAATTATGTGGATTTTGATTAATTACTTTCTTTATGAAATTTAGTAATTTCTTGTTAGTATATTCTACCACACCATTTCTTTGGGGATAATAGTTTGAGAAAAACTTCAGTGTGATTCCATTTTGATATGCCCACTTAGTCAATTTGACTTATTGAAAGGCTGGTCTATTGTCATAAATATGTGCTAGAGGAATCCCAAATCATGTTACAATGAATTCTTCTATAAAACCAATAACTTCTACAAATATACCATTTTTTTTGCTTTAGATTTAATCCATCTCCTACAATAATTAGTAGTGGTGAAAATGAATTTATGACCCATTGATGAGTTGGGATTTATAACTCCAATGAAGTCTAATCCCCAGTAGGAAAAGGGGCATTCCTCAATCACTAGTTGCAGTAACATGGGATTATGAATCTCTCTTTTATCAAAGATTTGGCATGATTGACAAGTCCTCCATGTGCATAAGCATTCTTAAATAATGTTGGCCAATAATATCCAACTCTAACAATTATTTGTGTGGTCACATTACCGAAATGATGACCACTTCCCAACTTATCATGAAATGAGCTCATCACGTCTTATGCTTCTTCCTCATACAAACATCTCAAGTAAATTCCTTCATGATTAATGTGGTACAATACTCCTCATTACAACATTCAGCCTTAGTGCTCTTCTTTGCATATCAAAATGGGTTATTGGTTTTCCATAAAGTAAATAATGGCCAATTGAATCATACCATGGACAAAATAGAAGTTTGGATTAATTAAATTCTATAATGGATATGTTGGGATCCACTTCTAAAATTAGCTTGGAAAAACCTTGACCACATACCAATTTTATAGGTTTCACTTCAATGTCATATTCCTAAATCTTAGTAACCCAACATCCTCTCCTTTCACCTAACTCATTTTGTCTTAGCATTTGCTTAATCACAAGGTCTAAAACCAAGGCATGTACTTTATTCCTCAATATATAATGATAAAATTTTATAACTACTTTCAATAATGTGTAGTCTTGATTATATAGCATAGGGTACTTCAGTTTAGATTCTTTCAAATTTGTGCTCATAATAGCTATGGGATTCTCTCCATCTTCAAATCTTTGTGTCAAAATAGCTACAATTGTATGATAGAAGGTAAAAGAATAGGGATAGAAATCCTTAGTATAATCTAGACTAACTAGCACCAGATCTTGTATAATTTCATTCTTAATCTCTTGGAATGCCATCTTTGAATAAGTATCCCATTCTACCTTAGCTCCTTGTTTTAACATGGCATTTAGAGGTTTAGTGATCTTGATAAAACCAAAAATAAACTTTCATACAATATTGGTTTTGCCAAAAAATGATTTTAGCTCTTTCTTACATTTTGATAGATTGATTTTAGAAATAACACTAGATCACTTAGGGTTAATTGACATACCTTCCTTAGCGATAATGTGTCCTATAATCTTACCTTGCATTGCACAAAAGACACATTTTTGGGGGATAAGTGATATGTTAAATCTTATTCAGCATTCAAAAATCTTCTCTAGATGACTCAAGTGATTTGATCTAAATTTGGAAAATACATTCAAGTCATCTATGTATACTAGTATGCAATTACCAATTAGGCCTTTGAAATTAGTGTCCATAGCTCATTGGAATGTGGCACTATAATTAATTAAACCAAATGGAATTTTCTTATAGGCATAGGTGTCCCACTTGGTGTTGAATGTTGTTTTGGATCTATCTGCATTGTCCACTAAGATCTAATTCTAACCTAAGAATCCATCTAAAAAGGACATCATCTCAAAACCAGTAACTTGTTGAATAACCTCATCAAGTGAAGGCAAGGGATAATTATTTTTATCTGATGCATGATTGAAATATCTAAAATATACACAAAGATAGATTTCTCCATTTTTATTCCTCATAGGTACTAGGTGTTCCACCCAAGGTAAATGACACATTGATAAAATAATGTCAGTTGATAACATTTTCTAGACTTCCTTAAAGATGATCGGTTCCAAGAATAGATTCACTGGTATTTGACACTACCTAAAAGGTCTCTGATCAGGCTTTAAGGAAATGTTATGGGTCATAACATGAGAGTTAAATACCTTTAGTTCATTTTATCTCCATGATATATATCTTGATAGCATAATAACATATTCTTCAATGATTACATCTCTTCATTATTACATTATGACTCAACCACCATGTTTTTAGGCTTGTCTAGAGTTCTCATGTTGAAAATCCTTCAATGTTTACTTAGTTGAGGCTTATTTTTTTATTTAGATTTTATGTTGTCCAAATCAAAAAATATCTCTAATGATATCATTCCTTTAAAAATATGATTATCTTTCAACTAAATCACTCCATCAAAATTGTATTATTTTTTATTGAAATCAAGACTCCCTTATTCATCAATTACATGTGTATCAAAAACATTGGAGTTAGATAAGAAATCAATAATTTGATTATCATAAACAAAATTTTATAAATATTTAACATTATGAAGCACAGAGGGATAAGTAAATAATTCCATAAAAAAAAATTCAAGTCAGTCTTGTCTAATGGTGTGAGGTTAGCAATTGAGACAACTAATGAATCAACCATCGCATTCTCTACTCTAGGAATGAATGAAATGTTAAAAGAATTAAAATATTCAATCAAATCCCAAACATTGTATTTATATTTCTTTAAATAGGAAAGCTTACATTGAAATTTTTTACGTACCTGGTTAATGACCAATTCAAAATCATTAAAGACTATTAATTGATGGATATCAAACCTGATTGTAAACTATAAACCCAAGATTAAGGCTTCATACTCCATCATGTTGTTAGTAAAAATAAACTATAATCTATAAGCTACAGCTTTTCTCTTACTTTTGGGATCAATGAACACAATGCCTTCCCTATCTCCTTGCTTAGAGCATGTTCCATCTAAATATAGTGATCACATACCTAGATTTTAATCATGATCAGACCTTTTCTTCTTTGTTGGTTTGGTGGACAAAGTATAGACACCTGAATATATATAAGTGAAGTTGACTTGTTTATATATTTTATTTTACTCTATTATCATCATTTTCATTCATGTCTCACTATCAATTCTGATTTGATTTTTCACTCCTCTCCATGATAACCACATGTGGGAAAAGTCAATGTCCATATAGCCATTGAGTGATCTTGACTAGTATCTACTTAGTAGCATGCCATATGCTTATGTAATTTCAATTAATTTTAAATATATGAATTGATACACTCTTATTTCAGCTTACAATTTTATATGGACATTCAATAACTCACCTAAGACTTTGACTTCAAACTTGTCTAAGTAAACTATGACTTTATCTAATTTCACAATAGCTAATCCTAATTTGTTCAAAACACCTACACACATAAATTTAACTAATGCACCAAAATTTATAAGATAATTTTGAAGGTTATTACCAAAAATTATAACTATAAGCAATAATGATGGGAATTCATCCTTAGTCTTATGTATGTTGACATTGGTATTGACAGGGTTCTTTTATTTGCACTGACTACTCCTTTTTGTAAATGATTTAAGAAGTAAATCCTTTTATTCAATGGTTTATGTTAATTCAAGGAGATTTATGTTTATTTTTATATTATTCATGTCTTTTATGATGTTATAACCTATTTTTATAGTGGGTGGCTAATTATCCCCTAACTTTGGTAGAAGTGGATGATATCTAGTTTTACGATCATGATGTGTAACAACATTATCTGGTGGAGTTGAGGTAGTAAAAGGTTGATATGATCTACTCATAAGAGTATATTTTCCTCTTTGGTATTGTTGAAAGGTTTCAATATCATTGATGTTATCTTTAGGCTCATTGTTTTCTACATTAAGGTAATATAGAGTTTCTAATACCATGGTTGTATTAGGAGACATTGATGAACTAGAAGCATCTGACCTACTTGAAGTATTTTGATCATTTGGGATAACTCTTATTCATTAATTCCTTCTAAAAAATGTCAAAGTCTAGACAAAACTCAACACAATCAATTTATCCATGTTGGGTTGTGTTGTGTTCATGACACCAATTAGGCAAAGAAATATCTATAATATTGATCTCAAATAATTTGTTGGATGAAGACTCAAATTATTTACCAATTCTATTGAAGGGAATTTAATTGCATTGATAAGTGAAATTTGGGGTAGAATTTCCACTAATCAATCTACCTATTTACTTTTACAAGTTCAAAAAAATATTTCTTAATCTTTAGACCATTCTTTGGATTGCATCTATTTTAAGTTTGGCTAAATCTTGAGGGGAATTTTGTGTATTACTGGTTGCTACCAGAACTAAATCTTGATTGTAAAATGAGGCATTGATTTACTACCAGTTGGATTTATAAATCCTAAGTTTTAATTGGGGGTATTATGAGCTAAAAAAAATTGAATTGTGATTAGGAGAGGCTTTGGGAATGGCACATTATAATTTGAAAACGGGATTACGTTTAACACTAGTATATTTGGGAGAACATTGAGAATGAGAGCCATCATATACACCTATGAATTGAGTTACATATCTACTTTTATTAATTCTACATATGTAAGAGGCAAAATAATTATAATTGGATTACTCCTTAAGAAGGTGGTTGTCCTTGAACATCTATAGGGATAATAAAGCATTTGGCCTATACAAGTCTATTACCCTACTATACATATTTTGAAAACATGTAATGAAATTATATCTAGGCTCATTGGATTCCATCCTCATTCAATAAAATTTTTGGTATAAGTTGCTCATATCTATTACTTGACCAAACTAGGATAAAAACGTGGTACTCAAATGGTTTCATCCTATGATTGAATTTTATGTGAGGTTAAAGAACCAGTCATAAGTTTGATCAATCAAGGTTAAGGGAAATAACCTACATGCTACATCTTCATGTTCTACATTGAGCAACCTAAGGGATGTTTTGTAGGATGCAATGTGTTCTTTTGTAGTCCTTCCAGTGTTTGGAGTGAACTTTAGAAGATAATGCTCAAGGTTCATGTGTAAATCATGAACATCACCCAAAACATTTATAGTTGATCCAACTAGCCAAGCTATAGATATTTAGACTAATATATTGGTGAAATATTATGGGGATGATATGGTTAGGTAAAATAACCTTAAAATTTCACCCTGATTAGATTTAAGACATATACAAGCTTGGAGAGGAGAAAAAAATAGTTTGTTATGTCCCAACCTGGCTCCAGATTGTATGATCTTTGAAGAAGATTCCAAAGTGACAAACATTAATACATAGTAGTATGGATTTTAGGCACACAACATATGACAAGAATATGAATATATTATGAGTATTAATCAATGAATAAACTTAGAGTATTCATAGGTTCAATATCTAAAAGACTTACAAGATATACAATATGGCAGGGCTTGTGTTGCCCTCCTAGCACTAATGTATGTTAGTTGTGTTAAAGTAGACAATATAAATTTGGAAAATTAGAAGGAGAGGGTGTCAAGTTAACGTCTAATAAGAAATACATGTGGCATGATCCTCATTCTAGCTCCAATTTATTTTAGTCTAATCTCACTCAAAATACAGTTAATAACTAACTAATCTAAGTGAACAATAACAATTAACAGCTCATGGAAAAAAATTCCCTTTGTTTTTAGGACATGATAGTGATCCAAGGGCCAAGAAAAATCTAAAAATATATCATGGGTAGGTTTTGATTATTTTTAATTAATGTTAAATTGATTTCTTCAAAATATTTGATATCTTACAGTTAGTTTCTCTACAAATAGACTATTTACAATGTAATGGTTAGATCACTTCTCATTAAAAAAATTTAAAAGAGAGAGAGAGAGTAGGGTAAAAAAGAGGTAAATACATTTTGAGACAGGTCTTCTAATATTCATAAATTAAATTAGTGTTGGCTGTAACAAAATCATTGGGCATTAAGTCTTGCTAATGCACAAACTAGGATACCACAATGAGTAATATTCAAAGGAAAATTATGTGAACATAAAATATGGAAATCTATCCAAAATAAATCAAATACATAAGCCTATAATTATTAAAACACTATAACTAATGTAATCCTAAAAATAAATAAAATAAGCTCTTATATCCAATTAAACTATCTAGTACATAATTTAATTATATATTCACTCGCACACCAATAACATTAGAATTTTTTTTTGCATAGATTACTTATTTGGCAAAAATCAAAATAAAATAAAGAAGAAGGGCAGGTGAAATCATGGATCAAAATCAATAGATTTTTTTTACACAAATGTGTTAGCCTTGGTAGATAATCAAAATCCAAAAGCATGAGGGAACATCAGGTGTAATCCTGGCATGACTCTAGTAGTGTTTGGGAATCAAATTTGCCAACCTTGTATAATAGAAAGCAATATTACATATATATACAATGATATTCCATCATAGATATGATGTAAAATCATAATTTAAATGTTATCAATATAATCATTAAATGAAATAACTAATTAGAGCTTAGTGTTTTATGATAACACATCAATAATAAAAAAGATAAGACCAATCTAGTCATGGCACAATTTCATATACAACTTCCAAGATGGAAGTGGCTTCAATATCCAACACACTCCAAGATCTAATGATCAATGAAACTCTCTCTGATATTCAATTTCTTTTAGGCAATCTAATGATAAGCATCTACCTCATTCTGGATTAATCTCAATGATTGAGTTATTGGTACATGCTTTAGTGCCTTGTCTATTTTCAATTTATTATGTTTATCTCCAAGTCATCACAACTTATTTTAGATAAAATATTTTGTATATTAAATGTTTATGCCTAGGAAATATTAGAACAATGGGCTCTTCCAATTATATAATGGATGCATTTGGTTTTCTTGATGAACCTATTGATATGCTTATTCTTTGGGTCGACTCTACCTTGGAGCTATGAATAATTTTCTCAATTTCGGCATCTCATTTACCTAGATCTTCACCAATGCTCTAGGCATTACCATATCCATGCTCATTTTCTCCCATTATTAGATCACCAAATCTTTGATACAAGTTATTTCAACTGACTATTTCAAAATGTTGAGGTCTATGCACTGTAGTCACCTACTCTCCTCTGTTTGTTGTCTTTGATTCTAATAAAAAATAAGCCATCACTTTACTATCACTTGGTCTTTATTATAGTTGTCAAATTTTGTCTTTATGTATGCTAAGGGGATGGTTTCATGTCTACTTAATTGCCACTTTTTACCTTTTCATCTCTCCGCTACTTCTTTTACATTTGGTTTTCTTGATGAACCTATTGATATGCTTATTCTTTGGGTCGACTCTACCTTGGAGCTATGAATAATTTTCTCAATTTCGGCATCTCATTTACCTAGATCTTCACCAACGCTCTAGGCATTACCATATCCATGCTCATTTTCTCCCATGATTAGATCACCAAATCTTTGATACAAGTTATTTCAACTGACTATTTCAAAATGTTGAGGTCTATGCACTGTAGTCACCTACTCTCCTCTGTTTGTTGTCTTTGATTCTAATAAAAAAATAAGCCATCACTTGCCTATCACTTGGTCTTTATTGTAGTTGTCAAATTTTGTCTTTATGTATGCTAAGGGGATGGTTTCATGTCTACTTAATTGCCACTTTTTACCTTTTCATCTCTCTGCTACTTCTTTTACACTAGGCTTCATGTCTTTGCCCATCGAGTCCCAATTTGCCAATGGCAGTCTATCATCATTCCTAAGCTTTACTTTGTCTTTCACTGTAATCATCATCATAGACACATGGATTCTTTTTTATATCTCAGGCTCTTCATCCTTTTGACTAATGTTTCCAATTCCTCAAGCTTTTAGGCTTCTAAGATGGTGACAAGTATCACAATATTAGGGCCTCGAAGCCATGGAACTTTGACGATATCATTCCACTCCTAAGGTGTTTGGATAATAACTTAATGCTTTCAAAATTCTAATCTTTTGAGGTTACGATCTTCCAAGTTATTAATCTTTTGGGTCACCAAGATTGTGTCATGTGGTGTGATCTCAAGACTCAAGGGCTTTAAAATAACTTAGTCACCTTACAAAAAGGATTTGACAATGGATCTCTTTGGGTTGACTATATTTTGACACATCGATGAAGATTGATGGCTTTAGGTGTGAATTAGGAATTTGATGATAAAGGGGAGATTAGTATTATGTTAGTGGATAAATCAAATCAAAAGCACAGTAAACTAACACCTTCATGCCTAGTTACTAGGGTGAGATTATTAACAAAAACAAATGCAAAAGCACAACTAAAAAGTAAGGAAAAATAATAATCCTTCACCTTCCTTGGATGCTCTAATGTTTTACTGTAGTAGCTTGCTCAGTTTGTGCTCATGAAGTCTACATCAATGGAAGCTTGACTACCTCCATCTCTCCTTGGCACCTTTCTTGGCTTTGGATTTAATATCTTTGCATCACAACTTTGGCATTGAGAGGTTTTGGAATCAATTTGGTATGGTAACTTTGCACAAGTTAAGTTTAGAATTTAAGTGGCAAGACCTCTTATTTATAGTTTTTGAAAAATGGCTAGAATCAACTTGAACCATCCATCTCAAGATTGAGATGTGTGGCTAAGGATTAATCCAATTATGTAATTAAAAATAAATAAATATGCTCATCAATATTTTGGATAGAGGGGCATTTAAGAGGCATGAGAGGCATTGATGAGGCATGGGAGAGGTTAACCTTGATATTTTATGCATTTATGGCCTAAAGATGTCTTCCCAAGAAATGATATCACCTGATGATGCAGATATTCAATATTTATTTCTAAAAATAAGTATTCAACAAGTTTCCATGGAATTATTAATTAGGCTCTAATTTGGTTTAATTAGCTCTTAAGCATGATTAAGCATTTTGTGAACAAATTACTCAAATTGATTAAAACGCCTTGTTATTGGTCCAAAATTTGAATAGATTGGAATTAGAATGCGATATTAGATGCATTAGATCCATTATCCCATTTAGGATATTTCCAACACAAAATAACAAATAGATGCATCTCGTGCAACAATTTTGATAGAAAAGAGCAATCCAGAGAACCTATGTGCAAAATTGGCATTTTGACTTGAAATGATTTGATCAAAGTTAGCTAACCCATAAATTGTATTACCCCATTTAGGGATACCCTAACCAAAATTTGCACTTGAATATATCAATTTTAACTCATTTAATGTGTTTTAGTGTTTTTAGGCCAAATTGTGCATTTTGGTCAAAATTGGTCAAAGCTTGGTTGGAGATCATTGGTGGCCAAATTTAAGTGTCTACACTGGGAGATCTTGACTATATTTGCAAACTAATATAAATCAAAATTAATCTTGGAAACAATTAGTAGGATAGTTGAAAATGAAAATTTATCTAAGTAATATGAGGCTCGATCAAAGCAAATAATGACTTCAAAATTAATTGTGAAAAGTGCAAAATGCTTTTTAAATCCTATTTTTAATAGAGACTAAACTAAATAAGCAATAATATAATTAAAATAAACTGATTTAATAGCTAAATGAATATTATAAATCAATTAAAATGATGATTTAAATCATAATTTGAACTAACTATGGATGAATAAATATCATGATATAATCGAAAAGATCAACTATGAAGCACAAGACCAAATCACTCAAGAAAATTAAAAGGTGAGTTATTGTTGTTTGAAATATTGACAATGAGGGTTTTATTGCTTATGAATGAATGATTACATGAGGCTAATGTCAAATTTATAAATAAGTTTGACTCATAAATTGGAAACTATAAAAGGAAACAAATCTCTTCAATTAGAGTGGCATTAATAAATGAAGTCATTGGAGTATGCAAGAACATGAAAAGAAAATAGTGATGATAATTAAGAGGGTCCCCATGTGATATTTTAGAGTAATATTGTGTGTTGGGCCTAATACCCAACAAGGATAATGCTTATTTTTTACCTAATATTATTTTTTTAATAGGCCTAATTATGGTATGAAATGATTTTTTACTCCATAGTAGTAAATGCAATAGTGTATCTTTATTTTGAGTGAGTTAATTATTTGAAAAAAATTACATATGTGACCAAATATTTGATAAAACCATGTAACACAGTAGATAAATGCAAACCCTAATTGGTATCCCCATCCTTGTGCTTTCACCAAGTGGTGTCAGAGCAAGGTAGTGTCCTTGTGGTTATGTATGTGAAAAATTATCAACGTGTGTTATAGAACCTAATGTTTCAAGTGAAGAGAGTGAGTTTATTAAGCTCACTAAATGTAAGAAAGATTTTTTTATTTTTATGGTAGTTGTTTCTATCTAATTTTTGCTTTTCCTAAGTGTGAAAAGTATAAACTAGTTATGAAGTGTGTGGAAGAAAAACTTGTTGAATGTGTGCACATTGGATCCAAGTGATTGTGGAGAGATCCTCTTTGTCTTGTGAGGATGACATAAAAATAATAAAACACTAAAATAAACTTATTTTTTATACAAGTAGATGGGTGGATTGCTTAACGTGAGCTAGATTCTAGAAGCAAAAAGCTTTCTAGAAGGCTGTCAATCCACCTATTTTTAAACACTTAAGTGGTAATTATAAAAGAAATATATTTGCCTTATATGATTGTAAAAATTAAATTAAATACATCAAATAATAAAAAATTAATTAGGAAAACTAAATGCTTTAATTAGATGGCTAAAATAAAGCAACTAGTTTAAATATTGCTAATGCTGAAAATTGGCTAAAATAAAGTTGTGGTTTTTGGTTTGGATTGGTTTGATAAAGGTCAAAAGAGTGATTTGGTTTGGGTTGGAAAGGGTTTGATATGGTGAATTTTAATGTTTTAAATAAAACAAGAGGGATAAATGGTCAAAATAGGGCCAAGAATTCAAAGGGAAAATGGTCCAAAATGAGGCCAAGAAGGCAAATAGGCAAATGGTCAAAATGAGGCCAAGAAGGCAAAGGTGTAAATGGTGATCAAGAAGACAAATGGGATATGGATAATAGGATAAAATGAAAAGAGGGTGATGAAGAAAATAAGTGAAATAAGAAGGTCAAAGTCAAAGGAATACAAAAATTAAGATAACTAAACAATAAGATTACCTCAATGCTTGAAGATGCTTGTTGATAGTTGATGAAGACTTGAAGTAATTTTGGCAGAGTTTTTTTCTTGAGCTCCTTATCTTTAATATTATTAACTCCTTGATTATATCTCCAAACATGCAACATAAATGTTAATAAAAAAATACTAACTTCCAACTTAACCTTTGGTGAAGGAGAGGGGGGGTATTTATAGCATTTGATGTTGGGAAAAATGCCAAAAGAGTAGAATAGTGAAGTAATTCTAATTTTTCCAAGTGGTGCATGATTTAGTCAAGGTGAGTTTGGTGTGGAATTCCCATGTGGGTTAAAAAATCTCCCTTTTTGCACATGAATCCAAGTTTGAATGGAAATCATGCACATGGTTTTAAATGAGACCGAAGGCTTTTTACAACCCTTATTTGTCTTCATTCAAGCACTTAAAGAGGTGGCACACCAAATTTGGCACTATTTTCCATGTATGGGATGATAATTACAAGGTGAGGTTGGTGGTGATTCCAATGTGGGTTGGAAAGTCTCCCATTTGGGTTGGTGAGCCTCTATTTCGATTAAAAAGTCAAAAATGGGTGCCATTTGTCTTTCCCAAAGTCTTAAAGAGGTAGGTATCTCTTTTAAAGTATAATTTCATGTGGTAAGACAAAAATACATGTTTAATAATGACCTCTTAATGTTAAATTCACCACATTTCAAGGGGGGGCTTGTGATGCTTGAATGAGGTCATCAAGTACTTTGGGAAGGGTCCCAGGTGGGGTATGATGTCCCACATCAAGCCACATCACTTTCCATATCACCTCCAAATCACCTCCCATGTCACTTGACATCTCACATGCCATGTCACTTACCATGTCATCATGAATAGTGATAGTGGGTCTCACAGTGAATAGTGATGGCAAATAGTACTTTTGAATAATACTTTCAAATGGTGATTTTGAATGATATTTATGACTATGAGAATAGTGATTTAGTTGGGTTAAGGGGGGGTTTTGGTAAGGTTTTAAAAAATTTAGGGGATATAGAGGAATATAGTCATTAAAAAATATAAATGTGTAGTTTTTTGGTGTCTACATTTTGCCCTTTTTTGTTATGCAGCTTTGAATTAACAAGTTGCAAAACAAAAAAAATTGCTTGGTTAAAGGTCAAGATGCCCCAAGTATGGAAAGATGGTTTCCCCCTCAAACTGAGAGTTGATGAAGAAAGGTTGAATCAGGTGTAGGTTTGATAAGTAGTTGATGGGGAGGCACTAGGTGGTACCACAAGGTAGTTGGGTATGTGAAATGTTAATGGGTTCACAAAATATGAATAAGCACAATAGTCAAGATTATGTAGAGACTAAAGGTGCCAATGTTGATAACAAAAATTTTAGGTTGTAAGATAAATGATAAGGTAATTGGTCCTCAGTGTTGGTCATAATTGATCGGGTTAGTCTTATCAAGGCTCCTAGACAGGGTCGGTGTTGACTCAGGTATCTAGGGTAGGAAGTGCTCCTGAGAAAGCATTTATGGTATATTTTTTACATGAGGTGGTGTAAATATTTAAAATTTCAACATGACAAGGTTGGTCATTACAAGCAAAAGTTATTACAAAAAAACACCAATGTTTTGGGTTAAAAGCAACTGATGTCAAGGTGGACATGGTGAAAGCATGGGTGGATTGGGTATGGGTTGGAAGGGGATGGCCGAGTTGACTCTAGATGCATGGGGCAAGTGGATGCTACCTACATAGTTCCATGGATAAGAATCCAAAAAAGAACATCAAGCTAAATGTAGTTTGTTTAAGGTGAATGGTGTTGGTTAACTTGGTTTCCCCAATTTGATATCATGTAGGTAGGTTCGGGGGAAGGACGTTGGAGAAAGGGAAGTGCCAAAGGGTGGAAAAGATGGCTATCAAATATTTTCTGATGGGTGTGGTATAAATGGTGAATGAGATTACCTAATATGTAATTAGATGATTACATCAACTATGCAAAAGGAATCTACAACCATGGATAAGTAGGTTGAAGCATGAAGTTTCTACCACCATCATAAAGAAAAAGAAAGGTAGAAATATGTAGTACTAGGATTTGGAAGATATGGAACTACTCAAATTACCATGGTGATCCAATGGGTTCTTTCATCACCATCCAAATAAGTCAACATTATTTACATTCTACAATAATGTCATTAACAGGCTATGGAAGGTTATTATTCAATGGTTCAAAGAAGCAAAGTAGTAAAGTGGGTAAATAAGAAGTGGTGAAGATTTGAACCTTTGACCCTTGAGTTAGTGGGGCCCCAAAATAAGTAAGTATTGATTTATTGAGGGAATTTAGAGAAAGACACTAAGGGGTTTTAGAATATGGAGTGAGGTGAATAATAATAACATTAATTAATTAAGGGAGCAAGTTGTGGATTATGATTAAAAAGTAGGGCTATTGTAAGGTGTAAGAAGTAGTCTGAAAAGGGAGAATCAAGGGAAATTATTGGTTGGAAGGTTAGGGTGTGTGAGAGGGTGTAGCTATTATCCCCATGTGGGTATCCAAATCTTCCATTTGAAGGTGGTTTTAGTTTTTATTCTAACATCTTTGAAGGTCAGAGTAAAGGGGTTGAAAATAGGCAAGACTAGAGGGGTGAGGAAGGAATTTTCATCTCAATGGCTAAATGATGTTTAGGTTTATGAGTTTATCATATGAGCCCATATTCCTAGCTAATTATGTTATAGAGATGTAGGATTGGTATATATCTCACAGTAAACCAAAATTGAGTTAATACTTTGGAGGCTATAGCATGCTCAAAATGGGTAGAGGGTTGAAGAGGAAAAAGGTGATAGGGAGGGTGAAGGGAGTAATTAGAGGGGGACAAAAAAAAAGAGTCTGAGCATAACATATAGAGGCATTAAAGGAAGAAAGGGGTGCTCTTGAAGTAAGGAACTTGACTAGATTTCATGCATTAAGGCAAGGGAATGGAGGATACAAGGAAGTAGACAAGGAGATGTATGCAAAAGTAGTACAATTGGTGACTACACTCTAAAGAGGTGGAGGTGAAATTGGAGAACATAAGGGAGATCCAACAAGGGATGAGGTAAAGGTGTGCTAGGATATGGATGAAGAGAAAACAATGAGGTCATAGATAAATATGAAGGTGGAGAAGGATGTAAGAAGCCAGGCATAGTCATATAGGTCAGGAAGAACAAGGAAAGGTATCAAGGGAGATGAAAAAAGTGAAATGAAATGGAGAAAAGAGAATAAAAAGAAAAGGTAGAATATTGGGGGTGAGAGATGCACTAAATAATGATAGATTGAAAAGGATGGGGAGAGAAGTGTAACAATCATGAAGGGTAAGGGGAGAATGAGGGATATGAGTGGTAATGAAAGGTTTGAAAACAAGTCTAAAAAGGTTGAAAGAGAAAATAGTTTGGTGATGAAAATTAAAAAAAAGGAAATAAATGGAAGAAAGGAAACATGAAGAAAAAAGGAGTGAAATGAGGACACAAAAAGGATGATGGGAGAGGGAAGAAGCAGGTGGTATCTTGACCAAGTAAGCATGGGTTATGATATGCAAGGAGAGGAATAATGAAGCAAAGCAGATGGTGGTTTTGGAGATGAGAATGGGATGGAAAATTAGAAAGGGGTGAGGAATGAGGGGAAGTAAAGGATGGGTGGACAAGAAGGTGAAGAGAGAAGGTAGGTGTTAATCAACTTTTTAGAAGAGATTGACAAGCTGAAGGGGTGATTAGAAGGGATTGACAAGCCGAAAAAATGGTGAGGTGGTGAAGAAATAGGGGATGCAATGAAAGGGAGTGAGATGAAACCATGGGATGAAGATCAAGGATGATAACAACAAAAAGGAAGAATTAAAGTAGGGATATAAAGCATGGATACTCAAATAGATGCAAAAGATAAGTGAGTACCAAGATGGAAAGAGGAAAAGGGGAATGTAAAGAGGAAAATTATGGAAGGCTTCTCAAAGGATAAATACCCAAGGAGAAACTAGTTATGGAGGAAAAAGGGGAAGATAAAAAAGATGAAAGTATGGAAAAAAAGAAAACAAGAAGAATGGAAAATGGGTATAGTGGGAAGAGTGGTGGAATGGTAGAGAGTGGTGGTTCATGTAAAGAAAAAGTATAGCAACAAAAGAAACAGAAAGATTGCATGATGCACAGTGTGATGTGGAATGGGTGAGGGAAAGAGAGTGATAAAGAGGGTATGAAAAATAGCCAATGGTGAGGGGAGATGATGAGGACAGAGAAAGAAGTTGAAGGTGATAAAGGACAAGGTTGGTAATAAGGTGAAAGAGAGGCAGAAAATGGAAAAGGTGGGTGGGGAAGTGAGCCATGAAGCATACGTAAGGAAAGGTGATGGGGAGGCTAACAAAGTAGAGTAAGAGGTGGATTTATGGGAGGTAATGGGGGTCAATGGGGAATGCTATCAACCCTTGTGTTGAAAGAGATTGACAAGTTGGAAAATTTGTTCAAAGAGATTGACAAGCTGGAGGTAGGGAGATGGTTAGGAGATAGGTAAAGAAGTGGAAGAAAAGATATGAAGTGGGATGAGAAGGGGAAATAAAGTAAAGGATATGGCTGAGCTAACCTCAGTAATTGAGCACTACCTACATGGTCTAAAAAAACTTGAGATCAATGTAGTTCTCCCAAAAATGGGGGAAAATCTTAAGAGGAAGTATTAGATGGTGTTAAAACATAAGGATACTTAAGAAAGAATTCAAATCTTCCTTGATTTAGGATTCCCTAAGCAAGAGGGCATTGTTAGCAGTGGAAATGAGTGAGAATAAAAAAGGGAGGGGAATTAGTTGTTAGTGGCCAATCTTCCCCTAGAGTAGCACCTACATAGTCTGTGGACACCAAGCCAATGTAGTTCAACAAGGTTTGGGTGAGTGGTGTTAAAATTGGCTACCATAATTTGATGGACCACATGGGCTAGTTTGGGCTGATGGAAAAGGTTTTGTAAAACAAAGGTTTTGGGTTTTGGTGAAGGTGTTGGTGAAATTGAATGGGGTACGTTGGTAAGTAGTTACCATAATGATCCCACATTTAGTAGGATGAGAGCTACAGATGGGTAAGGTAGGATAAATAGAAGGGAACACAATGCTAAGTATCATAAATGATCTTTAATGGAGATAATCCAAAGAAGAGGTGCCTTTGTTAGGAGGTTACACCTTCTAAAATTGTGTGAGGGTAGGAGTTTGGAGATAGTGTTTACCACTATGAGCTGAGTTTTAGGAGGCAGAGGTCTATCCAAATCTTCAGAGTCATTGTGGCCAAGGTTCATTACCACTACAAGCCAAGTTTTAAGGGTAAAAGTGAAGTGATGACCTAAAAAGAATTTATTTGATGATCAAGTAGATTCTACAAGTAAGGAAGTGAGCAACATGGTGAGTGATAGAGGATGGACCTTGCCTAACCCAAGATATGCATGCGTAGGCTACACAAATGGTGGCTATGTCTACATCCTCTATCCCAACTCTATGGAACCAATGACTTATTGGTTATGTTAGGTTGGGCTTAACTAATAAGAAGTTGTGTGGATAAGATAAGGTGATTGTTCCCCTATTATGGATGACCTTTTAGCTATCATAAAATAAAAGGTTGATATGTTTGAGCAGACACTGCCAATGGTTGGGGTCTGATGTTCAAAGCATGTGGTAATGGGTTGATAGGAATAAGGAGGGTAAAAGGGGTAAGAAGGTGAATGAATCACTGTGAAAGACCCAGAGTAGAGTATGATTCTCACCCTATGGGGATGAATGTGGGAGAGGAAAATAGAGTACACCCTTTAACAGTCATTGAGATAGGGAATGGTATAGATGTTAGTTCAGGGAGTAATCAAGTATAAAGATGGTTGAACATAAATCTAGAATCACCAAATAATTAGTCTAATGCCTAGGTAGGAAAATAATGTATGTTTGTGTGTTAGGCAATGTGTGTGTAATTTGATGACTATGTATGTGTCATGTGATTCCTCACACCCTAAATAAAATATTACACAGTTTGCTATGAACATGTAAAAATGTGTTGGATATCAATGTTTGAATGTTTTCATGCTTAAGATTGTGTTTATATTTATGAATGTTATGGTTATGGTTATGATTGGTATGGTGATGGTTGTTGTAATCTTACTTAATGTAAAAATGATGATTAAGGTTTTTGAAATATTGGATGGTAAAAGTTGTGATGAGAAACATCAACCAAGCACATTAAGATGAAAATAGGACATGTTGCTTTGTTTTTGACAAGGAATAAAAATGGACCCAAAGTGGGATCAACTTAATGAATATAATCCCTTCAAATGTTATGCATGAGTGGTCATTAGTTGATAAAAAAGGTTTCTTAATCACAGGATGTGAAGTAAGCTCTAAATCCCTTGATTTATAAATAGTCTAAAAGGAAGATGGGTGATAGGTGGTGTAAAGGGTAATGGGTGATATGTATGATAACCTCATGTGAATTATTTTTACCCCTTTTATAGGTGGCCTAAGAATTGTAGTAGACAAGTTCATGTCGTATGCTAGATGTACATTGATCAATGCGAGAAGTCTATATTTAATAGCTGATTACAACTTTAGATTTTTTTGTGATAGTGGGTCTTTTGATTTATTTTATATATGGGAAGCTGATCGATGTGAGAAGCTTCCATGAAAATGCTCTACTTTTGACAAAATTAACTCAACCATCCTTTAAGGGATTGGTCTAAGCTTATTGGCTTTGTTTTTAATGTTTTTGATATCTATGCTTCAAGGGAGCAGTCTACCTTACATGTGGCAATTTTTATTTTTGTTTTTGGGTAGTTGTCCTTCGAGGGAGTAGTTTGCAATACTTAAGATATTGACCCAATTAATTGTTTCAAGATGAAATGTGTTTAGACATGGAGCGGTCTAATTAAATTCAAAGGTTTACCTTTATGAGGGCAAAACTTTACACAAGAAGGTCAATGATATGTGAAGGGGTGTGGTTTTGAGAGACAATGACCATGGGATTTCATCTTTTTAGAGATGAAAAGTATCCATGAAAACCATGGTATTGGTAGAGCCATGGTACCCATATTTAGGATTAGGCCATGACTATGATAGTTAATCACATGGTTCTATGTTGTAATCAATTATCCTCAAGAGGGGAGGAGGAAGGTAGGTGAAGGTTAAAATTTTATAATCAAGGGATGAGCTTAAGTTAGACAAATAGGTGAGCTTGATCCCTTTTATAAAAAAAAAATGGATGTAGAGGTAAAGCATTGACAGGCTCAGGTTCTAGTTTGCCTTCGAGAGAGGAAAAATGATAAGTTCCTTATCTATACTTATGGATGATGATTTAGGGTCCAAGCTAATTAAAATCAAGCTTGCCTCATTTTACTTTTATCCATGTTGGTCACATGTCAGTTTTAATTCAGGATGAGGTCTCTAATGTTAAATTTTAGAGGGTTAAGGTATAGTTGGTTAGGTTTGATGGAGATGGGTAATCTCTAATGGTTTAATGGGAGAATTTGTATCCCAAATAGGTCAAGTTATGTCCAAATGGGTTTCCCCAATTTGATATACCACTTGGTTTAAGTCAGGTTGATGGATGGGTTTGGTTGATAGGTTGAGGAAAAAAATCCAAGGGTTAGTTCAGTTAATGGTTAAGGTATGGTTGAAGTTAATAAATGGTTAAATATTTATGGAAAGAAAGTTCCCCTAGTTTACTCTTTGTATGGGTGGGGAAAAGATCCCAAATTGAAGGTGTTTGTGGTTGGGTTCGATTAGAATGTTGAGGATTTGAAGGGTATGTCTGTGGAATGGAAATTTTAGCCTTTCTCTTATCCTTTTGTTGGACCTGAGAGTGGGTAACCCTACAAATGGTGTGGATAAAAGGAAGTTTTAGTTTAGCTTGTTGCTTTGGTTTCTCCTTACTCTTAGGTGAAAATGGGGGAATAGACAAGTGTTGGGTAGGTTTGGTTGATGATTGGGTTGGTAATGGGCTCAAAGGAGGTTCATTTGATAACATATTATCATTGTCATAAAGCTAGTGGATAATGGTTTTAAGAGCCTTGTAGTGTTTTGTATCATGTCCAAGTTTCTTATGGTAAGAGCACACATGGTGGTCATTATCATGAAGATTTTGGGTGTGAAGGTTTGAAAGTTTTGATAGGGTCAAAAGGTTTGATAGGTGGTAAGGTTAAGGAAGAGGCTTTCAATAACCTTTATAAAATGGTTGAATATGATTCATGCAAAGGTGTTGGAGGTGATAGGTTTTTAGTTTTGGGAGCCTTCCTAAAATTAGTTTTTACTATAGAAGTTATGGGTGGTGGGGTATTTTTGGTTTATCTATTAGGTTGGGATGGCTTGGTTAAGGGAGTTTCATCTGATAACATATTATCCTCATATAAGTTGTGGATGAGTGCTTGGAGAGATTTACAATGATCTGTGTCATGTCCAGGTGTCTTATGGTATGCACAGACTAAGCTATATTTAAACCATTTTGGTTTAGGACATGAAGGGTCAATAGTTTTGATAGGTTGGAAACATTTGAGAGGAGGTAAGGTTAAGGAGGAAGTTTTCAATAGCCTTTATAAAATGGTTGAATAGGATTCAAATAAAGGCATGGGGGGTGATGGATTTTTGGGCTTTGGAGTGGGAGCCTTCTTAGGATCAGGCTTTACCCTGGAAGTTGTTTGTTTTGGAATGGTTCTAGTAGATTGGTTAGGTTAGGGTTGTTTGGTTGGTTTATAAGTAGAATATTTAAGAGAAGTAGGGGCCATGGATCTATTTCGAGATAGTTTAGGTATTCCACCCTTTAATAGATTTAGTCAAAGTTTTCTTTGATGGAATTGATGGAGTTAGGTCCAATTTCAAATATTGATGAGTTATGATAGGAATAAGAAATTTTCCTAGATTCTTGATGGGTTTAGTCAAAGAGGTGTAAGGTTATTTAATAATTATAGATGGAAGTGGGTTGGATGGTTCCTTATGGTTTTGGAGGATGGAGTATCTAAGGATGGGGTTGAGGTAGTGATAGGTTTGAGGGTGGATTAAAGTGAAGCTAAGGGTTCTTATTTGTTTTGGTAAGGGAGGCCAAGATGATGCCAGAAAGTGGCTCTATTGAGATTGGATTGAGAAGTGAACTCTAGGCTTTGTACTAGCCTAGAAAAGGGCTTATAGATAGGTTTGGTTCCTTGATCATCGATTTCAAAGCTTAAACCCTTGGGTGGAGAAGAGGGAATGGTTTCCCCATTTATGTTTTTAGTGGAAGGTTCAAAATTTAGAGAAGATGTTTCTTCCATAGATGGTGTGGATAAGGTGACCTCTTCTAAATAAATGATTTCCAAAGGAAGATTAGGTGAGTTTGTGGTGGGGGAAGAAGGTGTAATGGCATAAAGTGAAATGAAGGGAGTGGTTGCTTCCTTTGTTTGGTCATCCAAAGGAATGGGAAGTGATTCCCCCACTTCAATGAGTGGGGTGGAAGAAGTAATAGTAAGCTCACACCTCAAACAAAGCTCACACCTCAAACAAGAAGTAAGCAAAAGAAAAGATTCAAGAAAATAAAATCATACACTAAGATATGTAAAATCCTATAACTTTAATTATCTCTTTTGGCTTATGCCTTAGAAAGTGTGAAGAAGGAATCTGGTTTATAGAACAGGTCCTAAATAAGGTAATCTATGTTTGGTTTTGGGTTATGTTTAGGCACTTGAGAAGAAGTCTATATTGGATCAAGTATATGGCTTGGTACTTGGGGCTGGATCCCCTCACTTTATGATCCCACAATTAGTGCAGATGCTTAGCCAATATATACTAATTACCAGAGTTTATACTCAACTAGAGAGCTGAGTTGGTTATCTCTTTGGTGATTAAATCCAAGTACGATAATTGAGAAAGGGTAAGGTGATCTGATAGGTGATGAAATCCTAGTTGAGCCTTGTAGCAAGTGAGTTTTTTTTTTCAAGTGTTTTTATTATGTAACATATGTGCACTATGGTTAATTTTCTTTGCCTTTAATTAATCGAGGTGAACTAATTAAGCATGCAAGCAAACAATGTATGCAGTTAATTTTAACCCAAAGGAAAAAAAAATGACATTTTTAATGAAAATAAGAACAACTAAAATGGGCCTAAATGAAACATTAAAATACAATCCTAATCCTAGGATGAATTCTCTTTTTATTTTAATAAATGCAAGAAAAAAATATAAAAAATTTACTTTTTTATTTTTTCCTAATTTTTTAAAAAAAAGAAGCTAAAACTTACGATTTGAAGAGATGAATGATTAATTTAAAAAAATGAAATTACATATAAATTACATTTTACTAATGTAAATAAATGTCTTAAAATAAAAAATAAACCCAAGAAAACACAAGGGTCCCACTAGGCATGCCGAAATATTTCTATCTAATTTTTGCTTTTCCTAAGTGTGAAAAGTATAAACTAGTTATGAAGGGTGTGGAAGAAAAACTTGTTGAATGTGTGTGTGTTGGATCTAAGTGATTGTGGAGATATAATATTTTGCTTTGGAGGAGTACCTTTAAAATAATAAAACACTAAAATAAACTTGTTTGTTAGACAAGTAGATGGGTGGATTGCCTAGCGTAAGCTAGATCCTGGAAGCAAAAGCTTTGTAGGAGGCTATCAATCCACCTGCTTTTAAACACTTAAGTGGTAATGATAAATAAATATATTTGCCTTATATGAATTTAAAACTAAAATTAAATATATCAAATAACAAAAAATTAATTAGGAAAACTAAATGCTTTACTTAGATGGCTAAAATAAAACAACTAGTTTAAATAATGCTAATGCTGAAAATTGGCTAAAATAAAGTTATGGTTTTGGGTTTGGATTGGTTTGATAAATGTCAAAAGAGTGATTTGGTTGGGATTGGAAAGGGGTTGATATGGTGAAGGTTAATGTTTTCAAGAAAACAAGAGGGATAAATGGTCAAAAGAGGGCCAAGAAGGCAAAGGGGAAAATGATCTAAAATGAGGCCAAGAAGGCAAAGGGGCAAATGATCCAAAATGAGGCCAAGAAGGCAAAGGGGCAAATGGTCAAAATGAGGCCAAGAAGACAAAGGGGTAAATGGTGATCAAGAATACAAAGGGGATATGGATAAGAGGATAAAATGGCAAGAGGGTGATGAAGGAAACAAATGAAATAAGAAGGCCAAAGGGAAAGGAATACAAAAATTAAGATAACTAAATAACAAGATTACCTTAATGCTTGAAGATGTCTATTAATGAAGATTGGCTTGTTGATAGTTGATGAAGACTTGAAGTAATTTTCGCACAGTTTTGTTTTTTTATCTCCTTATCTTCAAGATATTGACCTCCTTGATGATACCTCCAAAGCTTCAACACAAATGTTAATAACAAAATACTAACTTCCAACTTAACCTTTGGTGAAAGAGAGGGGGGGTATTTATAGCATTTGATTTTGGAAAACATGCCAAAAGAGTGGAATAGTGAATAAATTCAAATTTTTACAAGTGGTGCATGATTTATTAAAGATGAGGTTGGTGTGGGGTTCCCATGTGGGTTGGAAAATCTCCCTCTTTGCACATGAATCCAAGTTTGAAAGGAAATCATGCACATGGATTTGAATGAGACTATGCACTTTTTACCACCCTTATTTATCTTCATTCAATCACTTAAACAGGTGACACACCAAATGTGGCACTATATTCCATGTGGGGGATGAAAATTCCAAGGTGAGGTTGGTGGAGATTCCCATGTGGGTTGGAAAGTCTCCCATTTGGGTTGGTGAGCCTCCATTTGGGTTAAAAAGTCAAAAATGGGTGCCCTTTGTCTTTCCCAAAGGCTTAAAGAGGTAGGTATCTCTTTTAAAGTCTAATTTCATGTGGAAATACAAAAATACATGTTGAATAATGACCTCTTAAGGGAAAATTCTCCACATTTCAAGGGTGGGGCCTTGTGATGCCTGAATGAGGTCATCAAGTACTTTGGAAAGGGTCCCAGGTGGGGTATGATGTCCCACATCAAACCACATCACTTATAAGCCACATCACTTTCCAAATCACCTCCCATGTCACATGCCATGTCACTTTCCATATCACATGCCATGTCACTTACCATGTCATCATGAATAGTGATAGTGGGTCCCACAGTGAATAGTGATGGTGAATAGTAATTTCAAATGGTGATTTTAATGATATTTGTGACTAGGATAATAGTGATTTATTTGGGTTAAGTGGGGGTTTTTGGAAGGTTTAAGAAGTTTTAGGGGATCTCAAGGCATTTAGTCATCAAAAACTATAAATGTGCAGTTTTTTGGTGTCTACAATAGTCATAACATGTATAGAAGATGATTATGTTGCATTAGAGATGGAGAAATTGTTCTACATATCAATGTGGATAATGAAATATGAGAAGGTACATATTTTCCTTAAGGTCACATTAGGAGCTATAGGTTATCATTTGGATGCCCAAGTATACATTGATTCTATTGTGATGATATTGAGAATGATATATAAGATGTCTGACATGAAATAGGAGCTATAGGTTATCATTTGGATGCCCAAGTATACTTTGATTCTATTGTGATGATATTGAGAATGATATATAAGATGTCTGACATGAAATAGGAGCTATAAATAGTTAATTTTGATGTAGATAAGGATCCAATATTCAGTTGGATAGTGTGGGAACAAATCCAATAAGGTTTTATGAGGAGGTGGTTGGTCTACAGTGGGTTTAAGCCCACATGGAAGAGTAATTTGCATGAAAGAGCATCTTAGTGATGGTGATCATATGAAGGTGGGTTTCAACCCATAAGTGAGTGGAATGGAATACAAATAAGCCTTTGGTAGAGGAGAATGATATATGGTGGGTCTAATCCCATAAGAAGTGAGAGAAATAGTATAAATGAGTAGATGATAGGTTTGAATTCAACAAGTATCAACTAGAAATGGTCAAGTAAGAAATAAAAATAGTTGAAGCAATTGGTTTATTGGAAGGAAGTGCCATGTCTATTATGGTTTATGGTTAAAAGATTGGTTTTTTTACTTATTCCATCCATGTGAGTAGGAGCTCACCTTTTTAAGCCTTGGTTGTCTGATGCAGGATTACCCAAAATTTTGTGTAATCTTACATTAGCCAAAACTAGATTACTTGTGTGTTTGTGTGTTTTTTATTTGTTTTATGTTTTAGTATTGATACTCATTGAGCAGTTCAGATCATGGTGTTTACATGATATTTCTTACACTAATTTTATGATGCATGCATGTAAGGATGTGAATTTTATACAACCTCATGTTTGGATAAATTCTTATGAATGACCATGTGACATACATATTATGACGTGAATAAAATCTTTAAGAATGTCAAAATGGTAAGAATGTTATGATCTAATGCATTTTAGTATGGAGAGAACATTTTCTCAAGTGGGGGAGAAGAAAATTAGAAGAGACATTCAACTAAGAAAATGTCTAAGGAAAATATTCATTTTTGGGTTAGAAAAATGAACTAGTACAAAAGGAAAAATTTTGGTGGAAGTTTGGTGGAATTTTTGGCGAACATAAGGTAAATAGTTAGAAGTGGAACCATTTTCTAGATAGAATTCAAAACATATTTCAAGGGGGGGGAACAAAGGGATATTACAGGAAGAATGTTGGGGACACTATGCTTGAGTTTGGGTTTTAAATCATAATTACATATTGGTTTTCATTTTATTGATTTAAAGAGTGTGTTATAATACATGTGGGAGGCTAGAATTCTATGTAAGCCTAGTAAAAGCAATGTTTATTTTCTCTTTCATATTTATTTATTCAATAATCCCAAATATGGTATGAAACAACTTTATACTTTGTTGTAATGAATGCAATAGTGAATATTTGTTTTGAGTGAGTCAATTATTTGATAGAATGTGTATGTATGGCCATAGATTTGATAAACCCCTATAACACGGGGGATAAAGGAAAACCTTAACTAGTATCCCCCTTCTTATGCTTGCGTCAAGTGGTATCAAATGAAGGTAATGTATTTGTAATTTTGCATGTGATAAATCCTCACTGTTTGTTGTATAAAATAATGTTTCAAGGGATGAGAGTTATAGACACCCCATTTTGGTAACAACTATATTCCAATTGGACTTTAGATCAATTTCTATTAAACAGTGCAAATTAAGCCTAAGAATCACTAAATATCCTAATTTCATCCACACATTAGAAACTAAAACCTAGAATCATATTGAGGCATCCCTATTTAAGTCATTATTATGTATGTAACAATAACCTCTCATGGATTCATATCCATTAAAGTTACAACCTAGAAAATTGACAGATTGGCCTTTGGACCCATCAAGTGGGGCACTTAAACAATTCCTAAAATATAAAAATTCTAAGCAGAATGAATTAACTAAGCAAATAAAATTGAATACATAAGTGAAATTTCCATTTTCAATTAGTGAAAATGAATTATGTAAAAATAGAATTGAGATAATGATGATGACATCATCCTTAAAGTCAAGGAATTGAAAATATCTCTATTAAAGACTTAATTTCAAAAATGGAAAGCCATGTTTAATAAATGGGATCTCTATCCAAAATATTAATTGCTTGTACCCTCCTTAACTCAACTAGGGTTAAACTAAACCTAACCACATTTAAATCTAACCTAGCTACACTTGGAATAAGGTAAGTTTGAAAGGCTATAAATAGAAGTGCCAAGGTCCTTCTAAAGGGAGTTTTTTTATGTAATGTTATAATGTTCAATTGTTGACAGACAAAGATTTTTTATAATGTTATAATTCACAAATATTGATAGATTGATACATATTTACAAATCCAAGACAAACATTTCCAAGGTGGCAAGGAGAAATGATGCAAGCAGCATCACTGTCAAAGACTCTTTGAAGACACATCCAAGCAAATTCCTCCATGGCTAACATGAAACTCATGCTCTCAAGGATTGTAAATAATACTTGTTTTGTCTTCAATTATTAGTTACTTGTATTGTTCTCTTTTTCCTTGAGTGTTTAGGCTTGAGGTGTTATATTTCTTAGTGTTTTTTTATTGGTTTTTATCATACTAACACTTGAATAACTCCTCTCTTGGATTCTTATCTCACAAAAGTGAGTTTCTTAATCTCTCCAAATCTAAGGAGGAGTTGTTTATTTATAGGGAAGTCATAACATGTAGATAATATGATGATTTTGCATCAAAAATTGAGAATTTTCTTGGTATGGAAATGTGTACAATGAAATATGAGAAGGTAAATATTTTCCTTGAGGTGATATTAGGAGCTATGGGTTATCATTTGGATGATAAAGTATATGTTGATTCTATTGTGATGATATTGAGAATGATAGACAAGATGGCATCCATGAGAGAGGAGCTACAAATAGTGAAGTGTGATCTTGAGAAGGATCCAATAATAGGTTGGAAAATGTGGGAATAAATCCAAGAAGGCTTTACAAAGAGGTTTTTAGTCTATAGTGGGTTCAAACCCACATGGGAGAGTAAGATGCATAAAAGAACATCTAAGTGGTGGTGGTTGGATGAAAGTGGGTTTTAGCTGAAATGTGAGTGTAATGGAATATGGATAAGCTTTTGGTGGAGGCATTTTATGTTGGGTATAATCCCATAAGGAGTGAGAGAAAGAGTATAAATGAGTAAATGACAGGGTTGAATTTAACAAGTAAGAGCTATAAATGGTGAATGAAGAAAGAAAATTAGTTAAAGTACTTGGTTTGTTAGAAGAAAACACCATGGTCATTATTTTTCATGGCAAAAAGAGTGGTTTTTTGCTTGTTCCATCCATGTGAGCTTTTTAAACCTCATGTGTATGATGCAGGAACATCCAAGGGTTCGTACAATCTTTCATCAACCAAAAATATAGTGCTCATGTGTTTCTGTGTTTTTTCATTTATTTTTTGTTTTGGTATGGCTACTCATTGAATAATTCAGATCATGATGTTTACATGAGATTTCTTACATTGATTTGATGGTGTGTTAGTGTAAGGATGTAAATTTTTACAAACTCATGTTTGGATATATTCTTATGAACCTCCATGTGGCATACATGTTATGATGTGAATAAAATCCTTAGGAATGTCCAAATGGAAATAATGTTATGACCCAAGTAATTTTAGTATGGAGAGGATGTTTTATCAAGTGGGGGATAAGAGAATTAGAAGACACATTCATCCAAGGAAACGTTTGAGGAAGATATTCATTTTTTGAATTATAAAAATGAACTTATATAAGTAGCAGACTTTTAATGGAAGTTTGGTAGAAATTTTGAGGAATTTTGGTGAATAGAAGGTAAAAATTCAAAAGCAGAACTAGTTTTAGGATGGAATTCAAAACAAATTTTTGGGGGGAAAAATAAAGGGAGAATAAAGGAATGAATGTTGGGGGGTACTATGTTTGAATTTAGGTTTCAAACTAAAATTGTATTATTTTTCATTTTATTGATTCAAATAGTGTGTTATGCTACTTGTGGGAGGGAAGAAATCTATGTAAGTCTATCAATGGAAATGTTTATTTTTTAATCCATATTTATGTATTCATTAAGCCCAATTATGGTATGAAATGAGTTTTTACTCCATTATAATGAATGTAATAGTGAATCTCTATTTTGAGTGAGTCAATTATTTGATAGAATGGACATGTATGGCCATGGATTTGATAAACCTATACAACACAAAAGATAAAGGCAGACCTTAATTGGTCTCCCCCTCATGATTTTACCAAGTGGACTGACAAAACAATGTTAGTTGAACTAAAGTTGATGTAGGAGGACAAGTGAGATTGCAGCTAGATAAAATGCCTTTGAGCAGTAGCTATGAAGAACCATAGTTGAGAAGGATTATATCATCAATATCATAAATAGGAGGAGGAATAATTGAAAGGCCAAGGAATGCATAGCATAATAAGGTAACAAGTTGGGTTGACATATACTCAAATGTTTCACAAATTTCCATTGAGATATGATGAAATTACAATGAGATTATAATGTAAGATCATAATGTTTCATAAAGTGGAGTGGGAGGAATTTGTAGTTCAGTTGATTTTACCTCTTAGCTTGCATCACATTGACTCCTATGTTATTATCGGCTCTTAGATTTATTCTAAAATAAAAACATTTTTAAAATAGGAGGTAATTGTAGTGAAAGTATAATTTAAGACATGTTTTTTCATAAACTAAAGTAGGAGGAAATTACATTGAGATTATTTTGAGAATATGTTGAAGAAATAGTCCAAATAGTGAGAAAGGAGATTGTGATATGTGCATGCTAGTCTTTATTATAACATGAGGAATGTTTTTCTTATTGCAAAGTGATAGAGTAGAAAATTCAGCATTAAAAGGAGAATGGACATTTCCTAAAATTAATAAGAAAACTTAGTACATATTTTTATACAAACACCCCTATATAGATTTATTGATTGTAATTTAAAGGAGTTGTTACATTTATTTAAAGACAAATATAAAAGTATCTAAAGAGAAAGAGATTTGAAACATGTTTAGCTTTCTATCATAAAAATAATTCTGATATACAAATTTGGTGAAGCATGTAAATATCCCAACAGTGAGACTCATTTCTTTTACCTCTTTATTTTCATATTCAACTAATTATTTTCCATTTGTTATGCAAGATAGAATTGCTAACATTACCAATCAGTTTAAATAACCATATGGGCTTTATCACAATAATTGGATCAATATGATCATGTTTTGACTTATGAAACTTGTTAGTTTTATATTGACTATTCAAAATTTATTAGTTTTACCAAGCCTGTGATCTAAGGTTGACTAAGTGCATAGTCTTCCCTTGGAATTTATTATTACTTTATTTATGACCATGTTCTAGATCTTTTATGCTTCATTGGGGCTAATCCCAAACATTTATATTTGAAATCTATATGTAAGCTTCACCCAATAAAGGCATGAGTGAATGACACCATTTCAGTTACCCTTGAGGGACTCATGGAGTCATTAACCCCTGCCCTCCTTAAGTTAAGATTTATCTTTTGCATTTCAAGCATTTAATGTGTTGTCTAATTATTCAAGTAAGTAACTTTCAATTCCTTCTTCTTAGTTTCGTAAGTCAAGCTAATAGACTTATTGAAGCTTAATCATGTTAAATCTCTCAAACAAGTTTTATTATTAAGTTTGTGTTTAATATTACTCTTAAGTCACTATACCATAAGCTTTTATGAATATTTTCATTGTCAAGACTTTATTCCACTTATTCAGTCAAGTTATAAAGGTCATAAAAAATTATTCCTTAATCATTTAATTATTCCTTGTTCCAAATAAGGGTCCCCTTTATACCCATTGTATTAATTCCATCCTTACAATTTAGCATACATTAAATTCATTTTGATCCTTAAGTTATAAATCCATTTGGATATGTTTCTATTTATATGAAGAGACTTGAAGTTTATATCCCATTCATTAAGGCCTCCTATATTTAATTATTTATGACTTTATGTAAGTTGTCATTCATCATTGAGGAAACTCCCCAAGTCAACTTCTAACCATATAGTTCTTAGAAGATTCATCATTGTTTTTATTGTCTTGTACCTTTATCTTTTAATGTTATAAGTGTTTTTTTATCACATTAGACTTATAATATATGAGCCTTCATCTTAATGAATAATAATTTTATTTCCATTAATTAATTTCCATCTTTATATAATTTGAATGAAACATATCAAGCACATTTTTTATCGCAGATTCGTATGAATGAGTTATTAGTTTATCAAAAATTTAATTAAAATTATTTAATCCATACATACCTTATCTTGAATCATTGTCAAATCAATTCATTCTTATAAATAGACAAAAAATTTCATAGCAATTCATATTTTTCCAAATTTCAATGCACAAGGAAAAATAGCACTATTTTTCAAGTAACCAATTCACACAAGTGAGGTAATAATAAACTATATTATTCCTTACATATGACTCATCATATTTACATCTCGTACAAAGCACAATCAAGATCATATATTTCATACAATATTTGTTTTCAAGGCACATGTTTTCAAATGTATATTGTCAAATTATTTACAAAAGAAAGCCAAAAATAAGTATTATTGGCTTTACAAAAAATAACTACTTCTCATTTTTACTTTGATTGAATATAAAACCTAGAAAAAATCCACATCACTCTAGCAACCCAAACAAGTTACACTTGTATTCCATCTAAACTTGAGATCACTAATAACCTAGTTAGAAGGACAAGCCCCCACCAAGTATTTTTTAACCCGCATTGTGATATTTATGCCCTATAGACCCATTACAACATAGGATCAGGGCCTAATTTTGTTTTATAGAACATTAAAATAAATCAGATAAGAGAATTTATCTCTTGCACTTTGAATCAAGAACTTTTTAAACTTTGATGAGGATATGTCAAGTGTTTCTCACATGAACACTTACTGCTTTTTTTTCAATTTTGATAAACTGCCAACCCACATAACTTTGTACACTCTCCTCAAGTTCAACCAACTTTTCCACATGAAATTATTGCTCTAATAAATCAAATGTAAAATATTTAATGATCTAATTTTATATAAATCTAATAAATATCTCTTAACATAAACCTTATTGAAGTAATAAATTTTATGATGCATGATCAGTAAGACAACTTCTTATCTTAGCATTAAGTTACAAGTTTATCTTTCTCAATTAATCAATGTTGAATTTCTAGGTGCATATTTACAGATGGCTAGATTTGTACATATGCTTCTACCATTCACCATACACTTCTTGAGTTTCAAATACACTCAACTCAACTTAAGCAACTAAGTAACAACAAGAAATAAACCAAACAAGCCATTTAACCCTTTTTCATGTAACCACTGAGAATAATCAAATAATGTCATAATCTAAGGGGTAATTAACTGAGTTAAATGTTTTCAATGAGTCATGAATGGCCTATATGATTTTTGTTCTTATTTAAAGCATACACATTCATAATAACCAAATTGATTCAATTCACTTATTACTAGAATATCTCCATTGCATTTCCAATTAAAATAATGGTTCGATCAATGCATTCATAAATTTGATTCTACTCATATCATTCTTATTACAAATAGAGAGGAAGGATGAAATCCAAAAATTTAGAAATATTAAACTCTTATGCAACTAAGTATGTATATCCAATTATTGCATAATGTCAAAAACTCATGGACCAACCCAACTAATAAAACACAATGCATAAATAAATATTTGAGCTCGAGTACAATACTAATAGATATTATCATTAGTGAAGTTAATGACTTCCTTTTTAAAAGTTAAGAAAGTCAATGACACACCTAATGCAGTCCATACTTTAATCCTCTTATAAAATGGATCCAATATTAACTTATCCAAGGTATCGAATCAATACATTAAATGCAAGTATAACTCAAAAATAATAATTTTCAATACATCAAACAAGCATACCCTACAAAATAATGAATCGATCTAATAAATGCAAGAATAACTCAACTATAATAATTTTCAATGCATTGAATAAAAAAATAACTCAATTTTAAAAATGTTAATGCCTCAAGATCAAGTAAACTAAGCCATGGAAAAAACCCATAACAACTCCACCATGAGTAACACTAAAACCTAAAAAAAATGCATGTAAACCTGAACTCATAACATTCTAATAATGAATGCAAGGTAAATATGCAACAAACACAAAACTCCAATAATAAATACTTGTTGGCCTGAACCCAAGCATACATGAAAAAAATTCTTTATTCATTGAAAATAAAGCCTAGTACATATGTTTAAGGGTTATATCACTTGCTTAATAATGGAGTAAGTATAACAATGGTTGAGGGTCGAATCCCATATACTTTTTGATAAATTTTCCTAGCTACTTGGAACAAATTTCAATCCTCTCCCATACATAAAACAAAAACTAACCAATTTTTCCATATGGATATTGGCCCTAAAATAGGCCCTTGGTTACATCCTTTCCTCTTTATATCTTGGCATGACAATATTAAAATCAAAATAGTTAAGCTTCAATTCTTATAAATGCCCAAAAATTAAACTATAAAAACTCATGACAAAACTACAATATTTGTCTCTATGACACTACCATATTGAAGAGGAAAACTCATAAAATAAGTCTTTCACCAATCAGAATATAAATAATAGAACACATTTTAATCTTACTTTTTAACTATCAATCCTACAATCATGCTAAACTCAAGTTTTACCACTTATTCATGCATGGGTAGGATAAAATTCTGCATGGATTCATCAGGCCATGTTGACCATGCCTCCAAATGAAGGTTACAAAGATAAAGTAGTTAATCATTCACAAACCTTAATTTTCCCATCTTGAACTCTAACTCCTATTGAGTTTAGTTACCAAAAATGCATTTCAAAATGTAATCCAAAATAATAAAAACCAAATTACCCTTTGTGTTTGGGTCTAGTAACAAAGCCAATAATTCTAATGTTCAAACTACAAATTAGTGGCTTAAAATAATGCCATGGGGGAAATGGTACCCTAGTGGCTTGGCCACTTTTTTTAAACCAAACTTAACACAATGCCTTTGTTCAAGCCTATAAATGTTTTTAAAGAATTTTAATTTTTCCTTAAACATTTTGCTAATGACTATGCCCAAATTTATTCATTTATGAATTTCAATGACAAATAAAATGATACACCATTACATTTATAATGATTATTCATGTATGCCATTCAATAGATTCATTTTTAAACTTATTCTTGCCTTTGCATTACCTTTAGGGGTTGAAACATGCAATGATTGGTTAGTCTACAAGAATGCCAATGAACTCATGGATCATGACTGTGTCCAATCATCTTTATTCTCAAGATGGATCGATCATGTCAATAGGCATTGATAGTTTGATAGTCTTTGGATGTTTACACTATTGTATATATTGACAAATCAATAATGCTCTTCACACAAATATTAATCTTAGCATGAAAAAAAATCAAAATCATTTCAAAACCAAGTTTACCAATTATTTCTTTACTAAAATTTTGTATGTTACGTGTGGTTATGGATTGATGTTTTAATGTTAATTAAATGATATGATCTACATGTACCTAAAATCAAAATAAAAACATCAGTAACATTTGTACGTTTAAAACTTCAAGATCTAATAACAACATAATTGAAAAATTATGGAACACATCAGATGTAACTCAATAATTTCATAGTCCACACATGTACTAAAAATGTTCATAACAATAATAAAAAAATAAATGTAATTATTACAGTGATCCATTTCAAGATCTCCCTTTACCAAAAATATAAAAACATACTCAAATGTTTAGCAACTAAAATAAACACAACTAGAAATCAAAGTACGCAAATCTAGGGATATGACAAAGCATACACAATATAGTTCACTATTTGAAGAGGCCTTGAATTTAATCTTTTATTCAAAACATGTTTAGAGTTTCATTTTAAAAAATATTTTTTTAGTTTCATGAAATGGGGCATTTGAAAATACCTTACTTGGAAGGAACATTATCAAGATACAATGAGTAGATTGATCCTAAAAACCATTTTAGTGAAAAAATATGTTGTCGATACCATAATGTGACATGAAGAGATATTGAAAGAAATTTTTTTAAAATATGGTTCAAATCATATATTGATCATAAGACATAAATAAATTACATGAAGACAATGTATATTGCACAAACTATATCTGAATAGGAAAACATTGACATCACTACCAAAAACATTAACACTATTTCTAATATGGAATTTGACATTGAAAATGTTGTTTACATATTTTCAAATAAAAAATAAAAGAGGAGAAATTGAAACTTTTCCCTTTCAAGTCAATTTCATCTTAAATAAAAAAATCAAGGTCCATTTTGCACTTGAAACCCAGTTTGGGTTTTGGTTAAAATCAATTGGCTACATAATACCCTTACAAAAATTTAAGCTTATCGGTGACCACATTCATATAATAAAAGTCAAAAGGTTCAAACTTTATTCATGAAATTTGTGGGCCTCATGAAAAATGTACCTAGTTGTTGTATAAAATGAAATACATATATAAATTCATCTGTAAAGGATACTTCATGGCCATTGGATGATCACCACATATCTTCTTGATATCTAAGTTTTATTAAAAAAATATACGTGCTTTATTAATATTATTGAACATAACTATGTAAAATTTATTCATTATGTAGGTAATCTATGGACATTAATAGAAATAAAGTGAGATCAATGATTTAATGCATCCATGGACTCCACACTTGATCACTTGGAAAATTGGAAGACTATGTGATCATGTGATTGTGAATGAATCATTATTATTAGATGTTTCAATTCTATTTGAACAATAAAGTACAAAAGTTGATGAAGACTTGGATGCTATGAGAATTCATTTCATAGGATTTTGATATCTGGCAACAAGATATGTAAAATAATGAATATATCCAAACAAGGTAATATACAAAGCATAATTAAGAAAATAATATGTCTACATATTATAGAAGCTCACTCAAAATAAGCAAAGGTACTATGTGAATCTGTTATTTTAATCTAATAGAAACCACCATGTGCGTTACTTCAATTGGACATGGTAATGTTAAAAGACAATGAAGAGTCACGCCTTAACAAAGACACATTTCAGGGTTTTCCACTTGGAAATGATAGATGTAAGATTGAAAGGTCCATAGATTTAAATACTCATAGAACTCAAATTCATAACCCATAAGATTTGATACCTCATTTTAAATTCATTCACAAGGTCTTTAGGTTTTATGTTTTTAATTGTTTTCTTTATTATCAATAGTTTTTAAGTCTTTGGTTCAAGTTTATTTTTTTAAGTCTTTTGTCTAGTGGTATTTTCGATCATTTATATGTTTTAAAATCATATAGTTAGTTTATGTTTTTATATGATTAGTAATGTATAAGTTTTTTTTAATATGTAGATTCATTTGAATCAATTCAGAATTGTTGATTTTGTAATTCCCCAAGAATTTTGGGTGTGTTTGTTGAGAGTTCTCAAATATATTTCAAAGTATGTTCATATCTAATAATGTATCAGTCTATGTATGACCATAGTCTCAAGTAAATGTCAAGTATTTTTGAATATTGTCATCTTGTTTATAATTTTTTTTATTATATTAAACAATGTAGTGAGTATCATCTTATGTTTACTTATTTGAAAGTATTAGTAAAATTTTGGTGTTGTGTAGTTCAATATGTATCAATAAAGTGTTTAGATTCAAACTATTGTGTTACTGTATTTTTGCAAAAGATTAAAATAAGCTTATGTTTCAAGGAATTAGTTTTATCAATAAAGCATGTAAGATGCTCTTCTATGTACTTCTTTTCATCTTTTATAAAATGGACACATTATCGAGCAAACCCAACATCTACGTGTTAAACATTTTGGGGGTTAATATAAATAAATTAAGTACATGTGTTTCCTATTCCCATGTGAGCATTAATTGGGGAATGTTAGAAATAATATTTTTTACTCACATTTGTGAGATATTAGTTAAATGGGTAAGTTAGTTTGTTAAATAGATTATTGTTATGTATGTGAGTTTTGATAACAACTAATGTATAATAGAAGATAAGGAGAGATTCTAGGGAATACAATTGGAATAGAGATAGTAATGAAATATAGATATAAGGTTGGTTTCCTATAAAATAGGACCAACTATTTTGTATAAATTTTCTTATGTGTAAAGTGGAAAAGGTGCAAACACATGAGACATGTTTTATTTAGAATATATGAACAATGTATGTGTGTGTTTATGGTGAATAGGGGAAAAATTAGACTTGTGAGAATATGAAGTGTATTTAAAAGTTTAATGGATCCACATAGTCCAGTGAAAATTTATTAATAAAAAAAGAGAATGTCATGATTTTATGGCCATTGGATAATCATTACATGTCTTCTTGATATTACATTTTATTTAAATTGATATATGTGATGATGGGCCCCTTATTTTGTTATATTTTGGATTTCTACCAACACGACATTGACTTGGGTGCAAAGGAATAATTTTGTAATGATTAGTCATTAGGAGTTTTGGTGTTGACTGGAGGGTACAGTGCATATCTTGCACCAGCTATAAGGTGGCTAACTAGCTCCCAAATATTTAGGGCATCTTCGATGAGTTAGAGAGATGTGGTGAATATAGTGCAAAGTTTGCGAGGTGATGAAGCCATTAGTTATGATGACCAAAGATTCTAGCTCAGCACTTAGTATGTACGTTCTAACTTGGTGAAGATGCTCCTAGATGTTATTTAAGGAGATCAAACTAGATGAAAAAGAGGATATGAAGAATAGAAGCAAAGATCTAGAAATATGGAGTTGATATGTATAGTACTTCGACAACTATTAGACTTAAGATTAGTATGGAAGACTTGAGGGCTCCATTTATATGTGCCTAAGCTTTCCTGTGAGCCCCTAGTTATTTATTTTTATAATTTGAACTTATGTTATGTTTAGAACTATAATTAATGATGAAGGTTTTTGTGTTAACACATAATGTGTTTGGTTTATACATCTTTTGAATTGATATTATAATGTGTAATGGTTATAATGTCATATTTTCAATACATTTATGTTAAGTGATGTGTATGAATGCTTTTGTTTCATGTCTTTAATGGAATCCCTATAATAGATGGTGATGTCATCATGAATCTATATAGAAAATGAGTAGCACCAAGTGTTCCCATCCTTATTAGGAGTGTGTGTCTAAGTATGAGTATTTTAGATAAAAGTAGCATTTTGACCCTTCAAGCACCTATATGACCCTAGACATAGTCTAAAAAATATTTGCACCCATATGACATTAGGATTAGTTCATAGAATACTTGCACTTATAGATCTACCTAAAGATTTATTTGAATTGATCAAGTCCCCTAAATGAATTCTCATGCCATGGTACAACTAGCCCAATGTGGGCCTCATTTCCTTCTCAGTTGAACTTTAGGTGAGCACATAAGGCCTATGCATTACATGGATTGATGCTAACATAGCCAAGTGTTCTAATGTTGAGCACTAAGGGAATACCCTATGCTTGTACCTGATTGTAACAAATAAAGAACTGACTAAGACAACTTTGTGTGCCTTTTCTACAATATTTTGGTTCTATTGTTGGGACTTGTGTTGAATTTTGTTGATATAATAGTAAAAAAGAATGATGTACCAACCATCTCTCAAAAACATCAAGCACTTGCTGTAACAGGTGGAAGATAGATTTATGTTGAAGAATCCAACCTAAAAAGGATAAAAGTTAAGGAAATGGGTTTAGAATAACCTATATGATGCTCTGTATGAGGTATTTTTTTTGAGCTACTTGAGCATGTGTATCGGTGGTTAGTTACCTATTCAATCCATAGAAGAAGAATTTATGGACAGTGTTATGAGTGGATGAAGGAGAGCCTAGAGAAACTTATGACCCTAGATGCTACTTGGACTAGAGAATTAGATAAATGGTGTCAAGGAGCATTGAATAGCTACATACTTGAGTTCACAATCTCAATGTACTCATCCCTTAAGGAAGCAAAGTACCAATTTTTATGCAACCCACGAGGTAAATTTGTGAAGGAATTTGATGTGGAGCTCAAAAATCTAATGGTGGATTATGGTTTTAAGACTTTGGGGATGAAAGGCTAAATTCCTTTCATGTATGAGTAGTGTAAAAGGGGGAGAAGGGGATGTGTAGGTGAGGCATAATGGAAGGGGATGAGAAAATTGACACATGAGAGCTTAGAAGATAGACCTATAATAAGAGATAGTGTAGACTGATGGAAGATATGGAACTTGGAAGTGTCAAGAGAACCCATAGAAAGTAGGAAGGTCATGGGGAAGGATCTTTTGAAACACTATATCATGATGATGAGAGATATAATGAAGTGATGAATCAAGCTCAACACTTGATAGGTGTTGAATTCGATGGGTTCCTATAGGATTCGGTAACTACATATACACTTGATGCACCTACCCCCTTTGAGCCTAAAACACATGCTCACACATTGGATCCCCCACTTGAAGAAAGTAAGAAATTAATAATTTACTCTATTGATGACTTAGATCTTAGATGTTTTGTAAACTTGGAGTGCAAGTTTTTGATTGAATAGATTATTCCATACAAAGAGGTGTGTGTAACTACCTCTAGACTATTGGGTGTTATCTCACCAAAATAAAACTTGATTATGAGCATACCAGTTTAACTGATTTCAATAATGAAAAGTGGGGAACAGCCTATAGGAATTGGTTTGGTACCACAATTAAGTAGCATAGTGTTAATGACTTCAACTATGATAGTAGTAATAATGGGACCAAAACCTAACCTAATGGTTGGAGGCATTGGAGGACCACTGCCAAAATAGTTGTTGAGGGGATAAGCACCTTAGATACTAGCTACCCCCTCACAAAAAAATTATTATGAAATGGCTATGCACATGCCAAGATATCATGGCATGGAGAATGTTGTAAAATATGTGCTAAAGTGTGAACTACAGTGGCACGTGTGGGTCATAACTCAATTAGAACACAATATTACCTAGTTTGTAACCACTCTACTTGATCATGCCCATAGTTGGTGTATATAACTTAATCCCAAGTAGGCCATGGTTTAATATGATACCCCAAAGGATGCATTGCTAAAGGAATTTGACATTTTGAAATTTAAACACCAAAGCATTGTTATGCCAATAAAGATTACCCAAGGACTCTTAGAAAGTGTGCACTTATACAATGCAATGTTTAAAACTCTCTTATAAAAGCTCCCATATGATATTCACCCTTTTTAATATGCGTAATGGTTCATTGGATGATTTTTCATGTCATTCTAAAGATTAATTTCCATGAATTTTTTTATGAATCCTCAAGAAGCACTTGAAGTCACACTTAGAGATGAAGTAGTTAGAAGTGTAGATATCAAGATCAGCCCATTTATGGAGGTAAAAATTGCATTTATGGCCTCCCAACTCCAAAATAATGCCATTATATCTTTGCCTGATGCTCAAATTGGACTATGATGCACCAACTATGAAATAGAAGGCCATAATAAGACTAACTGCCCATAGAGAAATGCATGCACTTTGCTTCTAATTTGTGAAGTTTTTCAAGAAGTGCATGATGTCTATAACTACCCTTTGTTCAACATGCCATCCAAGTCAACATAAGAATCTATTGTTGATTATGTAATGCATATACCCATTCCACTATTGATTATCAGGTGATTGATGAAATGCAAAAGAACATGGAAAGAGGTGCATGATAAGCTATTGTAACAGTTGGAGGGTAGGATAACCAAGGAAATGAGGGATATATCCAACAAAACATAGGATTTTGGATGAAACAAGGCATCAAAGGGTGAATTGGATGATGAATTGGTGAAAGGTTTATATCATGCTCATGTTATAAGTGCAAATCAATAGAGCACTATCAGCATGACTGCCCCACACATCCTATGTGTGGGTATTATCGATGGTCCTATAAGGTCAAAGATAAGGGTGTAGAAATGATTAAAAACAAGCCAAAAATGGAAATATAGACATTAAAGGCATAACCTATATGCACTGAGGTTGTTAAGGTATAGGCAAGTATGCAAAATAGATTCATCACTCAGTTGCCAGTTATGATAGCACCTTAATTATGCCTAGAATATGGGTATAAGGGCCACAATGAGCACATAACATGGACTAAACCCAAAGCCACACCATACCCAGACCCAACATGTAAAAAATATGTATTATAGTAAGCTATGAGTGTCATCTAAAACCTATAAGGGGAGCTCTAATTAGTGCAAGACCTAGAAGCACATGTTGTTACCTCTCCCAAGAAGCATGATAGCTAAGAAGTTGAGCAACAAGAATTAATTGAGATCCTACACCTCCTACAAATAGAGGGAATGTTTCCCCTATTGAAAAACATACTTCTAGAGCATGTGGTCAAAAAAATTAAGGTCATTATACCATGCATGGAGAGGGTACGATAAGTTTGGCATACATAAAATGTAAAGTACGACCAAAAACTTCTAGTGAATGCCACTATTGATAGATGGTATGTCTATGACATCCTTGTAGACATAGGTGTCGAGGTCAACATCTTGATCAAGAATACCTAGGATAAAATGGGTAGACCATCTTTGAGACCTTCCTCTCATGTACTCCTAATGGCCAATAAGACTCGAGTATAGCCTATCAAAAATTTAAAGAGCATCATAGTAGATATCATGGGCACTAAATTCTATGTTAAATTTGGAGTGATCAAGTTAGCAAAGCAAGATAATTATCTAACACTTCTAGGAAGGCCATGTTATTATCCAAATAATGTAGATATGCACTTTAAAAGATACTACATGACATTTTAGAATGGAAAGGAGAGGGTAGTTATACCACTCTCACATGACCAAGGACCCCCTATGTCAAGAGTATGGACATCGAGGATGAGATCAACCACATCTATAATAGCATGGTCTAGGGCACTAAGACTCTAGACCCAAATGATCAAGGAGTCCTCTCTTGGTGAGATGGACAATCAACCTTAGACACTACTAATGTTACTTGCAATTGATGGCTTAAGGAAGCATATGAGACCACTGGTTGAAGGTGTCACTTGGTGTGTGCGATATTTTTGAAACCAATAAAGACAGGTATGATATAGATCAAATGCACTTCTAAAATATGGGTCCCTTACTCCAAGAAAAAGGGAAAAAGAGTGTTTTGCCTAAGTAAGGTTAAAATTGTAGTGCTCCCAAGATATGAGGGGAGTAATCTAGTGGAAGACTATGTTCATGACCTTAAATCATGCATCTCAAAAGAAGTGGATATAATGGGTGTATTATTCTATACATTGAAGAGCATTATTGCTCATTCATGGGTAGCACAAAATCCTAGCTTGCCAACTGGGCAATATGTGAAGGTAGCCATTTGCACTAGATTTAGAAATATAAATGAGGACCTAGACATCTTAACCTACTCTAATGACTTTGAAATTATAGTGCATGTGTGCCTTTGAAAATAAATGTGGACTATCTATGGCAAAAATTCCCTAAGAAATATATGGGTGCACACCTTTTATAGGACATTAGAGACTTGGACATAGTCATGGTATGTAGTTAATGAAATGCATCATGAAATAGCTAATTGGGATGCCCTTAAGGAGTGGTTTGTTCACAACTTCTCCTTTTATTTTCAAAACCTTGAATTTATTGAGCCATTATAGGTAGTTCAAAGGTCAGTGTTTTAAGACACTATAATATTAGAAGAGCACCTAAAATACATGTTCGATGTAAAGGGGTTAACGGTCCCATCCTTATTTGAAGATAAAACTCTTAATAGTTACTCTAGTGATGAAGATGATGAAACATGAAAGGTAAATAATTGGAAGAATCTGATAGGCAAAAGGAAGTTAGTGCACCAAGTTGAGGATAACACCCTAGAAGAAGAAGACCCTACCCATCATTAGATATAAAAAATTGAGGGTATTAGACAAGTCAATGACTCACACCAAGAGAAGAATGAACCATATCAAGTGCCATTTAAAACTACCAAGGTATATATTAGCTTAAAGGGAGAACTAAATATTTCTACTATAGGTGCCTATTAGTTTGACATAGAGGTGGTGTGTATTATGGACCTCTTGAAGGAATTCCAAGACTTGTTCCCTCATAATTATAGAGATATGAAAGGCACACACCCATCCCTTAGGAAGATGAGCATCAACCTAGTCGATGGTGCAAGACCCATCAAGAATAAACCTTACAAGATGAACCCAAATCTTTGTGCCAAATTCAAGATGGAGATTGATGGCATGCTAGTCACATGCATCATCTATCCCATGTAGGAATTTTAATGGATTATCCCCATGGTCATTAGCATCAAGAAGTATGGTTGCATCTATATTTATGTCAACTACAAATTATTGAATTCCACCTGCATAACCAACCCCTTTCCAACTCAGTTCATTGATGAAGTCTTGGATGGAATCATGGGTTATGAGATACACATCTTTATTGATGGATTCTTAGGATACCATCAAGTCTGGATTGAGGAGGAAGATAAGCTTAAAACCACCTTTATGATTAAATGGGGTTGTTTTACATACAATGTGATGTCTTTTGGGATGATAAATACACCAGTTGTGTTCTCCTAAGTGTTGATCACTACTTTTAAATAATTCATTCATAAGTTCCTCCAAGTATACTTAGATGACTGGATAGTGTATGGGTTAGTAAAGTATCATTATGACAACTTTTACCTTATGTTTGAAATGTGTAGTCAATTACAAATTTCTTTTAACCTTAAGAAGTGTGTTTTTTCAATTCTATTTGGCACTGCACTCAAGCACATCATCTGAAAATATGGTTTGCTCATTGATACAACAAATATTTTAATCATCCTTCAGCTCCAAACCCCATTAATGAAAAAAAACATATGTGCCTTTATTTGAAATTGTGGGTACTACATAAAGTTCATAATAAACTATGCCAATATTATAGTAGTACTAGAAAAGCTTTAGCAAAAGGATGACCCATTCTATTAGAGCATAATGAAATAATTTGTATTTGAAACCTTGAATCTCAAACTAGCAAGCACACAGATATTGTAATTTCTTGATTGGGCAACTCCCTTCCATGCTCACATCAATTCCTCTAGTACCACAATCGAATCCATTCTAGTGTAACCAGATGAAGGCAAAATGGATCATCCCATTTCTTTCACAAGTAAAAAACTAACCAAGGTAAAATAGAACTACACCACAAATGAGCACAAGGCACTTGCCATGGGCCCTATAAAAGTTTTTATGGTACTTATTGCCCACCCCCTTCATCTTCTTCACTGATCATCAGGTGTTTAAGTACCTAGTGAACAAGCCTATTCTACATGGGTGCATTTGTAAATGGATTGTTTTATTTCAAAAATTCTAGTTCTCTATTGTAGTAAATATTGGAAAACAAAACTCAGGCCTAGACCATATGTCCTACATAAATTCTAGAATTGTTACATCACCTATTAAAGATGATATACCTGATGTGTAAATTTATAAAATCCATCACTTCCTTGAAGACTTGGTAGAGATCACCACTTTTATGACCTCTATATTTGTACCCCAAACCATGAAGACTAAGGATTAGAAGCAGCTCACAATTCATGCCACCCCATTTCAACTCATTATCAATGAACTATATGATTTGAGCCATAATGAATTCATGCATCAATGTGTACTAGATCATGAATAAGACTCAATAGTATAAGAGGCACATGAGGGAATTATTGGAAGCTATTATACTAGAGATGATATGGTGTGTAAGGAACTGTAATAAGGATTACGGTGGCCAACTCTATTTCAAGATGCAAAAGATTTCACCAAAGCTTATGACATCTACCAATGCACAAGAAAGCCAAACCACCAAGATTAAATGCCTCTCATCCCCATCCTTGCCTAGGCACCATTTGAAATATGGGCCATTAAATTTTTTGGGCCTATTACTCCCAGTGCAAGGTGCATAGTCACATGATATATTCTAGTTACCACATATTACTTTACCAAGAGGGTCAAAGCAGTACCAACCAAAGACTGTACATATGCCACATCAATAAGATTCATCTAGGAGAATATCATCAATTTCTATGGATGCCCACTTAGCTTGACTAGTGATCATGGTGTGCACTTCATCAACCAAACCACTCAGATCATACTAACTGAATATATGGTGGCATACCATAAAATGACACCATACCATCCCTAAGCAAATGGCACTATTGAGGTATTCAATAAGATATTAGGAACATGCCTCACAAAGATATGTGATGTTGGTTGCAAAGTGTTAGCCATATTTTAGACCTATCATACTATGTATAAGCACCTAGATAAGGCTACACCATTTCAATTGGTGTTTGGCATAGAGACCATTTTACCTATGGAATGCATAGTGCCCTCATTGTGTATCATGCGTATTGGCTGATTAAATGACCAAGATTATTTGAGCGCATGCATTTAATACTTAAAGCACTTGGATTAGACATGAACCAAAGCAAGATGGAGCCAAAAAATAGAAAAGGCATGCCAAAAGCTAAGGCATAATAAGCACATCAACCATAAGGTTTATATTAAAGGTGCACTAGTCTTGTTATATGACTTAAAGTACCTTAAGCACCTAGGTAAGATACAGATTAGGTGGATGGGATGTTATGAAATCCATAGTATATTGGAGACTAGCTCATGCAAGTTATATACATTAACAGTTGAAATGATCCCTAGGCATTTCAATGACAACAAATTAAAACTATACAATCACTAAGATGACACTCATGCCAGCAAATAGTGACTTCTCGATCACAAGTTAATTATTTTGGTTTGACCATAATAAACTTTGGTAAAATCCAAATATTTCCTTATGTTTCTTTCATTTATGTTGAGTAAATTAGTGTGGCACTGAGGACCATAAACTAAGTCTTTTGGTTCTTACACACATCAATCTATTTAGGTGAGTTGAGCATAGATGTTCTCTAAGAGCTTGAGGCCAAACACCTAAGTTTTTGGGCATGTGAAGTTTTCTAGGTTTAGAAAACTATGAGTACAATTTGACAAAGGGATTCACACAAGATATTCGTACACAAAGGATCAAGAGGAGAGAATGAAGCATTAGAAGACTAGCATAAGGATTTGTATGGGGTAGGGAAGGTCGAAGCAAGAAACATGAAAGCATAGAGAAATAAACAAAAAAAGAGGCACACTTATAAGGAAGTACAACACTAAAAATAAATAGAACTAAGGAGGATGAATCACACACATGTGAAGTGTTATGCATAGGTTTCCTTAAGAAGGGTGAAGGTCATGCCAAGGTGAATAAAGTGCAAGAGAAAGATTACCAAGATCGCTAGTACCCACCCAATGATCGGTGGAAAGTGATTGTTTGAATCACTTATCACTTCACCAAATAAATTGTTAGAAAATTTAACTTTGTGATGGTAAAAGCACAAAGATCCAGAATAAATGAGTGAGTGGTAGTGGATTTTAAAATATTGTGTAGATTTAGCAGATTTCAAGAAATCCACATACTACCAAGCCATTAATGAGGTAGCTAAAAATAGAGTATAAAGGGGAGAATGACAAAATTTAGTAGGTTACAAACTTTTGTGATAATTCAAACTAGAACATAGAGTTGAACATAACTGAATCCACTCAAACTAGATAATGCTACCAGTAAAACCTAGAGCACCCACAATCCCCCAAGTGAGAACAATTGAATAATGACAAGATTGAATTCCACTTTGAATTGGAAAGGAAACAAGGGGATCAAAATTGATATAGAAACATGGAAACAAGAGTTTTATAGAAAAATGAGGCCACCATTAATGGTGTAAGAAGCTTGAGAGTCAAAGACATAGTTACAATTCATGTGACTGTGAAGAAGCACCAATCATAATTTTAAGCTTAAAAAATATCAACTAACCACATTTCAATAGTATCTAGTTTAGAATGGGAGAAAAGATACTAAATACAGGTCCACCATAGGCATAAAAGGATGCAAAGAAAGTGTGGGAAGTGAAATAATCAGCCATAACAAAAGATGAGGCACAATTGGTAAAAGGCATAAGCGTCATGATAATAGATCTAGAAGCGAGCACAAAGCTTGCCTATAGGGAGATGAAATTCCCCTTGAGGTCATGGTGGGGGATAAATGGGTGTTATTTGTGCATATGTGCAATTTCAAATATTACAACCAATATATAGGGAGCAATACCTAACCAAGACTAGATGGTTGACACAGGGTAGAAAACAAAGGTGGGTGATACACTATTTGATGTCTCCATTAGAGACTAACTTATGATCATGGATGCAACCCAGCTATTTGAGATACCAAACATTATCAAGCCAAATAAACTAGTGTAATTACTCCTCTCATGTGTACATGGTGACTATTTCTACTTCGTAGGATGGCACATGAGGATCTCGATGACCTCATTAGTAGAATCATGGGGCTACCAAGTATAGGGGCAGACATCCATCAAATTATGGAGGATGAAGTGGAGGTTGAAAGGTTCAAAAAGATCTTTGGCTACTATAAATAAAGATTTGCATTCCCCATCAAGGATATCTAGGACCTTGACATGAGGACAATGGTGCACTTGGTTAGCGACAAATTATGCCTTGATGGATGGTGGTCTGATATTAGTAAGACCTTCTTGTGCATCACCCACCACATGGAATAAGGGGTAAAATTTAACATCTCCAAGTTCGTTGCTTAGGATATTGTTAATAATGTGTAAGAGTACCATAAAGCATGCAAAACCTTCAAATGGGGGTATATGTTGATCTTGATAGTGATGGAGGAGATAGGTGTGCTACATAGAGATGATGATAACCTTTAGGTATTCCCACCCAACCATGAGTCCCCTATAATGAAGTATTAAGACTTAATTTTCCCACCCAATTTCTCATAAAATTTTAAAATAATAGTGGAAGGGTGTTGTGATAGGTACATCAAATCCTTTGGGATTGAGTGGTATATCCCTCAAGAGCTTCCCCAACACTTTATGGGAATGTCAACCATTGCCATACTAAAACATTTTTTCATGGTGCACCTAGCACTCATAAATGGGAATCTATTTGGATGGCTCAAGTTGCCTTATGCATTTTATACCAAGTATTTCATGGTGGCACAAAAAAGAATTCCTAATGCACAATAGCTAGAGATCTTAGTCAAGACCATGGATAAAGACAGGAGTAGGATGAGGCACTAGTTTATGTGCCCTAAAGCCAAGGCCACTAAAGATGAGGAGGATGAATTTTATAGGATGGACCTTCATCCCCTCTAAAGAGAGATAATAAATGGGTGAATTTTCAACCTCTACTACGAAATAAAGCCATGTAGGAAGGGTGGTGATCTAGGAAAAGATGATGATCACCCCCTCCTAGTCAATTATTAAGGGGAGGTTATATCAAAGATGTAGGAAAATACTCTCCAAAATAAATGGGGAGAGAATATTGAAGAAATCATGGAGCACATATAGTTGAAAATTGCCTTTGAGGAGAAAATTACACCCCCACCTTCTAAGAAGCACATGACCTTCATGCCAGAGAATGCTTCCTTCAATAAGAAGCACAAGAAAAACACTACGTTACCCATTGTGTTTCATACTATAAATTTCACATAGATGGATAAAGAGGTAACCCTAACACCCATAACTAAGGAGGAGACTAAATAAGATAGAGCAGGGACATATATCTTGCAGATAGAAGAAGGGGAAGAGAAGCCAAACTCTAGGAATGTATAAGAATCCATGTTGAGATTTTTGTCCCAAAAATCTCATTAAATATATAACCCTAAGGGAGACCCATTTTTTTTTTAGGGAAAATATTTAATCCTTCAAAAATCCATCTTCCCCTTACCTTGTAAAATTTAGGACTCTAGATGCAATTTGCACTAGTGCAAATTGCTTCATGATTTTTGGGCCCCACAAGGCACCGAACATCAAAATACATAGAATTTCAAACTCACCATGCACTTTGCACATTATCAAATGTGAAAAATTGATGGTGGGATATAGATCTTACCATGCACCCATTTTATATAATCTAAAACTTGGTATGCACATTGCACGTCTTCACAACATGCAAAGTGTATGATGGGCTTTGGATCCTGCCAACCAAGGAACCCACTTGTAGAAAGTGGGCCTACTTAGAGCAGTTCCAACCTATATTGGTTTACCTAAGCCTTTTCTTATGGGATTTAGGGCCTAAAGTACACATTTCATGTTTTCATAATGTGTAAATTATGTGCTAAGCTCCATTCCCTGCTAAACTATTAACCTATCCACAAAGAGTGGACCTGCTCCAAGTAGGTCCAACTTCCACCAAACCTATCAAATATTTTTATGAGAAGATGAGATTGAAGTGAAAATTAAATGTTTTCACATCATGCAATGTGTACGATGAACCTCATCTCCCATCGATCCATTTATAATCATAGAGAGTGGACCTACTTCAAGCAGGTCCAACTTCTGCCACCATCACTCACATTTAATGCAAGTTTTTTATATATAAAGCTAAGTTGATTTGCAAAGGATTATCATTTTTAATCTTGATAAACTTGTTTTGGAGATTCAATCTACCATCCTCTCCATTTTTACCTCAACCCATGAGTAAATGTATATCGATCCACATCTGTTATGCCAAGCCACATCAATTGCACCCATCACATGGTATTCCTCTTGTGTTTTATCCCTTTTAGTCTCCATCTTTGAGGGTTTTTTATATTACTTGTAGAGTTTTTATTTCTAGTTCTAGGGTTTCCTTCAAGGTCTAGTTTTATAGTAGTTGATAAGTCATTTTTGAATGAGTTTGTGTATATGGTATAGTGCTTATTTTTCTAGGGACTAGATAGTACATCTAGGGCATCCTAGAATTTCAAACTAAATATTTTCAAAGAATCTCCCAAAAACTTCCTCTATTTTTCATCTAGGGATTTTGCATTTAAATAAATCCCTTTTTAAGAATCCAAAATGAATATTCCCATAGCCTATTCTTCCATTTTAAAAATAAAATATTCCTTACAAGATTTTTTTTGTCCTAGCATCCCTACAGACAATAGACTTTTTCCAAGCACCTTTGACTTCCATAGATTCCTTCCACCAAAAACCCAAATTTTAGACATCATGGAGAGTGGACCTACCTCAAGCACATCCCACCTCTACTAAAGATTCTTAATTCATAAACATCATGGACATTGGACATGCTTTGAACACCTCCAAGTTCCACTGGTAAGAACAAGGGCTTCATACACCTATAGTTTCTACCAACTTCTATAGTTGGTTACTCAAAGGATTCTTCTATAATCTCCATGCCTCCCAAAGAGATGAAATTAAAATCTAAGGGCCCTAAAGTAACTTTTTGTTTGGAATCCAACCTTACAAAAATTAGTGATACAAATTTAGGTCATATTAACCTAGGAGAATTCTAGGGTAGAATTCAAAAATGACTAGATATAGAGTATTTATGACTCTAGACTTCCAAAAATTTTAGCCTTTCCCCTAACTATTTAGAGTCTTAAATTGATCCTAACAATGTCCCAACACTATGACATTGACAGGAGGAAAGTATATAATGACAAGAGAGAAAAGATTCTAGATTTTGACTTTGACTATATCAACTCAGTGTTTTCCATTCCTGAGATCAAAAGTTATTTGGATATAACTCCCCAAACATCTGCATAGTTATATGAGGATAATAAATATGGATGCCAAAATATGATCAACAAATAATAGATAAAAAACCCTAAACATTCTTTCACTAAGTTGCCCAAGATAATGTATAGGTGGGATAGTTATAACATTATTGCATAGAGTCACCGATAGTCTTGACGCCTAGTGTTATGAATCGTGTATGTACTAGTATATTTGGACCATCTAAGAGAATAAGCAATATATAAATTAGGCATAATTAATCAATGATTCTCTTCATCAGTAGTTGTTAGAGGTTAAAACCTCAAATAACTTTTACATTGCATCATATGTTGTTTATATTTTAGCTAAACGGAGATTATTCCCAGGTTTCAATGATGTTCCTGTTGAAATAACAAGAGTGTACAACTACTACCTTGACCTCACCCTTAAGGATAGTAAATAGTAGTTTGAAAGAGTTAATGATGCTTTCATTTATAGCATCATCACTATGTTTAATTAGAACTTAGGAGGGAGAGGTTCTCAAGGGAAACAAAAGAAGAAATCACTAAATGGGGATCATTCTTCATACAATTCCATACATATTCTTATATTAGGGTAATAGGATTTTGTGGTTATCCCTACAATCTTCCTTAGTACATAAGTGTCAAAAGGGCATTATTGGATTTAGTGTGATATCTAGTGGAAACCCATAAGCTCCTCTCAAATAGACACAAGGCAAGGATTCATTTACCTATCTCTATTGGTTGTTATACATGCCAAACTCTTCTGAAGGCCAAAGGTGTAGAGGTAGAGATGAGCCAAGTAACATTGAGGACCTTAGAGTCCAAACCATATTTTGACCCATATGGTAAAATCACTGATGCATTAGAGTTGGCATCATATGAACATGTGCCATACTATGAATATTATTTTGAGTATTATGATGATGAAGAGATGGTTAGAATGAGGGACTACTCAAGAGTGTCCCTATAGAAAATAAAGGATTATGATCTATCACCAATCCTTGATGACTTGGAAGATGATGTTTCCATATTGGATCCACTATACTTCACCCAGGTCATTGTAAAACCCCTACCATTAATTGGGTGGTCAGTTTTGAATCATTTTCCTTGGTTCATAGGAAATCCCCCATATCAACAGAACTATTAGCTGATTAAGTAGTAAAGGAGTGTAAATCTCAAGAGAAACCATAGGAGTTAAAGAAAATCTCTTGAAATTGAAAGTAGAGGGTATTGCACCAATAATGAAGGGCCCTAGTGAATCATCAGTAGGACCTGAATAGAAAAAGAAGAGGAAAACAAAGACTAAGGCTAGAAAAGGAGAATCGAGCAAAGAAGTAGAAGCTACACATTAACCCATTAATCTTTTAGTAAAAGAGATAGCACAAGCAACATAGGGATTTACTACTTTGGATCTTATATCACTAGCTCTTATTTCCATTGTCCCCCTTCTCTTAATCTTATAGTGCAGGTGGCTTCCACCCATCCAATGGTTGCCTCTTCTCCCTAAGTACCTCAAGTTTCAATTTCATCATAATTTTTAGCTCCTCTCCCTCCACTCATACCCACTTTATCCACCACTCCACCCACCTCAATAAGCCAAGTACAAGTAGCACAAACAAGTCTAGAGATCAATCAGGGTCTCCCTATAGTGGGAGTCCAGGTTTCTACTTCACTATCCCTTCCTCCCACTTCTCCTTCCCCATTTGATCCACTCCCACTTTCTATTTCATTCAATATTCCTTCCATTTTATCACCATTTTTCCCCAACACCACTCAATAGTACATTCCCTTAGAGTTAGTCATCTTGAATACCATCCCACAAGCCACTTCAACCTTTGGAGTGACTATTATTCCCTCTTCCTCTCATCCCACCATTTTTTCCTTACCAATCCTGAGTGGCCCCACACACCTAATTGACACATTTAGTGCCTTGACTTCCACCCTTCCATTGGTTTCCAAATTCATGATTCCTAATTCTATTGCTTTTACTTCCCCCATTTCCACTATATCATACATACAATCAGTAGAGCTTGGATCAACTCAAACACTTGGTACAACAATGGGTTTGCAAACTATCGGTGAGAATAAACCTTTGCAAATACCTCCTAAGTAGTAAATAGTATCATATTCTAAAGAGGACCCCTTAGACACAGTATTAGTCAGTGCAACCACATCAAGTATATATTCTTTGGTGACTATACCAGATACATAGAAAGCTACCCCTATTTGGTTATCCAATCAGTGAGAAAAAAGAGGAAAACCATGATTGATCCCAACACTTTGGATTTTGACATGATTGAAGTCAATAATAAGTCAAAATCTACTCCTAAGACCATCTCACAAACATTCACTGATGATAAGGGTGAGAGATATGTTGAGATTACAGTTCCCCCACCAAATAAATCAAAGGAAGATCTTGTGGTGATAGATTATCAGGTCTCTCACATACCACTTGGTCGAAAGATAAGAGAAGGGCTCAAGCACAAGGTGTAGTTAGGAATCAACTCTCTCTTTTATATAACTAACCATAACAAAGCCAAAAAGGATGAACTTAAAAGAAAAATTGATCAGTTGACTGAAGCACTTAACCAATTCATAAATCCCATGAAACATCACAACAACCACATGCAATGCAACCAATCAGTTCAGATCAAGCTATAATTGATTTGATATGAGAGATTGCTCACATGGGAAGGGCTAAAAAAGAATGGTCTAAATAACTAATTATAAGAGGCAATAGGGCCCTTATAGTGATGACATACCATTATGATATCATCATGGAGAGAAAGGAAATTCTAAAAGCATAGATCAATAGCTATGAAGGAGATGCCCAAACTTTGAACATGTATTAACCCAAGTTGATATCCACAAATCAAATTGATATGAATACATTCATTGCTAAGAATATATTGATGAACTCTATTGAGCAGAAGGAATTACATAGGGATGCCCAATTTTGGATAAGGATATTAACTGAGTCTATTGAGTGAGCTAATGAGGCTCATGATCGATCCATCGATGTACAATATGAGATTGATGGCATCAATAATTTAATGTCACGACAACCAATGGATGATGTCAGCAATATCTTATAGGAATAATAGGGCCAAGAACATTTTAAGTCAATAGTTGAGGAGTCTGTAAAAGACATAGTCTTTGCCTTAAGTTTAATTCATAGGTTTATCAAATATGAGAAGGCAATTGATCAAATGAGAACTGAAATGTAGGGTATAAGGACTTTCAAAAGAGAGTTATTTGATGTATAGGTAGACTAGATAACTTCTAACATTTATTCTTATGGGTCAGATAAAGAGCAAATATAGGGAATATTCAAGTCCATTTATACATACTCAGAGAAGCTGCGAGCAGAAAATGATAAGAAAGTTGAAGATATTCTAAAGATTGATTAATTTTTCCTCTCTTTTGGATATTTTCAAATGTTTCTATCATGTGCATTTTCATTTTGGAAACATTATAATTTTTAATTTGTAATTGCAAGGTGCATCTGTGTATTTTTTATAACTCTTATGGAGAAAGAGAAAGACATAATTTTTACTTTATATCTATTAAATGTGAAAGTTGTAAAAAGAAAGTTGAAAATTGCACTTTCTATTTTAATTAATGTGAAATGAAAAAGGTGAAAATTAATAAAATACAAATTATATGGTACCTTTTTGGTAAAATTTATAAAGGCTGGATGTTGAAAAAGTCTCACTTTAATTTTGCACGCTACGGTTTACATGAAAAGAAGTTTGAAAATTTATTTTCAATATTATTTTTTATTTGGAAAAGCCAAAAGTTATTTTGGGCACTACTTCTTGTATGGAGAGTTATTTTTAGCCATCATCCAAGGAGCCTTGCATGAATATCTCCAACTACGCCAAGATCAACTCCAAATTCAAAACCAACTCATGCATACAGCATAAGCACTCCCATGAGCTTAAAATGCCAAAAATAGAGGATCTCACCCCCCTTTGCATGAGGCATTCTAGTTTACATGATTTTATTTTTCTAGGTGTTAACATTTTGACAACTACATGTCTTCTAAGACATTTTTTGTATAAATGTGGGCAGTCTCTATGGACTAATTATATCTTTTTGCTGTTAGTGATATTTTTCTTCATTTTGAATGTATTTGCTACAAGTTGTATCCTTTAAAGAGAAATAAAATTGAAGTTTTTACCTTTCTTGTCTTTGGAATATTTGGATTGTACAAGTTATCTTATTCTTTGTGAAAGTCTCATCTTTTATTTCAGTCTCAAGAGAATTCATCTGTTGTATTTTACCCTCTTGATAATATTGTTTGAGATAAAGATCTTTTTCCCTTTGCTAAAGAATAGCTAAAATAATACCTCTAATTTCCAAATTTTCATAAGTCTGGGCTTAAAATAAACTTAGTCTATTTTTATACTATATTGTGTTTTATAAGCAAGCATCTAGATCCACTATAGGTGTAATCACCATACTTTCAATTTTTTCCAATTTCAATTTCTTTAACCCTTTTCTTGTCAAATCCCTAGTTTAGGATATAAGAGCACTAAAGAGTAAATTTCCTAAAAGGCTGATATTTTATTAATTTGCATCATATTTTAGTGAAAGGAAGTTGGCCTTCTCTAGAGATTAACCTCAAATTGCAAAGTTCCCATAGCTATGGAGGTTTTTCCATTGTTTCATTAGGCACTTGCACAACAAGCTACTAAATTAAGATAGGTACAATCCTATATGATAAAAAAAATTGGCGCACCTAGTGGGACCCAAAAATTACATAAAGATTGGTGTTACTCTCATAAACCATTGTATGAGCTTCATGCAAGTATCAAATCACCTTGTGATTCCACTGGATTATAGACTCATGAGTTCAAGGTGACATATGCCAAGCAAACAAACAAGATCATTTACCAAAGGTAGGAAGGTTGATTTTTTAGAATTGTCATCTCCATATAAAAAGAGAACAAAAGTAGTCACCCCTCAGCCTAAAGTATATCCTACATTTTTATTCCCATCCCCTTTGGTCACTCTGATCAGTTCTATATCCCTTATAATGGCTAGAAATCATAATTTTATAGCTTTCAATATGGGTAGTCCACTCATTTGGCCTATCATCATGATATAATAGTCTCAGCCTTAAAAAAAAATTCAATATTTTACTGGTGAAACTTTTACCACTACTTTGGAACATATACAAGACATTGCTAACCTCTTCTCAATCTGTAATATGGTCGAAGATAATGTTACAATCAGACTCCTAGTTTCCTCTTTTAAGGGAAAATATTTACAATGGTACAGAGGTCTCCCTCCTACCTCAATACAAGTTTGAGATAACTAAGCTGCTACAATGTGCTCCCATTTTGAGGATAAATGTGATCACCTTTCCTTAGTCAAATAGTTGACTACTATTCAATGATCTCCTCATGAACAAATGACTAATTTCAATTGCCACTTATAGAAGACCTAGAACAAAATTCTAGTCTTGGTTAAACCCACTACAAATAATGCCTTCTCATATTACCTAAAATCCCTTAATAGTGATATAGTTGTGATTGTTCAGTCAATTAGTGGAACCACACTTCCTATATATTATGACATTATAATAAGGGCTGAGAATCATTTGATCCATGCCAATAAAATTACACCATAACCACCAATGCCTCTATTTCCAAAAATATCCCCTATTCCCCCACCTGCACTTGCTCCAATACCCACCATGAACAAGGCACCTACTTTAACTCATTATCCCTATATATGAATTATATGAGGTAAAATCATTACTCAAGTGTTTTAGAAATGAGTTAGTGGTGATGAAAAGGCAATAAGCCCAAAACTATAAAACTTTTCAACCATTTAACCTTACATATCAAGGGAATAGGAAATCCTACTAAGGGGATAGGCAACCATATCAAGGTAACAACCAATAGCAAGGATAGAATGCATAGCCAAGACCTCCAAACACCTGTGCATTACCAACATCTGGAGCTTCCAAAGTCATTATCCCTATTTAAAATAGTTTGGCTTAATAATATGAGTGGTGTTATCCATGCACTCAGAACTATAATCAGAATACTTGTCCCAATGGTGTTATCAGTCAAGACTTGATGGTGCAATGTATAGCAAGTACATAAGAGAAATAGGAAGAATCTACTTACTAAAAATAAAAAACATAAGAACTTGCTCAAGGTGAAGCAACTCTTCTAAATTGGAAAGAGGATGATTTTAGTGGAATGGTCCAAGTTGAAGTTTTTTTAATAGTGGAAGCCTTGTAACAACTCGTACACACTTTAATAAAAGAGCAATAGAAGATGATCAACTCCCCAAAGTGGACTAGGCTTCAACTTCTAAGACAACAATAGAAGCAAAAAAGAATAACATAGTACAAAGGCCACCCTTCATACCTACCAATCAATTCAAAGCAAAGCTATCCACTCCAAATCTTGTAAAGGAAGACATAGTCCCTATAAAAGTACTGGCAAAGGTTGGTAATATCCCTTCTAGCATTGTTGATCAAATGAAGAAAACTAATTTGAACATCACTATGTGGGAAGAACTATCTATACAAGCACAAAGGGACTTACTACAAGAGGCCTTGAAGAATCTCCAGATATTACAGAAGGCTCCAACTAGAGGACCTACACCTATAATAAATTTATGTTAGCCTCAAACTGACAATAACACCAGAAAAAATGATAATCATCCTCCCTTTTACCTTTCACTTATAATAAGTAATCATCTAGTACATAATTACATGGTGGATTTAGGGGCTATTAGTTTAGTGATGCCTAACAAAATAGTTTACATTTTAGGAATAAAATACACACATGTTAATAAAGGAGTAGTGCAACTAGATGGGACTGTTGTTCAAATAGTAGGAATCATAAAGTGACTAGACCTCATTATTCATGCTTGCCCTAATATTTAAATTACTCAAGACATTTTAGTCATAGACCTCCCTCCCTACTTTTCCATTTATCTATCAAGAGATTTCATGGAAAAAATGGGAGGATATTTATCTGTAAATTGGTCTCATATGCTACTTATAATGAGATAGTGAACTAAAGTAATAATAAGAGTTGAGCTAATTGTGAAAGACTGTATCAAACCATATAATCCTAATCTTCTCATAGAGATAAATTGTATGTTGCAAGATCAAGAAGAGGAAGAGGTGGATTAAGAGAATGAAACACCTATAGAAGAAATCCCAGATACTTACTTGGATGAGTGGGGATCAGCCTTATAATTTGACCCTTATGACTACGTGCAAGAAATGGGGTTAGGGATGTATTGTATTCATGAGCAAGATGAAATTACTCCAAACTTAGTCAAACCAACTGAGGATCTACAAGGGATGTGGTAGTTATATTTTGATGGTTCACGAAGTAGAAATAATGTAGGTACAAGAGCTGTATTGTTATCTATGTAGAAATAAAGTTAATTCTATTGATTTAGAATTCAATTCAACAACACCAATAATGTAGCTAAATATGAATCCTTGATTTGAGGCCTCTAATTGGCCAAAGATAGAGGAATCAAGCTCTTATAGGTATTTTTGGATAGTGAAATCATTGTTCACTAGGTTAGATCAAAGAGTGTGACCAAAAATAATTTACTAAGGTCTTACAAACATAGGGTTTGGGACCTATTGGAAGATTTCACTACCCTAAATATTGAAGCAGTACTAAAAACATAGAATAAAGATGATGACCACATAGCCTCAGTTGTATCTTAGTATAATCTACCAGTTGAAATAGCAAGGGAAAATAACTAGCATGTAAGGCTAATTATAAGACCTTCTATCCTTGATAACATAATTAACTAACAAGTATATGATAGTGACAAGCATATCATAATTTTTTTGAGAGAAGAGGCTAAGTTTTCAAAAATAAATCAACCAAGGTTGTAAAACCAATATGGCAATTAGATATATAGCTAAAAATGAACAAGTTGCCAATGGGTCTCATTACATTGGAAAATATATTTAACTTGGATGACCAATTAAAAAGTGAGAAGAAGATCATCATCAATGAGGAAGATTGAAAACTTATCACTATCTCAGAAGGCAAATCACTCAAGATAGGCAAGGTATGAAATATTTTAGAGAAACATGATTTTATTCAATTATGGTGAGAGTTTGATGATAATTTATCTTGGAGTTATCATGATTTAAGAGGATTTGACCCAAGTTTAGTGCAACATACTATCAAACTGGATCTAAATATAAAACCTGTCAGGCAAAAATAGAGGCCCATCAATCTAAAGATTGAACCCTTGATGAAAAATGAACTTTCTAAGTTGATGGAGGCTAATATAATATTTTTGATCAAACACTCATCTTGGGTAGCAAATCTGGTCCTTGTCAAAAAGAATGGTGAAATCTATCTATGTGTAGACACCTAAATTATGTCTACCCCTTGGTCCCCTTCGACTCCCCTTGGTCCCTTGCACACCTTTATTAATTTAAAATAAACCAATTATTTTAAATTAATAACATCACCTAGAACCCATCACCTAGGACACCTCACCTCGGATTCCTTGCCCCTAGACCATTTATCACCCTATGACAAATCTTAATTACCTAAAACCCCATTTCAACTTTCCCACTAACCTCTCATGCCTATTTAATCTGCCTTTGGACCATTTTCCAATGACAATAAAACTTGGTAGTTGGAAGAACAGGCAAAAGGCTAAGAATAGCCTCTTTTCCCATTCTTTAGCCACTGACATCGGTCAATAGTCAACCAATGCCAGTGATATCACTGACATCAGTTTCTTTAAAACTAAATTCCAACCTCTGCTACGACCCCCACGAATGCAAATTCTCTTGCTCCAGGATCTAAATTCTCTTGATCCTTGACTCTTTACAGGTATCAACATCCTAACATCACTCTCCAGGCTAAGAAGCTCTGCATCAGTCACTACACACCTGATTGAGATGTTGCATGAGGTCTTCAACATTAACCATAATAGAAACAAGTCTTCTACATTTCTGGTTCTCCACCAAGAGCTAAGTATTCTTTTGGTTTTATATTTTAGTATTTCTAAAATGCATTGGTAATTAGTCCATTGGCTATTTCTTGAGTACTGTTGAGAGACAACCCGACTTCCTTCTTGAAAAGGCTAAAAAGCCTTCCCCTCATCCTTATTTTCCTTCCACCCCTGTCCTCTACCTGGCCCCTTTTTCAGACCATATTCACTACCCTGTAATTCCTACACAAACCATTAAACTCCCACAGACATCCCAGACCATTCTATTGACCACAGACAGACCTGAAACTCGTTTAAGGCCCATTGCCCCTATCGACATTGGTAGCCCAACTGACGCCGGCAACCTTGACCGACCGATGCTGATAGAACTACCAACGTCGGTGATTGTGGAAGACTGACAACAACATTCAGGTATGCATTATCTCTATTTCTTTTGTTTAGTCTTTCACCATTTCTCTTTCTAGCAACATTCTTTTTATCAACTAGTGGACTGTCATCCTTTAAGGAAGTCTTTGCACTTTTGGGATTGAGCTTTGCTTGGTAGTCCACCGTATATCTATCTAACATTTTCCTTGTTTGAGTCTTTCTTATTTATAGGTGTCATCCTCCATAGCCAAAGAGGAGCTCCTTCAGTCGTCTAGATACGGTGCGCAAACTTCATCCAAGTATCATCTAACCCCTGACCATTTAACTTTAGTTTCTTATTCCTTCTAAATGTGAAAAAGCAAAAAATAGTTGGAAACATTCTGGCGCGCCCGGTGGGACCCTAGAGTTTTCCTTGGGTTCATTTCTTCTAAAAGGCCAACATTCATATAGGTGCATTAGACCTCTTCTTGCATCCTGTTCTTCTATCTCTTTTATTTTGAAACAAAACCATAAGCACAAGTTAAAAAGAACCTCTTTCTTTTTCTTCTTGTCACTTTCTTCCTGCATCTTAGAGTAGTGAAATTCATACTCTTAACCTTTTCTCCACTTGTCTGCATCTGAACAAACATCTCAATTTAGGTTAAAAATATATTGCATCTCATTCCTGCCTAAATGCACTTTTAGCTCATCTAGTAATTAAAATCACATTATGAATAAATCCTAGTGCACTTATGTTACACATCCAAACCACTTTCACAACTAAACATCTAAACATACCTGAGACAAGGTCCGACTAGGATTTCATCACCTAGAGGATACCTTACCCTTCCTGGTAATCCTACTTGGACTTCACTACCAAGGGGAGAACCCACTATGTCCTCTGGCAGAGTATAAACTCTAGGGGAAGTATATACTGGCTAAGCGACCCAGCTTGTCTCTAGGCTCGTGAAGTGAGGGGAGCAAGCTCCTAGCACTAGGCCACGTACAGAACCTAATACAGACTTTGAGCACCAAAACTAACCTAAAACTAACCTTAGACTACTTCTTTTAGTACCCGTTCCAAAAGCCCAACTTCCCAAACACACTCTTCTAAGGCATAAGCCAACATGACTCTAAAAAATTATTCTTAAGAATTTAACATTTAGGGTCTGCTTGTCTTCATCCACTTTTCTATTTTTATCTAGTTTTTTGAGCTGGTAAGGATGCATTATTTTGAGCTCCAAAACAACTCAAAACTTTCTTATTCTTTTTTCCAAAAACTATCAATTTTTTGGGTTTCTAGAAATACACAGTAATTGACATCAGTTTTTGCACCGACGTTGGAAACTTTCTTCACTGACATCGATTTTTCTACCAACGTCGGTCACTGTCAAAAAAAAATTTTGCTCAAACAACAAGCTAAAAACCTAACCTTTTTGCTGTCAAAAACAAATTCTAGTTTTCTGAGGCTGAAACATACAGTCTTTAGAACTTGAATCTATTTTGCCTTGAATGGTTTTGACACGTAGTCAAACCAAAACTCTTGTTGACCATGCAAGGCAACAACCACTCCCACCTTCACCTTCTATACCAAGTCCCCAAATTGAGTATAATTTAGAAACTGAATGAACTCCTATCCAACCAACCCCAACTCAACCCCCTATTATTCTCGAAGGGGCCAAGACTTTGAAAGGTTTCTTGACCTCAATGTCAAGGCCCTTCAGCACTATCTTGTAAGAAGTCAAATGTGAGACTCTTTAGGCAACCCAATTTATGGGATGCTAACTTCCTTAGTTGAGATAGCAATCATATCAACAGCTTCCATAATTCAACCCATAAACACCCAGGCTGTTGCCTCAACTAATAACCCGACCATGATCAATCTTCAAAGTGTGGCCTCTCCTTCTATTTTTGGACCTACATCCATTGGGGTTTCAGTACCCCCTCAACCACAAACCATTCAACAAAGTTTTATGCCATTCCAAAACTTAGTTGTCTCCATCCCACCTACTCTTGAACCCATCAATATAAGGGTGGCTACTCATCCTTTGGCTAGTGTTTCCATCATTCAACCACCTCTGCCAACATCAAGTCAAGTTGTGCCTTCTAGCTTCATGACACAACCACCCTTGGCTTCAACATCAGTCCCTATGACTAGTTACCAATATGTTGCGCCTATACAAGCACAACCAACTACATCATACGCCCCTCCTAGCACCTTCCAAATGCCTTACAACCTAGGGGGTGCCCCACCTGTGAATCCATCAACCAATCTAATCAAGATGTTGATGGATAAGATGTCTAATCTTGAGACATCAGTTTTGGGTTCAAGAAATGCTCTCTCATATGAACAAATCTGTAATAAACCTATTCATCCCTCAGTCCCAATCTGACCATATCCTAGTCAGTGGAAACTTCCCAAGTTTACTCACTTTCAGAGTAAGGAAGACCCACAACAACATCTACGAGCATTTAGACATGCTTGTTACCTTATAACACATGATGATACGTTGTTGCTACGCACATTTCCCATGTCACTTATTGGTGCTACCCTCGATTGGTATAGCTCTCTTACCAGTCACTCTCTTTTCACATTCACTCAACTAGCTCAACTTTTCCTTGACCACTTTTCAATCAATATCACCAAAAAGGTCTCCATCATAGACCTATACTCTATCAGACAATTCGACGATGAATCAATAGCTGATTTCATTGCCCGTTGGAGAGGCTTAATCAACCAACTCTCCTTTTCCTTACCTCAACCTGAACTCATTGAGCTCTTTTCACAAACATGTGTGAAACACATTTCATCTACTTTGCAGGTCCAAACATTCCACACATTTGATGAAGCTTTCACCATGGCCAGGAAGCTTGAACTTTGTGTTGTCGAAGAAAATAAAGTTAAATTGCATAGTTAAAACCCCAATGCAAAATCAAATGACCCTTCTTCCAAATCTTCTTCCTCTAACTCCAAGTCTAAGGGATCAACAAATGCTATGGTACTCAGATCATCATCAACAACAACAACCAACCAATCCAAACCTTCCATATCTCAAAGTATTACACGACAATTCCAACATCGATACGTACAGCATCAATATACTCCAATAAGAGAATCATACGCATCTGTGTTGGATAAACTTGTCAAATAGGGAGTCCTAAACCTCCCCCAAATTTGACCACCACCTCAATTTGATCCCTTGCATGCCATTCCTGCATGGTATAGGGAGAATGACTTTTGTAATTATCGTTGTGTTAAAGGCCATGACACAGACAATTGTAAAACCCTCAAGGATATCATTTAGGACATGTTAGATAAATGTGATCTTGTCTTGGATAATCCAAATGCACCACCTAACCAAAACATAGACATTTTTAGACAACCTTTTCCTAGCCATCCCCCTAGCCAAAACAATGTGCAGACCATGGCCGATGACTCCCATGAGTGGGATATATGCACGGTCAACACGGTCTCTCCTTTTAGGCCTAACCAAGCTCTCTCACAATCTAAAGAGGTTAGCCAACCTATTTTTCTGTCACAGGTAAAAGAGCCCTCTTCCCCTATTTGTCCACCATAGGTAGAAGGGCCTTCTTCTCCTATTCCTTCACCATAGGAAGGAGAGCCTTCTTCTCCTAATAGTTCTCCATTAACTTCTCTTATATTAGAGGGTACTTTGACCATACCAATGCCACTCACCCCACCCTCATCCTTCCTACTACCAATGGAGGACCTTACCTTTCTTGCTTCTCAACCACAAGTAGAAGGTACAATCATCCCTGCCCTCTATCCTCTTAAGGAGTCACATTCTCCAATTCCTTCTCCACTAAGAGAAGAACCTGTCTCTTCACCTACTTTGACTGAAGACGATCTAGTAATGACTCTTTCTTGCCTCTGGCCTGAGATCGCTACATCTAACACATTTTTGGTCTCACAACCACCCACATCTTCTAAAGAACCAAGGCCTCATCCAACATCTTCCAAACCATTTTCTCGATTGGTGGAGAACTTATCATTTCTCCATTCAAGGAAATTAGAACATGAGGCATTATGGGAGCGACTCAAAGCTCCTCACCTTGCACATCCCATCTCATCTCGTACTAATGACCCTCTTTTGAAAAAATATCCAAAAGTTTCCAACGAGGACCAGGCTTCTACTTTTAAATCTTCAAAAGCTAAACCGTCCACATCTAAACCTAAACCCTCACAAACATCCACCATACCAAAACTAGTTAAATCTCTCAGAGTTCACCCCATACCTAACCTCACTCACCCGCAAGTGAAGGTAGACTTGAATCTCACCCCCCATAATAATAGTCCTCAAACCAAACCAAAGAAGGCTACTAAACCACATCGGCGAACTCCTCCTCCACCATCGTCATTTCCCTCCATTTTAGGCCCACATCCTTTTACCTTAATAGGAGTGCTCCCTACTCCAACACCTAACAAAAACAAGTTGCCTCCATTACTCCCTTTACCAACCAAGAACATACCTTCTCTAAGAAATTTGGCACCCCTCACAAATAAAGTGTCATCTACTCGAGTGGCTACACCACCAACCCAAAAGGTGGTACAAAAATCTCCCTCAATAACTCCCAAACAAAAGTCAACACCTAGTGCATCAACAAGCACGGACCCCTTAGAGGGTTCATATGTTTTAATACTACGTTGACTTTTACAAACCTCTAGCATCACTCTTCCACCTATTAAACCATTTCAACCTCTCGAATCAAAACCATCTTGGTTTGATGACACTAAAAGTTGCCTATATCATCACACACCTGGACATGACACTGAAAATTGTTGTGCCCTTAAGGTGGCCATTCACCAATACTTGGAGAAAGACACCCTTCTAGTCAAGGATACTGTCAACAAACCTCTGACACCTTCCCATATCTCTTAAAATTCCTCACCTTCATTAGAATCCCATCAACAAACTATGGTCCCTTTACCTCCTTCATCCCCTCTATTTGAGATTAACACCATCAATGTGGACACTAGGTCATAAAAGGATAAAGCAAAAGAGAAAGTTGCTATTCCTTGGACCTACCCATTTGTCAAACCTGATCAACCACCCAAACCCAAAATTTCTATCTTGGGTACATCCCAACCCACTTCTTCAGAGGCAATCCATGATTCTATGGTGAAATAGCTTCACCAAACTCCCATGAAGATGACTTTATATGACCTCATTCAAAGCTCTCCACAACATCATCAAGATTTAATCAAAGCCTTACAGGCAGTAGAGGTCCAAGCTGAGGACCCCCAACCACTAGCTACCTTAGTCCAATCATTATCCACCATCGCCTCTATTACCTTTAGTGATTCTAAAATTTCTACCTCCAACTTGGAAGATCAGGATGCCACCCTTTTCATCACAGCCTACATTGATCAAACTCATGTTAAGTGAGTTATGATTAATGGGGGTGCTAGCATCAATATCATTTCCACCCATGCCTATGACCAATTAGCCCTCCCAAAGAATTGTATGTCAAAGACTGACGCTATTCTTTGATCTTTTAATGACACCACCGCCACTACCATTGGCACCGTCATCTTACATATTCATGTTGGCCCACGAACAATCCCAGAGCTCTTCTACATCATCAAGGGAGAGTTATAATACAACATGTTATTAGGATGACCTTGGATTCATGCCATGGCCTGTGTCCCTTCTACATTACACCATTATGTCAAATTTGAACATGACGGTCAAGTCCATGTCATTCCCACAGACCCCTCCCCTTTTAAGACATGCAACACAACTTATCAACCCAACGATGTTCTCATTCCTTTCAAGACATCGACCCAAACACTGCCTCCACCCTTGAAAGCTTCAACAAGTACGCAAATGGTGGTTACACCTACACCACCTCCTCAAGTGACAACAAAAGACTCTATGGAAGATATCTTCCAACATCTTTCACTTGGGAGTATCGTTTACTCACCTTGGACATGTTCTAGACTCCTCAAGAGTATGGACAACTTCATCACAGTCATATCTATGACCATCATATCGAAATGGTCATTCTTTATGGTCCTCCCAATCTTCAAACAAATCTCATCTATGGAGGGCTAGATCGAGCTCCCACTAATGGGAATCCTCTCTCCTCACCTCAACTATTCACATCTAATTTCTCTTTTCTTGGCAACCCAAACTTTGCTCATACCTATCTTTATAGGTGTGCTTGGAAAGATTTTGGCTTCGGGTGCTATGAACAAGGCTCCCACCAGCCTGTCAAACCACCAAATGACGAGGCCATAAAGAATGCCAAGAAGTGACATGGCCTGGGTTTTGAAGAACCTACTGAAACTTTCAAAAACCCTCACCCTAAACCTATCATAGACCAATCACCTCCAAACTCGCCTATTCCCCCATCTTCACCTATGGAGTTGGTGGTTTCCATCCCTCCTAGTTTTTTTTTTACATAAACACCATTCGCTTAGAACCCCTAACCTATCAACTAGGTGGGGTATTTAGGTCTCTCCCTCTCGTTTATCCAAACATGATAGATGATGAATCTGCTACCATCAACACTATCCAATGCATAGATGATGACACCATTCTCACCTACATAGGTGCCGATGACTCTTTCATTCAATGCTCCTTTCCTTCCAAAATATAGGTTATATTAAACGAATCGACCATTGACATTAACCTTCCATATTTCGATGTTCCTCATGTTTTAAAGATTGGTCAGTCTTTAGATGCCCAAGAACAAATTGACTATACCAAATTCCTTTCAGAGCATAGCAAAGCCTTTGCTTGGACCTATAGTGACATGCCTGGCATCGACCCTAACATTATCATTCATAACATTGTCACAAACCCAGAGGCTAAGCCTGTTAGGTAAAAGCTTTGCAAGATGCATCCTCAAATTGCACTCCTTGTCAAAGAGGAGCTTCAGCATCTTCTCTCTGTCTCCTTTATCCAACCCATTGATTATCCGCAATGGGTGTCAAATATCATCCCTATCACCAAAGCAACTGGGGGAATCTGAATCTGTACTGACTATTGTGACCTTAACCTAGCTTGCCTAAAGGATGATTTTCCTCTACCTAACATCGACCAACTTATTGATCTTACAGCCGACCATGAGATGCTATCACTCATGGATGAGTTTTCAAGATATAACCAAATCTTGATTGCACTACTAGATCAACAAAAAACTACCTTCATCACCCCATGGGGGACTTTTTGCTATAGGGTCATGCCTTTTGGCCTAAAGAATGCAGGTGCCACATATCAACGCACCATGACTTACATCTTTCACGATCTCCTCCACAAAATCATGGAGGACTATGTGGATGACCTACTAGGCAAATCTAAACTTCATCGTGACCATTTAACCATCCTCAAGATAATCTTCACTCGCCTTCTTCAATACAATGTTCGCCTTAACCCCAAGAAATGCATATTTAGGGTTCTCTCAGGGAAGCTCTTGGGGTTCATCATTTCTCTTTGTGGCATTGAGATAGATCCCACTAAGATTTGAGCTATACTCGAGATGCCGACACCTACCAATCTAAAGCAACTTTGCAACCTGCAAGAGAAGCTTCAATCTATTCATCACTTCATCTCACAGCTTTCTGATTGATGTCAACCCTTTCATCACCTCCTCAAGAAGGACATCTCCTTTCATTGGGATAAGGATTGCCAAGAGGCTTTTGAAGCCCTTAAACACTATCTTGTCTCTCCACCAGTCCTTATTCCACCAAAAGATGACCAACCCTTCTACCTCTACATCTTAGCAACAAATCATTCCTTAGGTGCCATGATCACGCACCGAGATGAACAACACCGTGAGCAGGGAGTTTATTATGTAAGCTGAACACTCATTGACTATGAAACTCGATATACTCATACCAAAAAACTCTGTTTGGCATTAGTCTTTGCCGCTACCAAACTCCGTCATTATCTTCTCAATCACAAAACTTATGTCATCACCCACACTAACCCCCTCAAATACATGCATTCCAAGCCATAGCAAAACCAACGTATGGCTTGTTGGCTCATGCTGCTTGCTGAGTTTGACTTGGAATTCATCCAAGAAAAATCTATAAAGGGGCAAACAATCGCTGACCAACTAGTAGATACCCCTCTTCCTGACAACCAACCTTCTCACTGCGAATTCCCTAACGAATCTATCACCACATTATCCACCAATGACATTTTCTATCAAATGACAATGTTCTTTGACGGGTCTAAATGTCAACACGGTGGGGGTGCAGGGGCCATTCTCCTCCTGCACAAGGGAGAGCCCATGCCCCTATCTTTCAAACTTGACTTTGAATGTACCAATAATATGGCTAAATATGAAGCCTTAATTTTGGGACTTCAATCTACCATTTCCTTAGGCATCAAGACCATCAACATCTTTAGTGACTCACAACTAGTCGTCAATCAAGTCAACGGTTCATATCTTTGTAAAAATGAAGTTTTGCAAAGGTACAAACACCGTGTTGACACCCCGCTTAAATATTTTGACCATTACCTCTTGCAAACAGTTCCTCGATCTATGAATAAGTTTGCTGATACCATGGCTTCTCTCACCTCACACATACCATCTTCATCCTCTTCTTCACGAATTTATGTTCTGGTGCACCATTTGGCATTACCTTCATATATTTCCACTAACATCAACCTCATCAACACCATTGACTCTAGTCTACAAGATGTTTGGTATAAATAACTCGTGCACTATTTAACTTATTCTATCATTCCTCCTGACCTCTCTAGCAATGCACGATGGGATTTTATCAAGAGTACTGCTCGATATACCATGCTAGGGGGTCTTCTCTACAAAAGAGGGTTTGATGGCCTCCTTCTTTGATGTCTAACCACCACTGAAACATCTCATGCCTTAAACAAGTCCATGATGGGATTTGTGGCAGACATTTCAGTGGTAACTCGGTTGCCAAACGCATCCTTCGCCTGGGCTATTATTGGCCCACTCTTCACCAAGACTGTAGTGACTATGTTCAATGTTGTATCAAATGCCAGCAACATGCTAACTTACTTCATGTCCCTAGCCACTCTCTATAAGTCACTCAAGATTTTTGGCCCTTTTCACAATGGGGCTTAGATCTAATCAGTGAGATTAACCCTCATTCATCTCTCTAACATCAATCTATTATCACTACAACTAAATACTTCACTAAATGTGTGGAAGTTGTTCCTCTCATCTCCACTAAAGCTGATAAAATCATTGACTTCATCAACACCCACATCATCTGTCATTTCAGTGTACCTCACAAAATCATCACCGATAACAGTAAATCATTCAAAAACAAAACTATCCAAAAACTTTGTGACTCATTTAGCATCAAGCTCAGTTTCTCCTCACTTTACTACCCACAAACAAATGGGCAAGCTGAGGCTTCCAACAAAATCTTAACCAAAATTCTAATGAAGGTGGTCAACAACACTAGAAGGGATTGGCACATTCACATTCCCTTCGCTTTGTGGGCCTACTGCACTAGCATCCAAACCCCTATGAGTGCTACACCTTTTTCTCTAGTGTATGGAATAGAGGTTGTCCTACCTCTTGAATTACAGATACCATCTCTGCACATCTCCTTACATGACATACTTTCTAATGATGACTTTTGTCAAGACTGATTAGCTCAACTTGAGTTACTTGACGAACGTCATCTTGCTGCCCTCAACCATCTCCATATCTATCAAAATTGTATCAAACGTGCCTATAACAAAAATCTAAGAGAATGAGATTTCAAAATTAGAGACCTCATCCTCAAAGAAAACCAACACATGACCAATATGGAAAGAAGCAAATGAGGTAAGTTTGCTCCTAATTGGTTCAGGCCTTATATCATAATGCACAAGTATGGATTAGGGACTTATCATTTGTCTTCTCTCAAAGGATAGCTAGAACCTGAGCCCCTTAATGCCTTACATCTATGACCATTCTTCTGTTAATCAAGTAACTCATTCACTTGATATTTAATTTGAGCTCGTCCCTTGAGCAACCCCTGTCATCTTAATCCTCATTCCTTTCAACCCTGTTTCCCTAAAACAAGCACTATGTAACCCTTTTATAAAGTATGAATGCTTTGGCCTAATATTTGGGAACCCTTAAATTTCTATAGTCTTGTCCATGACTAAAAATTCTATCAAAAATAAATTGGGATGTCAAACAAAATATTCAAAGGTCATAAACTCTAAATGCAGACTGCTCCCTTGAAGGATAGCTACATCATCATTGTTATAGCTAATAGACTGCTCCCTTGAAGGACAGCTATTCAAAATCCCTCAAAAACATATAAAGCAAAATATATACCACTCCCTTGAAGGATGGATATGCCTAAAAATATTGCTACAAACAACACTCTCTTAGAAGCTTCCTGCATCGATCAGCTTCACATATGACCACAAAATGAAAGAACATCCCCATGTAGACTTCCCGCATTGATCAGTCTACCAAAAAAAAAGTCATGGACTTGCCTATAGTCATTCTCAGGGCCTCCTATAAAAAGGGGAAAAGTTATCCCTACTAAAAAGGGTTACCTTATCCTAACATATCACATCACCTATTACCCCAACATACTCAAGGGATTTCGAGCTCATTTAATGTCAAAGTGATTCAATTACTTCTCTAACACAACCAATAGTCAACGATGTAATGCATAAATGAGGCTTTTGTTTCCAAAAAACCCCCTATCTATGCTATCATTATTGTCCTTGTCAATGAAAGAGCAATACGCCTTTCACTTCTTACCTGACTTCATCACATGCCAATCACTTAACAACCAATCACATATTACCACAACCATTAACATTATCATAGATCAATCACATTAGTTTTTATGGAAAACAATACACATGAAAACTAACAACTAAAACACAAACCAATGTTACAGCATACATCATTACACCATAATTATCAACATTATCATAATGTAACCATTCACATCATAATCATCAACATCATCATAACATAATCATTCACATCATAAACATCATCATACATCCTCACATCATATCAAAGCATATATCATTAAACATATGAAAAATACTAAAAATACTAACATCCATCACATCCATAACACATTAATAGTCCAGTCAAAATCTCATCATATATATGTGAATATCAAAGTCTACAATAATACATATATCTCTCTCTCAAAAAAAAATAACATACATCTCGCATCAACGGCTCACAGGCCGATATATACATAATGCCTCAAAAATATGGCCTTAAGGTTGTGGCTGTGGTGGTGGTGGCAGTGGCTGTGATGATGCTGTATCATCTCCATCCTCTGATTGCCACCATTTGTGAGAACCCAAAGTAGTCACTCGCGACATAGATCTTTGTCGGCTCTGCTCAGCTCTCATCTCTAAATACCATTATATCTGAGGGAACCCCCTGATGGCCCCCTCATAATAAGTGATCTCATCCAACACAGTATTGTACCTAGATATAGGTACAATCTATGGTAGACCCATCAATCCTACCACCATGCCCTGCACTGAACCCCATAGTTGTGACTGAGCTAGCTGCAATGATGCTGACTATGTTGGCTCTTGAGCTGGCTACTATGGTGGATGTTGAATAGGGCCCTACCCTCCAAAAACCTATCCTACCAAAGCCTATGCCTAGGCTATGGCCAACTACCCCTAAAAAATGGTAGCTTGCCCTGTCAAAGCAGCCACCTGGCCCATCAAAATTGTCACCTGCCCCTATAATGCTGTGACTTGGCCTTACAAAATGGTCACCTATCCTCATGCTGCATCCCTCTTCTAGATGGCAGCATCCCTCTCCTATCTCACCACATCCTTCTCTCTACTCACTACCTATAGATCAGGCTCTAGTCTTCTCTAAACCCCTACGTACTGTCTGGCCCACCATGCTGAGTAGGCCTCTATGCATCCTAGATCAACTACCCTAGGGCCTACAGGTATCTCCTCAAAATCTAGCCACTCTGTGTCCTCTTGCAGTGGGAGTAATGCCTCTATGTCATCTCATCTATACTATGGGAAGGTAGGCGGTGCACCCTGTAACATCCCAAACTGGCATCGCACTCTCTTTGATGGCACTCTCTTGAGCTCGCTAACTCATCTACCCCTAACCCATCTGAAGCTCTGCACCCCAACAAGCTGCTCTGCCTAGTCTCTAAAGGTTGGGTACACTAGGTATAGTCTCTAGATGATGTCTGCAAGGATTAGGGCCTCTAGTACCCCTCTATAGTAGTCGATGTCTCTGACTACGCCATCCATGCACATTTGTGCCATGACCTCGTGCCATCACCTAAAACTAACTCTGAAGCCAGCCTGGATAACAACTGGCAAGTTGAGAGGTCATGTAACCATAATGTGCTCATATGCCCAGCAATGTAGGAGGTGGCCCACACACAAAATATACCACCTTCATTAGCTGATCCCCCATAGCTCTCTATACAACTGTGCCAAAAATACAGGCACCCAGGCAAACACCGTCTACGTCTCAAGCATCTCTATCAAAACTCTAGTCATAGCGACCAAAAATTTGCCTCCCTCTACATCCAAAAGTGCATAGACCATGATGCTGATCATCATCAGGATGGCTAAACAATGTGCATCCTCATCCATAGCATACAAAGGCTCATATGCAAAGCTCACAGAGTGGTAAGTCACCTTAGTAGCATGCTCACCAAACAATGTCACCATCTAGATATCATGCACCTCTCTCGAGCATGCATATAACTCTGCCCCATGTATCGATAGCTACAAAATTTGATACACATCCTCTACTATGACCATCAACTCTCTAGTGGGCAAGTGGAAGGTGTTGGTGGAGTGATCCCATAGCTCAATCAAAGCCACCATCAGGCTCACATCCCTAGCCACTCGGCAGTATCGCCGCAACTTGCCTAGTCCTATGGTAGTAATCTAGGTCCACTCTTCCATAGTGATATCTCGATGCATCTGCATCAGCAACGTCGAGAGCCAATCTCACAGCATCAATGTCTGCCTCACTTACATCCAACCAACACACACAAGCACCAACATTAACAAATGACTACCAACCTCTATGACCACTCTTCCCTTTTGGGAGAACTACATTGGCCTGAGGCCCTTAAAAAAAGGGCTATGTAAGTAGCACTCAGGTGACATGGGGTCTCCTGAGGTTAGCTCAGCCATTTGCCCTTTCATCTATCTAATTGACTATCTACCTACACCTATGTGCCTATCCTGACACCTAGGAAGCTCTTAGCATGACTTTGGCCCTTCAACATATCAATTTTTAAACCTTTTCAGACCTAACATCCACTGACATCAGTTAGTGTGCCGACAATGGTACTTATCTAACTAATGTTGGTACTTATCTAACTGATGTCGGTAGGTAAGTGACCGATGTCAGTTGCTGGTCAACCAACATCGATGAACCTGCTAGCATCGATGACTGGTTTAGCCCTAAAAATATCACGTCAGTGGCCTTAAAATATCAATCTTCTTTTAGACTAACCAAAATCATGCCCATAACAACCAACTCTCATAGTAGAAGTCATCTTAGCCTCCTCTTGGGGCACACTTGAGATCACTTTTATCTCAGCCTGACTCGACCAATGACTTTGGAGATCGCGACTATCTCCTCAGACCATGACCACTTTTGAGACAACTCTGCCTTGGTTGTTTTGATTGCATATGCTATCTCACGAACAGTTATCAAATTGTCCATGACCCCCACAAGTATCAAATTGTACTCCAATTGATCCCCACTACTTGTGACAATTTCATGTTTTTCAAGAGCACTTCCTACGCCTAGGATACTTGGAACATGATGATCATTGGAGCTATAGCTTGGATCATTTAACCCAATCAGCTATGACTAAATGTTGGGGACCAATTTTTTCAATTTTAGCACTCCTTGACCTTTGACCATGACAATTTGACCAATCTACCACGTGAAGTGGTATATACGCAATCCCACCCTTTATAGCGTTCACACTCAAACTTCACCCTATCCATCCACTCTCTATCACATCAGCACCCGATATCAGGTTACCTTCCCTCAACTCCCACTTTGAGGGGGAACACCTCATCCCATACCTGGGGCAACTTTCTCATATTTTTGTCTTACAGTTCATCAAAACAACCAACAAGACAAAAATGACCTTATCCCATACCTGGGGCAACTTACTCCTATTTTTTTGTCTTGCAGTTCATCAAAACAACCAACAAGACAAAAAGGGGCAAATGTAGACACCTAAATTATGTCTACCCCTTGGTCCCTTGCACACCTTTATTAATTTAAAATAAACCAATTATTTTAAACTAATAACATCACCTAGAACCCATCACCTACGACACCTCACCTCAGATTCCTTGCCCCTATACCATTTATCACCCTATGACAAATCTTAATTACCTAAAACCCCATTTCAACTCTCCCACTAACCTCTCGCACCTATTTAATCCACCTTTGGATCATTTTCCAATGACAATTAAACTTGGCAGTTGAAAGAATGTAAAAAAGGCTAAGGATAGCCTCTTTTCCCATTCTTTAGCCACCGACATCAGTCAATAGTTGACCGACACCAGCAGTATCACCGACATCAGTTTCTTTAAAACTAAATTCCAACCTCTACTGCAATCCCTGTGAATGTGAATTCTCTTGCTCTAGGATCTGAATTATCTTGCTCCTTGACTCTTTACAGGTATCAACATCATAACATAACTCTCTAGGCTAAGAAGCTCTACATCAATCACTCCACACCTAATTGAGACGTTGCATGAGGTCTTCGACATCAGCCATAATGGAAACAGGTCTTCTGCATTTCTGGTTCTCCACCAAGAGCCAAGTATTCTTCTAGTTTTATATTTTAGTATTTCTAAAATGCATTGGTAATTAGTCCATTGGCTATTTCCTGAGTACTATTGATAGACAACCTGACTTCCTTCCCGAAAAGGCTGAAAAGCCTTCCCCTCATCCTTATTTTCCTTCCACCCCTGTCTTCTACTTGGCCCCTTTTTCAGACCATATTCACTACCCTACAAGTCTTACACAAACCATTAACTTCCCATAGACATCCCAAACCATTCTATTGACCACAGACAGACCTAAAACTCATTTAAGGCTCATTGCCTCTACCAACATCAGCAGCCCAACTGACACCGGCCACCTTGACCGACCGACGCTGACAAAACTACCGACATCAGCAACTATGGAAGACTGACAGTAGCATTTAGGTATGTATTATCTCTATTTCTTTTGTTTAGTCTTTCACCATTTCTCTTTTTAGCAACATTCTTTTTATCAACTAATGGACTGTCATCCCATAAGGAAGTCTTTGCACTTCTGGGACTAAGCTTTGCTTGGCAGTCCACCGTATATCCATCTAACATTTTCCTTGTTTGAGTCTTTCTTATCTATAGGTGTCACCCTCCACAGCCAAAGAGGAGCTCCTTCAGTCGTCTGGATACAATGCGCAAACTTCATTCAGGTATCATCTAACCCTTGACCATTTAACTTTAGTTTCTTATTCCTTCTAAATGTGAAAAAGCAAAAAATAGTTGGAAACACTATGCATGGATTTTAAATACCTGAACAAAACATCATTGAAAGATCACTAACCCATTCACCCTATGGAAAAAATTCTACAAACAAGTATCAAGATCTGAGAGATTTTATCTTTTAGATGGTTATTTTTGTTATAACCAAATCTTGGTGTAAGAATTAGACTAATTTAATACTACTTTCACCACCAAATTGGGCATGTACACGTACAAGAAGATGCTTGTTTCACTAAATTTTATCTATTTTAAGTTTAAAGGAAAATAGAAAGAAAGATGGGGATAAGTGATTAGAATGAACCTGGATTTATTTTGCACACCATATCTAGACATTATGAGCACTCCTCTTTGGTTGGAGAGGACTACTTACAAATAAGAAAGCACTAACACAAGATGTTTGTTAGTAGTTAAATGAGTGGGTTTCCAAGCTATGTGTATGTTCTAAGAAGTGTGAAACTTCCTTAGAGATGATAGTCCACTTTTAAGAGGCAAATGAATAATAAATAATTGAAAGAGAGGCAAAGAGAGGTAAAATTAATGTTATTAACAACCTATATGTAGTAGAGAGTGACAAGGTGCAGGTGAGGTACTTTATTTGTATTTTAGAAGTTGTCTGGGTAGGTTTTTAAGAGGTTTAGGAATCCACAATTACCGATGTCAGTGGGGTAATGACTGATATCAATTATACGATCGAGGTCGATAGTGAGGTGATTGATGTTAGTCAGGCTACTGAGATTGATAAGGGCAATAAATAAATAAGAGCTTACAGAAGGCTTTTTTAGGTCTAAGAAATGGTTTGGATCAGGCTAGGGAGGTTAGGAGAGTTATGAGAGAGAGATTATGGCTTGGGTAGGTTTGGTTAGAGGTTTGGTATGTCAGATTAAGGGGAAACAAGCAAGGAATCTTTGTAATTCCCTCATGGATGTTCGGTCAAAAGTGTGTAAATTAATGCAGAGTAAATGTAAAGAAATAGCAAAATAAATGTTTAAAAGACCTATAATATAAGTGATGTACTTAGCTATGGTTATCAAATGATATATGCCAGATTGATGATCTCTAGCAAGGAGTCTAAACCTAAATTCCTAAACAAAGAGAATAAGTGGGTGTTGTTGATCCTCTAGAGCTCAGTTGTTGATCATGATTGACTTACACAAGGTGGTTGTAAGCTAGGATGTCAAAATAGAATGCCCATAACTTAAATGCAAGTAAGTATCAATTTTCTTAATTTATACTAACTTGAAGTTTAGGTTGGTTTTTGGCTTATATTTCCTACATTGGTGATCTCACCAACATCGATCATGGATTGACCAATGTCGACAGCCCTATAATAGCTAAACCTTACTATTTTTGGCCTATTTTTTATTTTTATTCATGTCAAGTATAACACCCATTATAAAATGGTAAAAAGAAGAGGTTAGGAAGGAGGTAGTTGATTAGGAATTTAGTTTGGGAATGGAAATAAGTCTTGGGTAGTTAGGATAAGGTGACCAGGTCTTGAGGTGACTCATCAGGTGGGAATTATTCATAGGGCAAGGTGGCTAGGTAAGGTGGCAAAGGGGGTTTTTAATTAACTTAATTAAGCATTTTAAATTAAATTAATTAAATGTGTGAGGGGTCAAAATATGGGTTAGGGAGATTAATTATTATTGAAATAGGCTTAGGGGGGTTTTGACATAGGGAGTTACACATGTGTGTGTGAAATAATTTTAGTGTCTACATTTTCCCCTTTTTGTCTTGTAATTTTTACTAACATGTTTCAAGACAAAAAAAGGAGTTAGATGCTCCAAGTATTTGATGAAGTATCCCCCCTCAAAATGGGAATCGATAGAGGAGAAACTAGAATTAGGAACCAGTTTGATAAAAAGGTAATTAGATGAATGGTGTAGAATTGAGTATCACTTCATATGCATATACTATAATGAACTATAGTTGATAAAGTCAAGAATAGGCAAGGTTAAGGAGGACTTAGATAGAAGTAACCAAGGCATAGCTTGTAAGTGATAGCTGATAGGTCAAAACAATCAAAGTTGTAACTCTAATGGTCAATGTGTCTCAGGTATCCAAGGTAGGAAGTGCCCCTAGGAACCACAAAAGGGTTGAAGATGATAGGATGAGCTTAGTTTCCATCCACAATACCTAATATACATATATTTGCATAATAGCCAATTATAGTAGAAATAGCATAAGTGTTCAAGATAAGTAATGCAATGTTTGTGTAAAAGGGTCAATGAGCGAGGAGATATTCATGATCTCCAAGAAAAGTCATCATGGGTGAAGATTTAAGTGATCTCTAATGGAATTTGTCATGGTTGGGAGATATATATGTGATTTCCAATTTCCCTAGTGTATGGGTAAAGTTTGAAAAATTAGGGTTGTTGATTTTGGGGAAACTAGTAATGGCATGGTGCTCATGTTAGTTACATGTGCTGACATCGATAAGAGAAAGTGTTGACATTGGTAAATTTGGGAAATTTTACTGATGTTGGTATACATAAGCACTGATGTTAGCCAATTAGGTCAAGATTATTGATGTTAATGGCTAACAAAACCCAATAAAAGGGGGTCTGGTGGTTGACCAATCTCATTTGGAACTTTGTGATTGAAGAGAAAAAATAGAGCTTGAGAGGGATTTGAGATGGCAGCACAAGGAGGGGACCCAGAAGGAGGTTCAAAACCATAAGATCTAGTGGTGCCAAGCAAGAATAGATGGAGAGATGAGGTAAGAGCCTCTACTAGATGGTTTGAAGTTTCATTTTGGTATTTGTAATTTTTAGGCTAATTGAGGGGTGGGGGTGGAGAAAACATTAGTGGAGGGGTAGAGAATAGGGTAGGGTGGTTGTAGGATAAATTAGGGGGTGTTGTGGGTAGGTTTTTAGGTGAAATAGATAAGTTTAAGATTGGGTTATTCAGCCTTGGGGCCAAACCAATCTTCAATGTTGGTGAGGTCCATCGATGTCAGCCAACACGACACTGAGGTCAGCAGCCACATGTTGATGTCAACCAATACTTAGGTCAATAAATCACTGATGTTAAAATTAATGTTGATGTAGGTGACTATATAAAAGTAGAAAAATAAAAGAAAGGTGAGTTTGGATCTCTAGTGGAAGTCGTCAACTAGCCTAATGGCCTAACTAGCCTTAAAAGACCCCATGTCAACTGAGTGCTACCTACATAGCTTAGTTTAGGGCCTCTAGCCAATTTAGTTCTCCCAAAGCCTAGGGAAAAGATATAAAAAGGTATGTTATGGAAAATGGGTAAAAAGGTAAGTTTAGATATGTCGAGATAGTGTTGAGAGGTCTAGGGCTTAAAAGATAAGACATAGTGACAAGAGTCAGAAATATAGGCTATGAGACCAAGAGTTATGATAGGCAGGTAGGCCTATGGTAAAGAGAGAGAGGCAACAAATCCTAGGGTAGAGGAGAAATTCAATGAATCCTAGGGTAGAGAGAGAGGTAGTGAAGCCTAGGGTAGTTAGTGAGGTGGGTATATGGCTAAGCTAACCTTAGAAGACCTTGTGTTGACTAAGTAATTCCTATATAGCCTGGTTTAGGGCCTTAGACCAATGTATTTCTCTTAGAGAGAATGGAAAAAAAGGTGGTGATAGATTATATTAAAAGGTATGTGATGTGATTTTTTTGTGTGTATGGATGTAGGCGAGGATGGAGCTGATGTTACTAGATCATCTGTCGAAGCTATTAACATGCATGAAGAGGGATGTCACTCTAGATGAATGGGAGCATATGTAGCCATGGGATTAGGAGGGGTGTGATGATACTATTGAGTTTCTAGGGATGTGTCCCTAATGATAAAATTTAGTGAGAGGTCAGATCATACCACCAACACCTTCCATTTGTTGATCGAAGAGTTGACAATTACATAGGAGGAAGTGTATAAGATTTTGTAGCAACCACTCCAGGGTGAGGAGATTTTTGCATGCTAAAGAGAGGAGCATGATATCCATATGGTCACTTTATATAGAGAACATGTCAATGAGGTGACTTACCACTCTATGATTTTTGTGTATGAGCCACTCTATATGGCTGATGAGGAGTAGCATTGTCTGATCATCCTAATGATGATCGGGATCACAATATATGCATTATTAGATGCAAATGGTGGGAGATTTTCGATTGCATTGACATGTGTGCTTGTATAGATGGTTGAAAAATGGACCATTTTTTCCTAAGCTCTAGTATTTTTGGCACAATTATATATAAAGTTATGGGGTTTGAGGATATGATGGTGATACAGTTAATGTGTCATCCATCTACTACACTTTAGGCATATGAGCACATCATGGTGACACAACCACTGGGGTTACCCACCACTATCCTAGCCAATTTTAGGGTTGGATTTAGATGGTGGAGAGTGGGTAGGTATAGACCTGAGTGGATAACATGGTGCAAGATATTACCTATTATAAGCACATAATTGAGGGCTTGATCTCTATAGATATTTTATGGAGATCATATCTAACATACCCAATTTTTAAAGGGTAGGCATAGTAGTTTTTTGGGTTATAAAGCTCACTATGGGTCAGGGGGAGATGGGATAGTGAGTTGGAGATGGTACATGTGGCATAGGTTAGGAGATAATTTGGTCTACTATAAGATATTTCACCTGCCTTGCCTCAATATAGGAGGGATGACATAGAGGTAACCCTACCATCACCCCAAGAGATAAATGGGCTAGATTTTAAGGATTTCTAAGTGGGGCCAGGTATTGGAGACCCAAGGTGCATAGTGGCCTATACATCTTGGTGGGTAGGGTTACATCTGGTAGTGGAGATTAGGATGCCACCACCAAATATATAGGGATTAATTAGAGAGAGAGATATAGTGATATAGGCCCAAGATATAGTAGTGTAGGCCTGAGATGCAGTAGTATAGGCTCAAGAGATAACCCAGGCACATGTTTTAACCATACAAGAGTAGGTGGTCACATTGCAAGGTCAGATTAGGGCTCTATAGGGTCAAGTTGCAGAAATACAAGGCCAAGTTAATGTTTCACAAGGTTAGGTGACTGTAGTGATAGTGGAGAGAGACAGTCTGAGAGTAGTAGGCTAGGCTACTCTTCCTCCATCACCATAGGGACCAATATAGGCTGGGCCATCATCAGGTGTTATGGGTCCTCCAAAAACTATATCTATGGTGAGATATTTGACTACCCTGAATGAGATTACCTACTATGAGAGGGTGATTAGAGAGTTTCCATATATACAAAGATATTTAGAGTTTAGAGAGCAGGAGAGGTCGATGTCATGTGTGACTGCTTCTAGCTCACATAGATGCAGATGGGTGGAGAGTGATGATGACACTACCTCCTCACGACCATGCAAAGAGCCTTGAGGACTCTAAGTGTTAGAGTTTACCAATTTTGATTATATATGTTAAATGCATACTAGCTTATGAGCTGAAGACATGAGATGTACATTTTGAGAGGGATATATGATGTTATGATGATGTAAATGATGAATATGTACCTTGATCACATATTATATATACATGATATGTTCATTTATTGTTATGTTTTCATTTGAGATGTTTTTATTGTGATTATGATGATGATATGGATGACGAGTATTTTATTTTATGTTAATTTTGATCATGTTAGTTGAGTTAGACTAACCTTTCCCATATATGCATAGTTGGTTGGTTAGTTTCATCTTAGCATTTTTCCATATTTTGTGATGGTGTATGCTTAAAATGAATAGATTGGTTGTGCTAGTTTATTTCAGCATTTTTACATATTTGTGATGGTGTATGTGTAAAATAAATTGAATAGGCTTTGTTAGTATTAGTATGACATTGGTTCTTCATCTCAAATAGAGATATCGACATGTGATGTGGATGGGAAAATAAAGACATAGAATGCTTGTGTATTGGCTAAGACCATAATTAGAACATAAATAGGCTTAGAAAAATGAGCCTCTTTCATGCCTTATATCTTTGAACCATTGTGTTTATTAGATAAGCTTCATGTTTACCTTATGTTAAGTGAGCTTCATAGTCCCTTAAACGAGTATAAGGGGAAAAAGTGTAAGATGAGGAAAAAATGTTTAGGTAGCATAACCTATAAAGTAGAGATGATATGCCCCTTTTGTGGGTGACTTGAGAGATACTATAAGCATGTCCATGACTTAAATATTTTTTTATTTATTTTTATTTTTTCATTTGTTTTTCCCTTTGAGAACAAAACTTGGCTTAGCCATCCTTCAAGGGAGTGTTTTAAGCGTTTGTGTTTAATTTTAAATAGTTGTCCTTCAAGGGAGCAATCTATTGATAGTATCAAAGGGAAATTACATAGCTATCCTTCAAGGGAGAAGTCTATGTTAAGAAGCATGACTTAAGACTTTATAGTTTTTTTTTCAAATATCCTTTTTTTTCTTTTTTTTTGCTTTTAGTCATGGACAAGACTATAGAGGCTTAGGAGTTTTCCACTTTGCAGGAAAAAACATACCACTGTGTAAGTTAACTAAGTGTATAGGAGTAAGGGTAAAGAGGAAGGGAAATGAATGTAATAGGGATGCTCAAGGGATGAGCTTAAGTTAAACATGAGGTAAAGTGATATTTTTTTAACAAAATAATGGTCATAGGTGTTTCTATGTTAAATCGCTTTCTACATTCAAAAGATAGAAATGAGAAACTAAGAGATGGTCTAGGGTTAGAAGATACCCAGATGTAGTCGTGCGCATGAAATTAGATGTTAGAAGGTACTCCTCTTTGGCTGTGGAGAAATGACACCTGCGAAGAAAAAGAGACTAAACACGAAAAAATGTTAGACAAGGAGACGGTGGGTTGTCAAGCAAAATGCTTGATCCCTGAAGTACGAAGACTTCCTTAAGGGATATCAACCCACTGATAAAAAAGCAAAATATTTGATGGAAGTAGATATAATGAAAGATAGAATGACAAAAATAAAAGACAGAAAACAAAATGTGTACCTGAGATGCGGCAAATTGTTCTGCATAGTCACTGGTGTCAGTCTCTATGCCGGCGTCAGTCAGGGGAAGGTGCAGACATCGGTTAAAGTGCCAGCATCGATCGGGGTAATGATCGGCGTCGATCGGGGAAACAGTGCTGGACAGAGTCTGGGCAGGTCTGGTTGGGTCTGGTTGAGTCAGGACAGGGTCTGGTCGAGTCTGGACAGGGTCTGGTCGGGTTTGGTTGAGTTTCTTAGGCTTTATAGAAGGTCTGTAGTTTTGGGGTTTGTGCAGAAAGTCTGAATAAAGTTACAGACTGTATAGTTAGGGGATAGTGGGCAGAGGTGTAAAGGAGGAAGTCAAGTCTCAGGTCTATAGTCTGAAGATATAGGGTGATAGCAATAATAAACAAATAATAACTAGAGAGAAACAAAAACACAGAGGGAGATACTTACCTGTTACACACTGCAAGTATGATAAAAGACATGATTGAAGTCATCGATGCGCTACCAGAAGTTGATCGAAGTCAATGCAGATTGGTTGAATGCCGGATTTGATTGATCATAATAGTTCGAGATGATTGTTAGAGTTTTTTTAATGATTGTAAGAGTCTGTTGAATGATTGCCAGAGTCTGTTCGAATGGTTTTGCTGAGGAAGGTGAGGGACGGTTCGATAACCGATCGGGAAACCGATTGGGAATCGAATGGGTAACGAATAACGGGTAATGGTTTGAGAATGCAGTGTTAAGGATGACCGATATCGACAGGATTGCCGATGTTGGCCGATAAGTGACTAACATTGGTAGATGCAGAATGGGGATAGAAACTAGCTTTAGCTTTTTGCTCATTTTTACATGCTGCCAGGGTCAAGGCTCATAGGGAAATGGTCGACAAGGGCAAAAATAAGCATGGAAGAATAAAATGAGGGAGGACCAGGGGAGTAGACACAATTTTGGTGTCTACATTTGCCCCTTTTTGTCTTGTTGGTTGTTCTGGATGAACTGCAAGACAAAAATAGGAGTTGATTGCCCCAGGTGTGGATAAGGTATTCCCCCTCAAAGCAGGAGTTGAGGGAAGGGAACCGGGAATCGGGTGTTGATTTGACAAAGAGTGGATGAAAAAAGGGGGTGAGGGTGAATGCTGTAAAAGTCATGATTGCATGCGTACCACTTCACGAGATGGTCAGGTCAGATTGTCGCAGGTCAAGGGTCGAGGAGTGCCAAAATTGAAGTAACTGGGCCCCAGCATTTAGTCATCTACTGATCAGGTCACTCAATCTAAGCTGAAGCTCCAAATGGTCATCATGTTCCAGGTATCTCAGGCTCAGAAAGTGCTCCTAGAAACATGAAAAAGTCACAAGTAGTGCAGATCAACTGGCTTGCAATCCTATACTTGTGGGAGTCTAAAAATAGTCTGCGCACAATTTGTTAACCAGTCATGGGGTAGCATACATGCAAAAACAACAAGGGCAACATTGTCTTGGAAGTGGTCAAAGTTAGAGGAGATAGGCATGATCTCTAATGGTCATTGGTCAAGGTGGATGGATGGATGAAAGGACGTGGCCGAGCTAACCTCAGAAGATATCGTATCCTCTGAGTGCTGCCTACATAGCCCCTGTGTGAAGGGCCTCAAGCCAATGTAGTTGTCCCTAAAAGGGAGGAAGGGTCAAAGAGATTGATTGAGCTTGGTCAAAGTGGTTGATAGACTAGTCTTGGTCAAGGTCAAGGTCGCAGAAGAGAAGGTTTGTCCATGAAAGAGACGAACAAATGAGGGTGGTAGAGCTAACCCCAGAAGATATCGTATCCTCTGAGTGCTGCCTACATAGCCCCAGTCTTAGGGCCTCAGACCAATGTAGTTCGAACAGTTCAAATAAAGAGTCTGAGTGGTAGATAGGTGGTGAAAGTGGTCGATAGACTGGTCTTGGTTAAGGTCGAAATGATGAGGAGAAAAAAGATGTTACATCCTTTTCCAAATGGTGTATTTTGTAACATTGGTGTTGTGGTCTTTCATCCCTAGCAATTTTCCATAGGTGTGATGGATGTATGCTAAAAATGAATTGAGGTCTATTTATGCTTCAGCAAGTATTGGTTTATGCTTAACATAAATTGAGTCTGGTCGATAGTTTCCATGTGTAATGGTGTTCATAGAAACTAGTGCGAAGAGGTATGATGATGTGACAGGTCTGAAAATGGAGTTGAGTTGAGTTGGTTAGGTTTGACAAGTGATGAAGGTGAATGTGACCAAAGTGAAGAAAAAGGGAAAGGCATATTGCTCTTTCATTGATAAGGACCAGGAAAATAGCATAGATAGGGGTTATTAGAACCAAGAGCCCCGTTCATGCATGACGTCGTCGACCATATGTAGTGTTAGAGCGGTAATCGAATCACTTTGACATTAAAGTGAGCTCGAAGTCCCTTGAGCAGGTGATAAGAAGAGGATAGGGTAACCCATTTTAAGAGCAGAGATAACTTTGCCCCTTTTTATAAGAGACCCTGAGACAACTACAAGCCAAGTCCATGACCCATTTTTTTTGTTTGTTTTTTTTTTTTTTGAGCGCAGACTGATTGATGCAGGAAGTCTACATAGAGATGCCATTTGTGTGGTGGTCATTGGCAAAGCTGATCAATGCGGGAAGCTTCTAAGAAAGATTGTTGTTTGTAGCAAGAATTAGTCATAGCCATCCTTTGAGGGAGTGGTCTATATTTGCTTTATATATAAGGGCTTTGAATAGCTGTCCTTCAAGGGAGCAGTCTATTAGCTACAAAAATGATAGTACAGTTGTCCTTCAAGGGAGCAGTCTGCCTTTTGATTCTAGTTTGGTGACCTAGATATTTTGACATCTTGATTTGTTTTGACATAAATGTGAGTCATGGACAAGACTATAGAAGGTCAAGGGCTCCCTTTTTATTAGGACAAAGCATCCATACTGTATAAAAGGGGTATATAGGATTTGTTAAGGGGAGTAGGGTTGAAAGGAATGAGGACTAAGAGGATGGGGATTGCTCAAGGGATGAGGTCAAGATAAATGTCAAGTGGATGAGTACTCGACTAACAAAAGAATGGTTGCAGATGCAATGCATTAAGAGGCTCAAGTTCTGGTCATCCATCAAGAGAAGACAAATGATACATCCCTAATCCATACTTGTGCATGATAATGAAAGGTCCGAGCCAATTAGGGGCAAACTTGCCTTGCTTACTTCACTCCATATTGGTCACGTGCTGATTCTCTTTGAGGATGAGGTCTCTGATATTGAAATCTCATTCTCGCAGATTTTTGTCATAGGCTCACTTGATGCGATGTTGATAGACATGGAGATGGTTGAGGGCAGCAAGATGGTGCTCGTCAAGTAACTCAAGTTGAGCTAAGCGATCTTGATGAAAGTCATCATTAGAAAGAATGTCATGTAGAGAAATGTAGAGAGATGAGATCTGTACTTTGAGAGGTAGGACAGCCTCTATTTCATACACGAGAGAGAAAGGGGTAGCACCCGTGGAGGTTCGAATGCTAGTGCGGTAGGCCCACAAAGTGAAGGGAATGTGAATGTGTCAATCCCTTCCAGTGTCGCTGACCACCTTCATGAGAATTTTAGTCAAAATTTTGTTGGAAGCCTTGGCCTGCCCATTTGCTAGTGGGTAGTAAGGTGATGAGAAACTAAGCTTGATGCCAAGTGAGTCACAGAGTTTTTGGACAGTCTTGTTTTTAAAGGACTTGCCATTGTCAGTGATGATTTTGTGAGGGACACCGAAGTGGTAGATGATGTGGCTGCTAATGAAGTCGACAATCTTGTCGGCTTTTATGGAGACAAGAGGAATAGCTTCCACCCACTTGATGAAATACTCGGTGGCGGTGATGATGGATTGATGACGAAGAGACGAATGAGGGTTAATCTCACTGATGAGATCTAAGCCCCACTGAGAAAAAGGCCAAAAATCTTGAGCAACTTATAAGGCGTGACTAGGAAGATGAAGCAAGTTAGAGTGCTGCTGACACTTGATGCAACGTCAAACATAGTCGCTACAGTCTTGATGAAGGGTGGGCCAATAATAACCGAGACGAAGGATGCACTTGGCAACCGAATTCCCACTGAAATGTCTGCCACAAATCCCGTCGTGGACTTGCTTAATGGCCTGAGATACTTCAGTGGAGGTGAGACAGTGAAGAAGGAGACCATCGAAGCCTCGCTTATAGAGAAGACCCCCTAGCATGGTATAGCGAACGGTGCGCTTGATAAAAGCTCACTGTGCATTGCTAGAGAGGTCGAGAGGAATGACAGACAAAGACAAGAAGTCCATAAGTTGCTTATACCAAACATCTCGTGGGCTAGAGTCTATGGTGTTGACATGATTAATGTTAGGAGATATATAAGAAGGCAATGGCACATGATGCACCATGATAAAAAGTCTGGATGCAGATGAGGAAGATGGGATATGGGAAATGAGAGAAGCCATGGTGTCAGCAAACTTATTCATGGATCGAGGAACAGTCTGCAGGAGGTAATGGTCGAAAGATACAAGGAGAATGTCAGCACAATTTTTTTACCTTTGTAAAATTTCATTTTTACAGAGGTATGAACTGTTGACCTAATTGACGACGAGCTACGAGTCATCGAAGATGTTGATGGACTTGATGCTGAGAGAGAGGGCGGTCTGAAGTCCCAAAATTAAGGCCTTGTATTCAGCCATATTATTGGTACAATTAAAGTCGTGCTTGAAAGACAAAGGCATGTGTTCACCATCGAGTGGGATGAGAATGACTCCCACACCCCCACCAAGTTGACATTTGGAGCTGTCGAAAAACATGGTCATTTGGTAGATAGTGTCATCGATGGAAAGCGCGGTAATAGACTCGTCAGGGAACTCGCACTGCGAAGGTTGATTGTTGGGAAGAGGGGCATCTACCAATTGATCAGCGATGGCTTGCCCCTTGATAGATTTCTATTGGATGAATTCAAGATCAAACTCAGCAAGCAGCATGAGCCACCAAGCCATACGTTGATGTTGATATGGCTTGGAGTGCATAAACTTAAGAGGGTTGGTGTGAGTGATGACAAAGGTTTTGTGATTAAAAAGATAGTGGTGGAGCTTGGTAGCGGCAAAGACTAATGCCAAACAGAGTTTCTCGGTATGAGTATACCGAGTTTCATAGTCGACCAGTGTTTGGCTAATATAGTAGACTGCTTGTTCATGGTGATGCTCGTCTCGGTGCGCGATCATGGCACCTAACGAATGGTTGGTGACAGAGATGTAAAGGTAGAAGGGTTGATCATCTTTAGGTGGAATGAGAACTGGTGGAGAGACCAGATAGAGTTTAAGGGCTTCAAAAGCCTCTTGACAGTCCTTATCCCATGTAAGAGAGACATCCTTCTTAAGGAGATGATGAAAAGGTTGGCAGCGGTCAAAAAGCTGCAAGATGAAATGGTGAATGGACTGGAGCTTCCCTTGTAAACTACAAAGCTGCTTGAGATTGGTTGGGGGTGACATTTCAAGGATAGCGCTGATCTTGGCAGGGTCTATCTCGATGCCACAGAAAGAAATGATAAAGCTGAGAAGCTTACTGGAGAGGACCCCAAAGATGCATTTCTTGGGGTTAAGGTAGACATTGTATTGAAGAAGGCGAGAGAAGATGATTTTGAGAATGGTCAAATGGTCACGATGAAGCTTGGACTTGCCGAGCAAGTCGTCCACATAGTCCTCCATGATTTTATGGAGGAGATCATGGAAAATGTAGGTCATGGCACGCTGATAAGTGGCGCCTATGTTCTTCAAGCTGAAAGGCATGACTCAATAGCAAAAAGTCCCCCATGGGGTAATAAAAGTGGTCTTGTGCTGATCTTCTAGAGCAATCAGGATTTGATTGTATCCTAAAAACCCATCCATGAGAGATAGCATCTCATGGCTGGCTGTGAGATCAATAAGATGGTCAATGTTAGGAAGAGGAAAGTCGTCTTTGGGACAGGATAGGTTAAGGTCGCGATAGTCTGTGTAGATCTAGATCCCCCCAATCACCTTGGTGACAGGGACGATGTTAGAGACCCACTGCAGATAGTCGATGGGCTGGATGAAGGAGATAGAAAGGAGGCATTGAAGCTCCTCTTTGACAAGGAGGGCAATGCAAGGATGCATCTTTCGAAGCTTTTGCCTAACAGGCTTAGCCTTTGGTTTGGTGACAATGATATGGGTAGCGATGATGGGGTTAATGCCAGGCATGTCACGGTAGGTCCAGGCAAAGGCCTTGCTATGGTCTGAGAGGAACTGGGTATAGTCAAGCTACTCCTAAGCGTCTAAAGATTGACCAATCTTTAAGATGTGAGGAACATCAGAAGAAGGGAGGTTGATGTCAATGGTTGATTCATTTAACATAACCTGGGTCTCAGAAGGGAGAGAGCGCTAGATGAAAGAGTCATCGGTGCCCATGTAGGAAAGAATGGCGTCATCATCAATGCAGTGGATAGTGTGAATGGTTGCCGACTCAGCTCCTACCATGCTAGGAAAAATGAGAGGGAGAGATTTGGACACCCCATTGAGCTGATAAGTCAAGGGTTCCAGGCGGATGGTGTTTATGGAAAAAAAAACTAGGAGGGATGGAAACCACCGACTCTGTAGGTGAAGGAGGAGGGATGGGTGAGTCTGGAGGAGATTGGTCAAGGGTTGGTTCGGGACAAAGGTCTGTAGGGGTCTGAGTGGGGTCATGATATCCCAAGCCATACCATTTCTTGGCATCATCATTGTTGAGCAGTTTGATGGGCTGATGGGAGCCCTGCTCATAACGTCCGAAACCAAAACCCTTCCATGCACACCTATAAAGGTAATTATGTGCAAAGGTAGGGTTGCCAAGAAATGAGAAGTCTGATGTGAAAGGTTGAGGTGAAGGAAGAGGATTGCAATCAGCAGGAGCTTGATTGAGCCCCTCGTATACAAGGTTGGTTCGGAGGTGAGGGGGACCATAAGGTACGATCATCTTGATCCGATGGTCATAGCTAAGGCTGTGATGAAGGCATCCATACTCTTGTGGAGTTTGGAACATGTCTAAGGCCAGCAAGTGATACTCCCCCAATGAAAGTCTTTGGAAGATGTCTTATATGGGGTTTGTGGTCGTCGCTTGAAGGGGAGGTGTGAGGGCAACCGCTTGTTATGAACTGGTCGAAGCTTTTATAGATGGAGGTGGTGCCGGGATTGATGGCTTGATAGGGATGAGGATGTCATTAGGATGGTAGGTGGTGTTATAGGTTTTGAAGGGTGAAGGGTCAGTGAGAATGATATGGACTTGCTCATCGTGCTCAAATTTCACACAATGGTGCAGGGTGGAAGGGACACAGGCCATGGCACAGATCCAGGGTCAGCCTAGCAAGATGTTGTATTGAAACTCTCCTTCGATGATATAGAAGAGCTTCGAGATTGTGCGTGGACCAACACAGATGTGAAGGATGACTGTGCCAATGGTCGTGGCAGTGGTGTCATTAAAGGAGTGCAAGATTGCATCAGTTTTGGAGACGCAATTCTTGGGAAGGGCCAACTGTTCAAAGGCATGGGTGGAGATAATGTTGATGTTGACACCTCTATCGATCATAACGCATTTAATGCGTGTCTGATCAACATAGGCAGTGATGAAGAGGGTAGTGTCCTGATCTTCTGTGTTGGATGTGGGAATCTCAAAATCGCTGAATGTGATGGAGGCAATAGGAGATAAAGAATGGATGAGGGCAGCAAGTGGCTGGGGGTCTTCGGGTTGGACCTCCACTGCCTACAAGGCTCTGATGAGGGCTTGACGATGTTGGGGCGAGGTTTGAATGAGGTCATAAAGGGACATCTTCACAGGCGTCTGATGAAGTTGTTTCAACATGGAGTCATGGATTGGTCCGGAAGAAGAAGAAGAAGATGAGGGTTGAGGCGCGCCAAGGATAGAAATCTTAGGCTTGGGCGGTTGAGGTGGCTGGAAGAAAGGGTAGGTCCAAGGAATGGTGGATTTTTCCTTTGCCTTATCCTTTTGTGACCTGGTGGTTATGTGAATGGCATTGATTTCGAAGATAGGGGGTGAAGGAGATGAAGGGGTCGTGGTCTGCTGATGAGATGTTGATGGGTTTGAAGAGGTTGGAGGGTTATGAGAAGGAGTCAGGGGGTGGTTAAGAGTGTCCTCAAAGATAAGAGTGTCTTTTTCCAGATAGCAGTGAATGACAGTCTTGAAAGCACAGCAAGTCTCAGTATCGTGTCCTGGCGTACGATGATATAGACAAATCTTCGTGTCGTCGAACCAGGAGGGCTTAGACCCGAGAGGTTGGAAAGGCCTGATGGGTGGAAGGGTTATGCTAGAAGTCTACAAAAGTCGATGTAAGATCAAAGAGTATGAGCCCACTAAAGGGTCTATGCTCGTCGATGTATGCGATACTGGTGACTTTTGCTTGGGCGGAGTCAGAGGAGGTTTTTGTACCACCTTCTGGGTTGATGGTGCGGTGACAGGCGAAGATGGTACTTTCTTCATGAGAGGTACCACCCTTTTGGGAGAGGGTAGGCTAGCGGTAGGCAAAGGAAGTAAAGGAGGTAACTAATTTTGATTAAAGGTCAGAGTGGGAAGGACTCTGGTCAAGGTCGAAGGATGGGGGCCCAGAATGGAGGGTAATGGTGACAGAAGAGGAGGTGTTCGCCTCTATGGTTTAGCAGTCTTCTGTGATCTAGGTTGAAGACTACTATTGGTTGAGGTCTGGTCTAGGTCCACCTTCACTTGCAGATGAGTGAGGTTGGAGACAGGGCAAACACCAAGTGACTTGATAGGTTTAGATGGGGTAGATGCTGGTTTTGGTTTTAAAGGGGTTGGTTGAGGTATAGAAATGGGAGTCTCATTTTTGTTAAGGGTCTTGGGAGATTTTGCCATAGGAGGATTGGCTGCATTAGATGAGAGGGCACGGGCATGTTAAAGAGCTGTGAGACACTCCCACAATCCCTAATGCTCCACTTTCCTTGAAAGAAGAAGTTCACTTTTCTCCACTAGTCAGAAAAATGGCTGAAAATATGTGGGATGAGGTTTGGGATCTTGAGAAGATGTGGATAGTTGTGGGGTTGAAGATGAGACTAGTGTAGCGGTTTCAGACCCAAGGCATGATGGAGTCGTGACAGGGTCGTCTATGATTGGAGATGAAGGAGAGGCAGGTTCTTCCCTGGGTGGAGAAGAAACTGGAGAATGAGGCTCCTCAAGCGAGTAAAGAGCAAGGATGATGGTGCCCTCCACTTGTGGTCGAGGAGTAGGAAGGGTTAGGTCCTCCATGGGCAGCAAGAAGGAGGTTGGTGAAACCAGCGGTGCTGGTAAGGTCGAGGCATCCTCCAAGATGAGAGAGGTTGATGGAGAACTAACCGGGGAAAGAGGTTCATCCACATGTGATGGACTGATGGGTGGACTCACCTCTTGAGGTTGGTCAGAAATAAAGGGCAAGACCGTATTGACTGTTCGTATATTATGTTCGTGAATGTTGTTAGTCAAGGTCTGGGCATTGTTTTGAGTTGGTGGATGATTGGGGAATGGTTGTTTGAAGATGTCAATGCCCTGGTTAGGTGGTGCATTAGGATTGTCGAGGATGAGGTCACCCTTTTCAAGCATATCTTGGATGATGTTTTTAAGGGTTTTACAGTTGCCTGTGTCATGTCCCTTAACACGGTGGTAGTTACAAAAGTCATTTTCCCTATACCATGCAGGGATGGCGTGTAAGGGATCAAATTGTGGTGGTGGTCAGATCTGAGGGAGATTGAGGACCCCCTGTTTGATGAGTTTTTCCAGCACAGATGCGTATGATTCTCTGAGTGGAGTATACTATCGCTGTATGTATCTCTGCTGGAATAGGTGGGTGGCGCTCTGAGACGTGGATGGCTCAGGTTGGTTAGTTGAAGGTGAAGAGGAGGAAGATCTAACGACCACAACGTTTGCTGAAGCTTTAGATTTAGGATTGGATGATGAAGGCTTAGAAGAGGGGTCATTGGTCTTGGAGTGGGGATTCTTGCTCTGCAACTTGACTTTATTCTCCTCGATGACACGTAACTCAAGTTTATGGGCCATCATGAAGGCTTCGTCAAAAGTTTGAAAGGTTTGAACCCTCAAGGTGGAAGAAATGTGTCTGGCGCAGGCTTGGGAGAATAGTTCAATAAGTTCAAGTTGGGGTAAAGAAAAGGAAAGTTGATTGATAAGGCCCCTCCATCAAGCAACGAAATCAGCAATGGATTCATCCTCAAATTGGTAGATAGAATAGAGGTCTGTGATTGAGACCTTCTTAGTGATGTTGATGGAGAAATGGTCAAGGAAGAGCTGGGCCAGCTGAGTGAATGTGAAGAGGGAATGGCTGGCAAGGGAGCTGTACCAATCAAGCACAGCACCTAAAAGAGACATAGGGAACGTGCGTAAAAGCAATGCATCATCGTATAAGGTAACATGCATGTCTGAATGCCCGTAAGTGCTATTGTGGGTCTTCCTTGCTTTGAAAATGAGAAAACTTAGGAAGTTCCCACTGGTTAGGATATGGTCGGATCGGGACGGAAGGATGGATAGGCTCATTGCAAATTTGTTCGTATGACAGAGTATTGTGTGAGCCAAAAATGGAGGTCTCTAGGCTGGACATCTTGTCCATCAGCATTTTGATGATATCTACTGACGAATTGGTGGGTGGAGCACCCCCTAGATTGTAAGGCGCTTGAATGAGGTTAGAAGAGGTGTACGACGTAGTCGGTTGTACCAGTAAGGGCACAATGTATGGATGACTAGTCGTAGGGATAGAAGAGGAGACTAAAGATGGTTGGGTAGAAGGCACGGTTAGGTTCGATGTTGTGATGGGAGGCTAGTTAGTGGTAACATGGGCCAATGGATAGGTAGCCACCCTAGTGTTGATAGGAGTAAGGGTAGGCGAAATAGAGACGACCAGATTCTGAAAGGGGGTAGAAAGTGGTTGAGTGGGTTGAGGTTGATGGGGGGCCAAAACCCCGATGGGAGTAGGCCCCATGATAGAGGGAGAGGCCACACTCAGATGGTTGGTCAAAGGCTGGTCGTTGGTCAAGGTAATAGCCTGGGCATCTAAAGGTTGAATTACGGATGTTGTTGATATGACCATAGTTTTGAGAAGAGAGGTCAGCATTCCATAAATTGGATTGCCCAAGGGGTCTCACGTTCGGCTATTTGCAAGATAGTGTTGTAAGGCTTTGACGTTGAGGTCCAAGAATCATGCAAAATCTTGGTCCCCTTCTGGGACGATAGGCGTCTGGGTCAGGGATGGGCGAGTAGAAGTTCTTTTAGTTTTCGAGTGGAACTCCATTATAGGACTGGTTATGGACGGGGTAGATGGGAGTGGGTGATGCCTCGCGTGATCGACTAGAGCCTTGGCTTGGCTATGAGTCAGAACCATTCAAGGCAAGAAAGAACGTCCTCACAAGCTCAAACAATCAGATAAGAACTAAAAAGATGAAGAACACAAGCAGATCCTAAAACCTTAGGAGTAAATATTTAGGATTATAGTGGCTTATGCCTTAGAATGTGTGTAGAGGAAGATTGGTTTTTGAGTCGGGACCTAGAAGAAGTAGTCTATGGATGGTTTCAGGTCAGTTATGGTGCTCAAGAAGTCTATGTTAGGTTTCGTACAAGGCCTGGTGCTAAGGAGCAAGCTCCCCTCACTTCACGAGTCCAGTGATAAATTGGGCCCGCTTAGCCAAAATATACTTTCCCTATAGTTTAGACTCTGCCAGAGAACAAAGTGGGCTTTCTCCTTAGTGATGAAATCCAAGTAAGATCACCGAGACAGGTAAGGTATCCACTGGGGGATGAAATCCCAGTTGGGCCTTGTCTCTGGTAAGTTAAAATGTTTGTTTTGTGCAAGTGGTTTGGTCGTGTAACATCAAGTGATCTAGATTAATTCAATATGCGTTTGTTAATTACTAAGTGTGGTCTAAGAAATGCAAGCACAAGCAGAAATGAAAGTGTAGTGTGTTTTAAGTCCAAGCCAAAATGTTTGTTCGTATGAAGACGAATGGAGAAAGAGTCAAAGAATATGAGTTTTGGCTAGTCTAGAAATGCAAGAAAGAAAAGAAAAGTTCTTTTTAGTCTTGCTTATGATGTCATTTAGAAGAGACGAAAGAGGCAAAAAGGAAGGAACCTAATGCACCCTATATGAACGAAAGAAAGAAAGAACCCAAGGAAGACCCTAGGGTCCCACCGGGCGTGCCAAAATGTTTCTATGCTAAATCGCTTTCTACATTCAAAAGATAGAAATGAGAAACTAAGAGATGGTCTAGGGTTAGAAGATACCCGGATGTAGTCATGCGCACGAAATCAAATGTTAGAAGGTACTCCTCTTTGGCTATAGAGAAATGACACCTGCGAAGAAAAAGAGACTAAACACGAAAAAATGTTAGACAAGGAGACGGTGGGTTGTCAAGCAAAACGCTTGATCCCTGAAGTACGAAGACTTCCTTAAGGGATATCAACCCACTGATAAAAAAGCAAAATATTTGATGAAAGTAGATATAATGAAAGATAGAATGATAGAAATAAAAGACAAAAAACAAAATGCGTACTTGAGATGTGGCAAATTGTTTTGCACAGTCGCCGGTGTCGGTCTCTGTGCCGGCATCGGTCAGGGGAAGGTGCTGACATCGGTTAAAGTGTCGGCGTCGATCGGGGTAATGACCGGCGTCAATCGGGGAAACAGTGCTAGACAAAGTCTGGGCAGGTTTGGTCAGGTCTGGTTGAGTCGGGACAGGGTCTGGTCGAGTCTGGACAGGGTCTGGTCGGGTTTGGTTGAGTTTCTTGGGCTTTGCAGAAGGTCTGTAGTTTTGGGGTTTGTGCATAAAGTTTGAACAGAGTTACAGACTATATAGTCAAGGGATAGTGGGCAGAGGTGTAAAGGAGGAAGTCAAGTCTCGGGTCTACAATCTGAAGGTCTGGGGTGATAGCAATAATAAACAAACAATAACCAAAGAGAAACAAAAACACAGAGGGAGATACTTACCTGTTACACACTGCAAGTATGATAAAAGACATGATTGAAGTCGTCGATGCGCTACCAAAAGTTGATCAAAGTGAATGCAAATTGGTTGAATGCCAGAGTTGATTGATTGTAACAGTTCAGGATGATTGTCAGAGTTTTCCGAATGATTTCAAGAGTCTGTTGAATGATTGCCAGAGTCTGTTCGAATGGTTTTGCTGAGGAAGGCGAGGGACAGTTCAATAACCGATCGGGAAACCGATTGGAAACTGAATGGGTAACGAATAACGGGTAACGATTTGAGAATGCAGTGTTAAGGATGACCGACATCGGCAGGATTGCCGACGTCGACCAATAAGTGACCGACGTCGGCGGTGTTGGCCGGGTAGATACCATCTTCGGCAGATGCAGAATGGGGACAGAAACTAGCTTTAGCTTTCTACTCATTTTTACATGCTGCCAGGGTCAAGGCTCATAGGGAAATGGTTAACAAGGGAAAAAATAAGCATGGAAGAATAAAATGAGGGAGGACCAGGGGAGTAGACACGATTTCGGTGTCTACAATAGGTGTAAGGCATTTAAAGGCTCAGGTTCTAGTCTTCCTTCAAGAGAAGCCAAGCGATAAGTTCTTAAGCCGTACTTATGAGTTATGATATAAGGTCCAAATTTATTAGGAGTAAACTTACCCCATTTTCTTTTCTCCATGTTTGTCACGTGTTGATTTTATTTTAAGATGAGATCTCCTACAGTGAAATATTTCTCTTTGATATTTTTATTATAAGCACATTTGATACACTCTTGATAGATTTCGAGGTGGTAGAGGACTATGAGATGATGCTCATCAAGCAATTCAAGTTGAGCCAAATGTTCTTGGTGAAATTCATCATTAGTAAGTATGTTTTATAGAGAAATGAGAAGAGAAAGAATCTAGACCTCAAGAGGCAAAACAACCTCCATCCCATATACCAATGAAAAAGGTGTAGCACCCATACAGGTTTGAATGCTAGTTTGGTAAGCCCATAAATAAAAAGGAATGGATGTGTGCCAATCCTTGCCCATAATATTCACTACTTTCATGAGAATTTTGGTTGATGTTTTGTTAGAATATTTTGCTTGTCCATTAGCTTGTGGATATTATGGTGATGAGAAGCTTAATTTGATTCCAAATCTATCACAAAGGCTTTAAACAGTCTTGTTTTTGAAATACTTACTATTATCTATTATAATTTTATGAGGGATACTAAAATGATAGATGATGTGATGGTTGATGAAGTCAACAATTTTGTCAACTTTAGTGGAGATGAGAGGGATGGTCTTGGCCCACTTGGTGAAGTATTCAATGGTATTAATGATAGAATGATGATGGAGGGATGAATGAGGGTTAATCTCTCCAATTAGATCTATGCCCCATTGGGAGAAGGGTCAAAATTCTTTGGCAACTTGTAAAGCATGACTAGGAACATGAAGGAGGTTAGTGTGTTGTTGACACTTGATGCAACATCGAACATAATCATCATAGTCTTGATAAAGTGTGGGCCAATAATAGCCAAGTTAAAGGATACATTTGGTAACTGCATGACCATGGAAATTCCCACCACAAATCCCATCATGGACTTCCTTAATAGCAAAGTGAGTCTTAGTACTAGTTAGACATCTAAGGAAAAGACCATCAAAACCTCTCTTGTAGAGAAGTCCCCTAGTATAATGTAATGAAGGACGCATTTTATGAAGGCTTGCTTATCATTATTAGAGAGATCAAAAGGGGTAATAGAGAAGGAAAGATAATTCATGAGTTGTTTGTACCATTAGTCTTGAGGGTTGGCTGTTACATTTCTGACAAAGAGGATGTTAGCTGAAACATAAGAGGGTAATGTTAAGTGATGCATGGTGACATAAATTATTGAAGAGGAGGATGAAGAGGGTATGTGTGAAGCAAGTAAAGCCATCATGTCAGCAAACTTATTTATAGATCAAGGAACAGTTTGCAAGAGATAAGAGTCAAATGATCCCAAGAGTGTATCTACATGATGTTTATACTACTATAAAATTTTGTTTTTATATAGGTAGGAACCATTAACTTGGTTAACCACCAGCTGAGAATCACCAAAAATAGTTATGGATTTGATACCCAAAAGAGAGTTATTTGAAGTCCTAGAATCAAAGCCTCATATTCAACCATATTGTTAGTGCATTCAAAATCTAGTTTAAATGACAAAGGCATAGGCTCACCATCTAGAGGAATAAGAATGACCCCCACACCCCCACCATGTTGACATTTAGATCCATCAAAGAACATCATAATTTGATAAGAAATATCATCGGTGGAGAGCATTGCAATGGATTCATCAAGGAATTCAAGGTTTGAAGGTTGATTATAAGGTAAAGGGGTAGTAACGAATTGTTCAGTGATTGTTTACCATTTAATAGAATTTTTTTGAATGAACTCCTAATCAAATTCAGCAAGAAGCATGAGCCACCGAGCTACATGTTGGTTGTGATATGGTTTAGAATACATGCATTTGAGAGGATTAGTATGGGTAACCACATAGGTTTTGTGATTTAGGAGATAATGGAAAAGTTTGGAGGTGGAAAAGACCAATGCAAGGCAAATTTTTTTAGTATGAGTATATCAAGTCTCATAATTAATAAGTGTGCAACTTATGTAATAAACCACTTGCTCTCAATGTTGGTCATCTCGATGTGTAATCATATCACCTAGAGAATGGTTTTTTTTAAAGATGTATAGGTAGAAAGATTTATTTTCCCTAGGTGGAATAAGAACTGGTGGGAAAGGAGGTATTGTTTAAATGCATCAAAAGCTTCTTGGCAATCAGGATTTTAATTGAAGGAAACATCCTTTTTGAGTAGATGGTGAAAGGGTTAGAAATGATCTAACAATAGAGAAATGAAGTGGTGAATTGACTGTAGTTTACCTTGTAGTTGTGGAGTTGTTTAATATTAGTAGGTAGAGGCATCTCTAGGATTGATCTAACCTTAGTAAGATCAACCTCGATACCATAGAGAGAAATGATAAAACCTAAGAGCTTACTAGAAAGAACACCAAAGACACATTTATTTGGGTTTAGTCAAACATTATATTGGAGGAGACAAGTAATTATGGTTTTGAAAATTGTCAAGTGTTCTTGATGAATTTTAGACTTGCCAAGTAAGTCATCCATGTAATCTTCCATAATTTTGTGTAGGAGATCATGGAAAATGTATTTCATGGCATGTTGGTAGGTTGCACCAACATTCTTTAGGCTAAAAGGCATGACTCAATACTAAAAATTCCCCTATGGGGTAATAAAGGTTGTCTTATGTTGATCCTCAAGAATTAATAGGATTTGATTATATCCAGAGAATCCATCCATAAGTGATAGCATCTCATGGCTAGCTGTTAGATCATTAAGTTGGTTGATACTTTTCAATGGGAAATCATCTTCTAGATAAATGAGGTTTAAATCATAATAGTCAATGCAAATGTAGATTCCCTTGATAACTTTTATGATAAGAATAATATTATAAATCTATTGCAGGTAGTCGATGGGTTGGATAAAGTTAACACAAAGGAGGCATTGGAGCTCTTCTTTGATAAGGAGAGCAATATGAGGATGCATCTTACGAATCTTCTACTTAACAAGTTTAGCATCTCGATTGGTGACAATGTTATGGGTGATGATAGAGGGGTCAATACCAGGCATGTCATTATATGACCAAGCAAAGGCTTTGCTATGGTCATTAAGAAATGTCGCATAATCAGCTTGCTCAAAGGAATCTAAAGATTGGTTGATCTTGAGGATGTGAGGGTTATCATGAGAGGGAAGGTTGATTTCAATAGTTGATTCATTTAATATAGATTATGTTTCAAATGGGATCGATCATTAGATATATGAATCATCTACACCCATGTAGGTGAGAATTGTGTCATCATATTGAAATTTGATAGTGTTAATAGTGGAAGAGTCTTCATCAATTATTTTAGGATGAATGAGAGGAAGGGACCTTGTTTCCTTACCCTGACGATAGGTGAGAGGCCCAAAATGGATGGCATTTATTGAAAAAAAAATAGGACTTATGGATACCTATGATTCGGTAGGTGATGGTGGAGAAGAAGGTGGAGAAGGAGAGACTGTTTCTTTAACAATTAGTTCATGGGAGGTTTTAGTGAGTTTATTTGGTTTGTCATATCCCACTCCATGCCTCTTTTTGGCATTTTCAATGGTGTTGCTAGTAGGATATTCAATAGGTGTATGGACACCTTGCTCATAACAACCCAAACCAAATCCTTTTTGGGCACACCTATAGAGATAGGTGTGAGTGAATCTAGGGTTACTCAAGAAAGAGAAGTCATAGGTAAATGGTTGTGGTGAAGAAGATGGATTGTTGACAACAAAAGCTTGATCAATTCCCCCATATGTAAAATTGGTTCAAAGGTTAGGTGGCCCATAAGGGATAACCATCCCAATACGAGGATCATAATTTGGGTGCATGTTAAGCTTTCCATACTCTTGTGGAGTATAGAACATGTTGAGCATCAATAAATGATATTCATTGAGTGACAAGCGTTGAAAGGTCTCCTCTATGGGATCTTTGTTAGGAATTTGTGTTGTTGGTATTTGAGTAACCACAGGAGTGGAACTTGTATAAGCTTTAGAAGCATCATGTGAGGAAGACAATGTTTTCAATGGGATGAAAACATCATTGGGACTATAGGTCCTATTACATGTCTTAAATGGAGGTGGTTAGTAGGTATAACATTTACTTATTTATCATGTTCAAACTCAACACAATGGTGCAAAGTTGAGGATACACATGCCATAGCATGCATCCAAGGTCGTCCAAGTAGTATGTTATATTGAAACTCTCCTTCCACAAAATAGAAGAGCTTAGGAATAGTATGGGGACCTATATGGATATGTAAGACAATAGTGCCCACCATAGTAGTTGTAGTATCATTAAAGGAACAGAGTACCACATAGATTTGAGACATTAAATTATCAATAAGGGATAGCTATTTGTAGGCATGGGTGGAATTAATATTAATACTAGCTCCCCCATCGATCATGACTCTCTTGATATGAGTTTGATCAATATATGTAGTAATAAAAAGGGCAAAATCTTGATCTTCAATATGTTGAAGTGGAATTTTTGAATCACTGAAAGAAATTAGGGAGACAAAATTAAGGGAGATAAACAAAGCTACAAGAGGTTAGGGATCATATAATTATACATTAATCATGTGCAAATCACTAATCAAATCTTGATGGTGTTGGGATGAGTTTTGGATTAAATCATACAAAGACATTTTCGTAAGAGTCTTATGAAGTTGTTTCACTATTAAGCTTTGAATAACATCTGAAGATGTTGTTTTAGAAACACCCAAGAGGGAAATCTTAGAATTAGGATGGGGAGTGTCTTTTTTAAAAGGATGGGTCCAAGGAGTAGTGACCTTTTCATTAGCTTTATCTTTTTAGTTTTGTGATCATGTGGCCACATTAATTGTATTTATCTAAAATGTCAGTGAAGGAGGTGGTAAATGGGTTGTGATGACATCTTTGGGTTTGAATTTAGGTGGAATAGTAGGAGGAACTATGGATGTCAAAGGTGGAATAAAAATAATGTTAATGAGAATATCATCAAAGAGAGTGTTGACATTAAAGTGTTGCTAAATAACTGTTGTGAGGGATTTACAACTCTAAGTATCATGTCTAGGTAAACGATGATATAAACACACTTATGTATCATCAAACCAAGATGGTTTCATTCCAAGAGGACTATAAGGCTTAATGGGAGGAAGAGTTATTATAGAATATTGAAATAACTGACATAGGAAAAAGCTTTGAGAGCCTGTAAGTGGGCTCACACTTGTTATGCTAATAGGAGTAAACACCTTCTTTTATTTCAGTGTTGAAAAAGTAATTTTATGTGGTGCCTTTTTTGGCAATGGTAGAATGATGTGTTTTTCTATCACTTTCTTAGTGTCAGATATGAGAGGCCTACCATATGGCAAAGGCAAGAGTGGAGGTAGCTTAACCTTTTGTTTTGCTTGGTTAGGCAATATTCTAACCAAAGTAGAGGGGTGTGGTCCCAAAATGGATGGTAAAGTTGAGGGTTGAAGAAGGTTTCAATGAGATCTAGGGGAATTAACATTCTTATATAATGTATGCCATAGAACTCTAACTTGTGGTTGAGGATTTAAATCTAATTTCACTTGTGGATGAATTAAATTAGACATAGGGCATATGCCTAAGGGCCTGATCTACTTTAATGGGGTAGAATCCTATGAGGGTGAGGGTTCTGACATAGATGACTGAACCTTAGGTGCTTTTGGTGAAGAATCTCTAGATTTGTCAAAGACCTTGAGGTAAAGGGTAGTAAGAGGATTGGTAGTAAAGGTTGACATTTGTTGTGTTGGATATAGAGTTTTAAGCCGGTCTTAAAATGCCACATGGTCTAGCTTCATGGAGTCAAGAAATTATAGACTTTTCACCAAACATGAGAAAGGTTTAGATGAATTTAACTTAGGCTTTACATTTATATTTTTGGAAGGCTATAGTGTTTGGGAAAGAGGGAAATTGTTGGTTTCTACAACTTCAGGCCAAAGACAAGAAAGAACCACAACGGGGTCCTCTTTGATAGGGATGGGAGAAGAGAGATGGTCTATCATGGGTGGAGGGGAGGTAGACAAAGAAGGTTCCTCAAGAGGGTAAAGCATAGGTATTATGGTTCCCTAAATATGTGGGCACAACAAGGGTAAAGTATGATCCTCCATAGGTAAAAGAAGAGGTAAGAGTGGTATATTTAGAGTAGGTACAATAGTTCTCTCATCTATTATGGGAGTAGATGATATTGACTCCTCTAAGTGAAAAGGTGAAGTGGGAGGGGTACTACTCTCTACAGGTGGAGGAGAAAGAGGTGAAGAAGGTTCCTCAAGAGGGTATAGTGCCAGAATGATGTTCCCTTTAACATGTGGTTGAGGAATAGGTAGGGTGTGGTTTTCAAGTGCTAAGAGGATAGGTAATATTAGTGAAAATAAAATTGTCAATACAAACCCCTCAAGTGGCAAAAGGAGTGATAAAGGAGGCACTTCCTCATGAGGGAGTGTAACGAGAGAAATAGGCTCTTCTACCTAAAGAGGAAGAAAGGGTGAAATAGGTGCCACTGAATTTTGGGGAGGAGTTGATGAAATGGATGTCTCCTATTGAGGGGAAGGTTGAACTAAAGGTAAAGGAAAGATCATATTAATGGTATGGATATTATGATCACCTAAATTAGTTTTGGACTAGACATTATTTTGATTTAGTGAATGGTTAGGAAAAGGAGGTTTGAACACATCCATGCTTTGATTAGGAAGTGCATTAGGATTATCCAAGATGAGATCACCTCTATCAAGCATGTCTTGAACAATGTTCTTAAGTGTCTTGTAGTTATTAAAATTGTGGCCTTTAACTCGATGGTAACTGTTTCTAATGCAAAATTGCTTTCTACATTCAAAGAAGAAATAAGAAACTAAAAGATGGTCAAGGCTAGAAGTACCTAATAAAGTCGTGCGCACCAAAATCAGATGTTGAAAGATTCTCCTCTTTTGCTGTGGAGGAATGACACCTGCGAAGAAAAGGCTAAAACACGGAAAAACGTCAGTCAAAGATATGGTGGGCTATCAGGCGAACGCCCGATCCCGGAAGTATGAAGACTCCCTAGAAGGATATCAACTCACTAATAAAAAAGAGCAGAATATTGGACGAAAGTAGATGATAATAATAAAAATAAATGATAGAAAAATAAAGAGCGTACCTGATATGCGGCACTGTTCTGCACAGTCACCGGCGTCGGTCTCTGTGGTGCCGGCGTCGGTTAGGGAAGGTGCCGACGTCGGTTAAGGTGCCATCATCGGTCGGGGTAGTGACCGGTGTCGGTAGGGGCAGGTTCTGGGAAAAGGTTCGGGATAGGGTCTGAGAGAGTTGGGACAGGTTCAAGGATGTAAACGAGGGAAGCTGGGTCTGAACAGAGTCTGGGGGAGTCGAGACAGGGTCTGATAAGGTCAGGGTAGGGTTTTGGATAGAGTCGGGATAGGTTCTGAGAGAGTCTGGGGGGTTTTGGACAGAGTCGGGATGACAGAAAATAAATAATAACTAAGAAAGAAATGAAATAAATAGAATAATACTTACCTGGCAGAAGACGCGATGAAAGCCATAGTGTGAGTCGGATTGAATGCAGAGAGTGTTGATGTCGTAGTGTTGATGATTGCTCAGGGTTCGCAGGTTGGTGGAGGAATTCGCAGGTTGGTTGCTCAGCATTTCGAATAGCGTTCGGGATCTGGTCACGAATGGTTGGCAGAGGTTGATGAAGGCGGGGGACGGGGACGGTTCCAGAGACGGTTCATCAACCGTTTCGAGAAACCGAATGGTAACTGATAACGGACAAGGGGAAGGTGACCGACGTCGGCAGGAGTGCCGACGTCGGCCGATAGGTGACCGACGTCGGCGACATCGGTCGGGTAAAGACCGACGTCGACAGATGCATAATGGGGATAGAGTCTACCTTTTGCTCTGTGCTCATTTTTACATGCTGCCAGGGTCAAGGTTGGTGAAACAAGTGATCGGCAAGGGTTCAATAGGCGAAGAAAAATAAGACGAGGAAGGACCAGGGGAGTCGACATGATTTCGGTGTCTACATTTGCCCCTTTTTGTCTTGTTGGTTGTTCTGGACGAACTGCAAGACAAAAATAGGAGTGAGTGCCCCAGGTGAGGGATAAGGTTGATTTCGTCTTGTTGATTGTTCGAATGAACTGCAAGACAAAAATAGGAAGCGAAGTGCCCCGAGTAAGGATGAGGTATTCCCCCTCAAAGCAGGAGTCGAGGGAAGGGAACCGGGAATCGGGTGCTGATTTGACAAAGAGTGGATGAAAAAGGGGTGAGGGTGAACGCGGCAAAGGTCGTGATTGCGCGCATACCACTGCACGAGATGGTCAGGCCAAAGTGTCGCAGGTCAAGGGTCGAGGAGTGCCAAAATTGAAGTAACCGGGCCCCAGCATTTAGTCGTCTGTTGATCGGGTCACTCAATCTAAGCTGAAGCTCCAAATGGGTCGTCACGTTCCAAGTATCCCGGGCTCAGGAAGTGCTCCTAGAAACGCGAAAAAGTCACAAGTAGTGCAGATCAACCGGTGTGCGATCCTATACTTGTGAGGGTCCAAAAAGGTCTGCGCACAATTCTGCTAACCAGTCATGAGGTAGCATACATGCAAAAACAACCAAGGCAACAACGTCTTGGAAGTGGTCGAGGTCGGAGGAGATAGGCATGATCTCCAATGGTTGGTGGTCGAGGGATGGATGAATGGACGAAAGGATGCGGCTGAGCTAACCCCAGAAGACCCCATGTCAACTGAGTGCTGCCTACATAGCCCTGGTGATAGGGCCTCAGGCCGATGTAGTTCTCCCTAGAAGGGAGGAAGGGTCAAAGGGATGGAAAGGAAAAAAAGATGTTGCAGTCTTTTCCAAATGGTGTATTTTGCAACATTGGTTGAGGGGTTTTTCATCCCTAGCAATATCCCATATGCGTGATGGATGTATGCTAAAAATGAATTGAGGTCTATTTATGCTTCAGAAAGTATTGGTTTATGCTTAACATAAATTGTGGCGGGTCGATAGTTTCCGTGTGTATTGGTGTCCATAGAAACTAGGGTGAATAGGGTAGGTCATGTTGATGGTCTGAAAAGAGAGTTGAGCTAAGTTGATTGACAAGTGATGAGGGTGAATGTGACCAAAGTGTAGAGAAAAGATGAAAGGCGAATTGCTCTTTCATTGACAAGGACCAAAAAGAGAGCATAGATAGGGGTTATGAGAACCAAGAGCCCCATTCATGCGTGACGTCGTTGACCATAGTTATGTTAGAGCGGTAATCGAATCACTTAGACATTAAAGTGAGCTCGAAGTCCCTTGAGTAGGTAATAGGAGGAGGAAAGAGGGTAACCCGTTTTAAGAGCAGAGATAACTTTGCCCCTTTTTATAGGAGACCCTGAGACAACTACAAGCCAAGTCCGTGACTCGTTTTTTTTTTTTTTTTTTTTGCGCAGACTGATCAATGCGGGAAGCCTGCATAGAGATGTCATTTGCTTGGTGGTCAGGTTGTGAAGCTGATCAATGCGGGAAGCTTCTAAAATGGTGCTGTTTATTGCCAGAGTAGTCATAGCCATCCTTCGAGGGAGTGGTCTAGATTTTTATGTAATATAAAGGCGTTTGAATAGCTGTCCTTCGAGGGAGCAGTCTATTTATTACAGCAATGATAGTACAGCTGTCCTTCGAGGGAGCAGTCTATTTTTTTGATTTTGATATTGATATAGTGACCATGGATATGTTTTGACATCTTGATTTGTTTTGATAGAAATGTGAGTCATGGACAAGATTGTAGGAGGTCAAGGGCTCCCCTTTTATTAGGACAAAGCATCCATACATCATAAAAGGGTTATAGGAATTGTTAAGAGGAATAGGGTTAAAAGGAAGTAGGACGAAGAGGACGGGGATTGCTCAAGGGACGAGCTCAAGTTAAGTGTCAAGTGGATGAATACTCGACTAGCAGTAGAACGGTCGCAGATGCAACGCATTAAGAGGCTCAGGTTCTGGGCGTCCATCAAGAGAAGACAGACGGTAAGTCCCTGATCCATACTTGTGCATGATAATAAAAGGTCCGAGCCAATTAGGAGCAAACTTGCCTCGTTTACTTCGCTCCATATTGGTCACGTGTTGATTCTCTTTGAGGACGAGGTCTCCGATGTTGAAATCTCGTTCTCGCAGATTTTTGTCATAGGTGCGCTTGATGCGATGTTGATAGACATGGAGATGATTAAGGGCAGCAAGACGGTGTTCGTCAAGTAACTCAAGTTGAGCTAAGTGATCTTGACGAAAGTCATCGTTGGAAAGGATATCATGTAGAGAAATGTGGAGAGACGGGATCTGTACTTCGAGAGGTAAAACAGCCTCTGTTCCGTACACGAGAGAAAAAGGGGTAGCACCCGTAGAGGTTCGGATGCTAGTGTGGTAAGCCCACAAAGCGAAGGGAATGTGAATGTGCCAATCCTTGCCTGTGTCACTGACCACTTTCATGAGAATTTTGGTGAGAATTTTGTTGGAAGCCTCGGCCTGCCCATTTGCTTGTGGGTAGTAAGGCGAAGAGAAACTGAGTTTGATGCTGAAGGAGTCGCATAGCTTTTGGACAGTTTTGTTTTTGAAGGACTTGCCGTTATCAGTGATGATTTTATGAGGGACACCAAAACGACAGATGATGTAGGTGTTGATGAAGTCGACGATCTTGTCGGCTTTTGTGGAGACGAGAGGAATGGCTTCCACCCACTTAGTGAAATATTCAGTGGCTGTGATGATAGATTGATGACGAAGAGACGAATGAGGGTTAATCTCACCGATGAGATCTAAACCCCACTGAGAGAAAGGCCAGAAATCCTGAGCAACTTGTAAGGCGTGACTGGGGAGATGAAGCAAGTTAGAGTGCTGCTGACACTTGATGCAACGTCGAACATAATCGCTACAGTCTTGATGAAGGGTAGGCCAATAATAGCCCAGATGAAGGATGCGCTTGGCAACCGAATTTCCATTGAAATGCCCGCCACAAATCCCGTCGTGGACTTGCTGGATGGCGTGAGATGCTTCAGTGGAGGTGAGACAACGAAGAAGGAGGCCGTCGAAGCCTCGCTTATAGAGAAGACCCCCTAGCATGGTATAGCGAGCAGTACGCTTGATAAAAGCTCGTCGTGCATTACTAGAGAGGTTGGGAGGAATGATAGAGAGAGATAAGAAGTCCACAAGTTGCTTATACCAAGCATCTTGTGGGCTTGGGTCTATAGTGTTGACATGATGAATGTGAGGAGAGATATACGAAGGCAACGGCACACGACGCACCTGATTGATGACGAGCTGCGAGTCGCCGAAGATGTTGATGGACTTGATGCTGAGAGAGAGGGCGGTCTGAAGTCCCAAAATTAAGGCCTCGTATTCGGCCATATTATTGGTACAATCAAAGTCGAGTTTGAAAGATAAAGGCATGGGCTCCCCTTCGAGTGGGATGAGAATGACCCCAGCACCTCCACCTAGTTGACATTTGGATCCGTCAAAGAACATAGTCATCTGATAAGTGGTGTCGTCAGAGGAAAGCGCAGCGATAGACTCGTCAGGGAATTCACACTGCGAAGGTTGAGTGTCAGGAAGAGGGGCATCTGCTAGTTGATCAGCGATGGTTTGCCCCTTGATATATTTCTGCTGGATGAATTCGAGATTGAACTCAGCAAGCAGCATGAGCCACCGAGCCATACGTTGATTCTGATATGGCTTGGAGTGCATATATTTGAGAGGGTCGGTGTGGGTGATGACAAAGGTTTTGTGACTGAGAAGATAGTGGCGAAGCTTAGTAGCAGCAAAGACTAACGCCAAACAGAGTTTCTCGATATGGGTATACCGAGTTTCATAGTCGACCAGTGTGCGGCTGATATAATAAACGGCTTGCTCACGGTGATGCTCGTCTCGGTGCGCGATCATGGCACCTAACAAATGGTGAGTGGCTGAGATATAAAGGTAGAAGGGTTGGTCATCTTTAGGTGGAATGAGAACTGGTGGAGAGACCAGATAGCGTTTTAAGGCTTCAAAAGCCTCTTGACAGTCCTTATCCCATGTAAAAATGACGTCCTTCTTAAGGAGATGATGAAAAGGTTGGCAGCGGTCAGAAAGCTGCGAGATGAAGCGGCGAATGGACTGGAGCTTGCCTTGCAAACTGCGAAGCTGCTTGAGATTGGTCGGGGGAGGCATTTCGAGGATAGCGCGAATCTTGGCGGGATCTATCTCGATGCCACAGAAGGAAACGATGAAGCCGAGAAGCTTGCCAGAGAGGACCCCAAAGACACATTTCTTGGGGTTAAGACGGACATTGTACTGAAGAAGACGAGAAAAGATGATGTTGAGAATGGTCAGATGGTCACGGTGAAATTTGGATTTGCCGAGAAGGTCGTCCACATAATCCTCCATGATTTTGTGGAGGAGATCGTGGAAAATGTAGGTCATGGCACGCTGATAAGTGGTGCCTGCGTTCTTCAAGCCGAAAGGCATGACTCGATAGCAAAAAGTCCCCCATGGGGTGATGAAAGTAGTCTTGTGCTGATCTTCCGGAGCAATCAGGATTTGATTGTATCCTGAAAACCCGTCCATAAGAGATAGCATCTCATGGCCGGCCGTAAGATCAACGAGCTGGTCAATGTTAGGAAGAGGAAAGTCATCTTTAGGACAGGCTAGATTAAGGTCACGATAGTCTGTGTAGATCTGAATCCCCCCAGTTGCCTTGGTGACTGGGACGATGTTAGAGACCCACTGTGGATAATCGATAGGCTGGATGAAGGAGACAGAAAGGAGACGCTGAAGCTCCTCTTTGACAAGGAGGGCAACGCGAGGATGCATCTTTCGAAGCTTTTGCCTGACAGGCTTAGCCTCTGGTTTGGTGACAATGTTATGGGTAACGATGGTGGGGTCGATGCCAGGCATATCACTGTAAGTCCAGGCAAAGGCCTTGCTATGGTCGGAGAGGAATTGGGTATAGTCAAGCTGCTCCTGAGCGTCTAAAGATTGGCCAATCTTTAAGACATGAGGAACATCGGAAGAAGGAAGGTTGATGTCAATGGTTGATTCATTTAACATAACCTGGGTCTCAGAAGGAAGGGAGCGCTGGATGAAAGAATCATCAGCGCCCATGTAGGAAAGAATGGCGTCATCGTCAACGCAGTGAACAGTGTGAATGGTTGCCGACTCATCTTCGATCATGGTGGGAAGAATGAGAGGGAGAGACTTGGATACCCCATTGAGCTGATAAGTCAAGGGGTCCAGGTGGATGGTATTTATGGAAAAAAAAAACTAGGAGGAATGGAAACCACTGACTCCGTAGGTGAAGGTGGCAAAATAGGCGAGTGTGGAGGAGATTGGTCAAGGATTGGTTCAAGATAAAGGTCTACAGGGTCTTGAGTGGGGTCGTGATATCCCAGACCATACCGTTTCTTGGCGTCGTCATCATTGAGCGGTTGGATAGGCTGATGGGAGCCCTGCTCATAGCGTCTGAAACCAAAACCCTTCCATGCACACCTGTAAAGGTAAGTATGTGCAAAGGCGGGGTTGCCAAGAAACAAAAAATCTGATGTGAAAGGTTGGGGTGAAGAAAGAGGATTACCGTCAGTAGGAGCTTGATTAAGCCCTCCATAGACGAGGTTGGTGCGGAGGTGAGGGGGACCATAAGGTATGATCATCCCGATCCGATGGTCGTAGCTGGGGCTGTGATGAAGGCGTCCATACTCTTGCGGAGTTTGGAACATGTCTAAAGCCAGCAAGCGATACTCTCCCAATGAAAGTCTTTGGAAGAAGTCTTCCATGGGGTCTGTGGTTGTCGCTTGAAGGGGAGGTGTAAGGTCGACCGCCTGTTGTGAACTGGTTGAAGCTTCCGCGGATGGAGGTGGTGCTGGGGTTGATGGCTCAGATCCAGGGTCGGCCCAGCAAGATGTTGTATTGGAACTCTCCTTCGATGATGTAGAAGAGCTCCGAGACTGTGCGTGGACCAACGCGGATATGAAGGATGACTGTGCCAATGGTCGTGGCAGTAGTGTCATTAAAAGAGCGCAAGATCACGTCAGTTTTGGAGACGCAATTCTTGGGAAGAGCCAACTGATCAAAGGCATGAGTGGAGATGATGTTGATGCTAGTGCCCCCGTCGATCATAACACGTTTAATGCGTGTCCGATCGATGTAGGCAGTGATGAAGAGGGCAGCATCCTGATCTTCCGTGTTGGATGTAGGAATCTCAGAATCGCTGAATGTTATAGAGGTAACAGGGGCTAAGGAGTGGACAAGGGCAGCAAGTGGCTGGGGATCCTCAGGTTGGACCTCCGCTGCCTGCAGGGCTTGGATGAGGGCCTGACGATGTTGGGGTGAGGTTTGGACGAGATCGTAGAGGGACATCTTCACAGGCGTCTGGTGAAGCTGTTTCAACATGGAGTCGTGGATTGGTCCGGAAGAGGAAGAAGAAGAAGAAGAGGGTTGAGGCGCGCCAAGGATAGAAATCTTAGGCTTAGGCGGTTGAGGTGGATTGACAAAAGGGTAGGTCCAAGGAATGGCGGCTTTTTCTTTCGCCTTATCCTTTTGTGACCTAGTGGTGATGTGAATGGCATTGATTTCAAAGATGGGAGGTGAAGATGATGAAGGGATTGCAACCGGTTGATGAGATGTGGATGGGTTTGAAGAGGTTGACAGGTTGTGAGAAGGAGTCGGGGGGCGGTCGAAAGTGTCCTCAAAGAGAAGAGTGTCTTTCTCCAGATAACGGTGAATGACAGCCTTGAGGGCACAGCAAGTCTCGGTGTCATGTCCTGGTGTACGATGATATAAACAAATCTTCGTGTCGTCGAACCAGGAGGGTTTAGACCCGAGAGGTTGAAAGGGCTTGATGGGTGGAAGAGTTATGCTAGAAGTTTTCAAAAGTCGTTGCAAGATCAAAGAGTATGAGCCCACTAAAGGGTCCATGCTCATCGATGTATGCGATGTCGGTGACTTTTGCTTGGGCGAAATGGGAGGAGGTTTTCGTACCACCTTCTGGGTTGATGGTGCGATGACAGGCGGAGACGGTACACTCTTCATGAGAGGTATCGCCCTTTTGGGAGAGGGTAGGCTAGCGGTAGGTAAAGGAAGCAAAGGAGGCAACCGGTTTTGGTTAGAGGTTGAAGCGGGAAGGACTCTGGTTAAGGTTGAAGGATGCGGGCCCAAAATGGAGGGCAATGGTGACGGAAGAGGAGGCATTCGCCTCTGTGGTTTGGCAGTCTTTTGAGATTTAGGTTGAAGACTACTATTAGTTGAAGTTTGGGTTAAGTCCACCTTCACTTGTGGATGAGTGAGGTTGGAGACGGGACGAACGCCAAGTGATTTGATAGGTTTAGGTGGAGTAGATGAGGGTTTTGGTTTTGATGAAGTCGATGAAGATGTAGACGGTTTGGAAGTGGAGATCGGATTTCTGTTGATAGTCTTAGGAGGTTCCATCATGGGAGGATTAGCGGCATGAGATGAGAGGGCTCGGGTTTGTTGAAGAGCTGTGAGACGGTCCCACAATCCCTGATGTTCCACTTTCCTAGAAGGGAGAAGTTTGAGTCTCTCCACTAGTCGGGAAAATGGCTGAGAAGATGCGGGATGAGGTTTAGGCTCTTGAGAAGATGCCAATGGTTGTGGGACTGAAGGTGAGACGGATGTAGTAGTCTCGGGCCCAAAGCATGGTGAAGTTGTGACAGGTTCATGTTCGGTTGGAGATGAAGGAGAGATAGGTTCTTCTCTGGGTGGAGAAGAAACTGGTGAATGAAGCTCCTCAAGCGGGTAAAGGGTAGGGATGATAGTGCCCTCCACTTGTGGCCGAGGAGTAGGAAAGGTTGGGTCCTCCATGGGCAGCAAGAAGGAAGATGGTGAAACTGGCGGTGCTGGTAAGGTCGAGGCGTCCTCCAAAATTAGAGAAGTTGAGGGAGAACTAGCCGGAGAAAGAGGTTCGTCCATATGTGATGGACTGATGGATGAACTCACCTCTTGGGGTTGGTTAGAAATGAGGGGTGAGACTGTATTGACTGTTCGAATATTATGTTCATGGGTATTGTCAGTCAAGGTCTGGACGTTGTTTTGGGTTGGTGGATGATTAGGGAATGGTTGTTTGAAGATATCGATACCCTAATTAGGAGGGGCGTTAGGATTGTCGAGGATGAGGTCACCCTTTTCCAACATGTCTTGGACTATGTTTTTAAGGGTTTTACAGTTGCCCGTGTCATGACCTTTAACACGGTGGTAGTGGCAGAAGTCATTCTCCCTATACCACGCAGGGATGGCGCGTGAGGGATCAAATTATGTTGGAGGTCGGATCTGAGGGAGATTGATGGCCCCTTGTTTGACGAGTTTTTCCAGCACAGACGCGTATGATTCTCCAAGTGGAGTAAACTGTCGTTGTATGTATCTCTGCTGAAATTGGTGAGTGGCGCTCATGGACGTGGATGGTTCAGGTTGATTAGTTGAAGGCGAAGAAGAGGAAGATCTAACAACCACAGCATTTGCTGAGGCTTTAGATTTAGGATTGGACGAGGAGGGCTTAGAAGAAGGGTCATTGGTTTTGGAGTTGGGATTCTTACTCCGCAACTTGACTTTATTCTCCTCAACGGCACGTAACTCAAGTTTACGAGCCATCGTGAAGGCTTCGTCAAAAGTGCGGAAGGTTTGAACCCTCAAGGTAGAAGAAATATGTTTAGCACAGGCTTGAGAGAAAAGTTCAATAAGCTCAGGCTGAGGTAAAGAAAATGAAAGTTGATTGATAAGGCTCCTCCACCGAGCGACGAAATCAGCAATAGATTCATCCTCGAACTGGCGAATAGAATAGAGGTCTGTGATAGAGACCTTCTTGGTGATATTGATGGAGAAATGATCGAGGAAGAGCTGGGCCAACTGAGTGAACGTGAGGATGGAATGGCTGGGAAGAGAGCTGTACCAGTCAAGTGCAGCACCCGAGAGGGACATGGGAAACGTGCGTAAGAGCAACGCATCATCGTGGGCGATAAGGTAATAGGCATGTCTGAATGCCCGTAAATGTTGTTGTGGGTCTTCCTTGCTCTGGAAACGAGAAAACTTAGGAAGTTCCCACTAGTTGGGATATGGTCTGATGGGGACAGAAGGATGGATGGGCTCGTTACAGATTTGTTCGTACGAGAGAGTGTTGCGTGAGCCGGTAATGGAGGTCTCTAGGTTGGACATTTTATCCATCAGCATCTTGATAATATCTACTGACGGATTGGCGGGTGGAGCACCTCCTAGATTGTGAGGCGCTTGAAAGAGGCTGGAAGAGGTATACGACGTAGTCGGTTGTACCAATAAGGGCGCAACGTACGGATGACTAGTCGTAGGGATGGAAGAAGTGACTAAAGATGGTTGGATGGAAGGCATGGCTAGGTTTGATGTTGTCATGGGAGGTTGGTTAGAGGTAACATGGGCTAACGGATGGGTAGCCACCCTAGTGTTGATAGGAGTAAGAGTGGGCGGAATAGAGACGACCAGGTTTTGAAAGGGGGTAGAAAGTGGTTGAGTAGACTGAGATTGATTAGGGGCCGAAACCCCGGTGAAAGTGGGCCCAACAACGGAAGGAGAGGCCACACTTGGATGGTTGGTGAAAGGTTGGTCATTGGTTGAGGCAACAGCCTGGGTGTCTAAGGGTTGGACTACGGACGTTGTTGATACGACCGCCGTCGCGAGGAGAGAAGTCGGCATTCCATAAATTGGATTGCCAAAGGGGTCTCGTGTTTGGCTATTCGCGAGATAGTGTTGCAGGGCTTTGGTATTGAGGTCCAAGAATCGTGCGAAGTCTTGGTCCCCTTCTGGAATAATAGGCGTTTGGGTCGGAGATGGTCTGGTAGGAGTTCTTTCAGTTTCCGAGTTGAACTCCATTATAGGGTTGGTTGTAGGCGGGGTAGATGGAAGAGGATGATGTCTCGCATGATCGACTAGAGCCTTGGCTTGGCTACGAGTCAGAACCATTCAAGGCAAGGGAGAACGTCCTCACAAGCTCAAACAAGCAGATAAGAACCAAAAAGATGAAGACACAAGCAGATCCTAAAACCCTAGAAGTAAATTATTAGGATTATAGTGGCTTATGCCTTAGAATGTGTGTGTAGAGGAAGATTGGCTTTATGAGTCGGGTCCTAGAAGAAGCAGTCTATGGATGGTTTCGGGTTTTGTTATGGTGCTCAAGAAATCTGTGTTAGCTTCCGTACAGGCCTGGTGCTAAGGAGCAAGCTCCCCTCACTTCACGATTCCAGTGGTTAGCTGGTTTCGCTTAGCCAAAATATACTTCCACTAGAGTTTATCCTCCGCCAGAGAACGGAGTGGGCTTCCCCCTTGGTGATGAAATCCAAGTAGGGTCACCGGGACGGGTAAGGTATCCGCTGGGGGATGAAATCCCAGTCGGGTCTTGTCTCAAGTAAGTTTTATGTTTGTTTTGTGCAGGTGGTTTGGTCGTGTAACATCAAGTGATCTAGATTAATTCAATATGCGGTTTAATTACTATGTGTGGTCTAAAAGATGCAGGCAAACAGAGATGAATGCAAAGTGTTTTAATGTCCAAGTCAAAATGTTTGTTCGTATGAAGATGAAATGGAGAAAGAGTCGAAAAATATGAGTTTTAGCTAGTCTAGAAGTGCAAGAAAGAAAGAAATGTTCATTTTAGTTCTGCTTATGATGTCGTTTAAGAAGAGACGAAAGGAGGCGAAAAGGAAGAAACCTAATGCACCTAAATGAACGAAAGAAAGAAAGAACCCAAGGAGGACCTAGGGTCCCACCGGGCGTGCCAGAATGTTTCTAATGCAAAATTGCTTTCTACATTCAAAGAAGAAATAAGAAACTAAAAGATGGTCAAGGCTAGAAGTACCTGATAAAGTCGTGCGCACCGAAATCAGACGTTGAAAGATTCTCCTCTTTTGTTGTGGAGGAATGACACCTGCGAAGAAAAGGCTAAAACACGAAAAAACGTCAGTCAAAGATATGGTGGGCTGTCAGGCGAACGCCCGATCCCGGAAGTACGAAGACTCCCTAGAAGGATATCAACCCACTAATAAAAAAGAGCAGAATATTGGATGAAAGTAGATGATAATGACAGAAATAAATGACAGAAAAATAAAGAGCGTACCTGATATGCGGCACTATTCTGCACAGTCACCGACATCGGTCTCTGTGGTGCCGGCGTCGGTTAGGGAAGGTGCCGACGTCGGTTAAGGTGCCGTCGTCGGTCGGGGTAGTGACCGGCGTCGGTAGGGGCAGGTTCTGGGAAAAGGTTCGGGACAGGGTCTGAGAGAGTTGGGACAGGTTCAAGGATGTAAACGAGGGAAGCTGGGTCTGAACAGAGTCTGGGGGAGTCGAGACAGGGTCTGATAAGGTCAGGGTAGGGTTTTGGATAGAGTCGGGACAGGTTCTGAGAGAGTCTGGGGGGTTTTGGACAGAGTCGGGATGACAAAAAATAAATAATAACTAAGAAAGAAATGAAATAAATAGAATAATACTTACCTGGCAGAAGACGCGATGAAAGCCATAGTGTGAGTCGGATTGAATGCAGAGAGTGTTGATGTCGTAGTGTTGATGATTGCTCGGGGTTCGCAGGTTGGTGGAGGAATTCGCAGGTTGGTTGCTTAGCGTTTCGAATAGCATTCGGGATCTGGTCACGAATGGTTGGCGGAGGTTGATGAAGGTGGGGGACGGGGATGGTTCCAGAGACAGTTCGTCAACCGTTTCGGGAAACCGAATGGTAACTGATAACGGACAAGGGGAAGGTGACCGACGTCGGCAGGAGTGCCGACGTCGGCCGATAGGTGACCGACGTCGGCGACATCGGTCGGGTAAAGACCGACGTCGGCAAATGCATAATGGGGATAGAGTCTACCTTTTGCTCTGTGCTCATTTTTACATGCTGCCAGGGTCAAGGTTGGTGAAACAAGTGATTGGCAAGGGTTCAATAGGCGAAGAAAAATAAGACGAGGAAGGACCAGGGGAGTCAACACGATTTTGGTGTCTACAGTAACCACAAAACTCATCTTCCTTGTATTAGGTTGGGAAAGGATGGGAAGGGTCAAACTATATAGGAGGTTTGATTTGAGGAATGGTTATGACACCTTGTTGTAATAGTTTCACCAAGATGGATGTATATGACTCCCTAATGGGAGTGTATTATCTTTGTTCATACCTTTATTGGAATTGCTTGGTCAGATTTTGGGAAGTCAAGGAATTTGATTGGTTTGTGGTTGTGGAAGAGTCTGACTTAATGGCCATCGCATTGGTGGAGCATTTAGCCTTTTGGTTAGAGGAAGAAGTTTTAGAGGAGGAGTCATTCAATTTGGAATTGGGATTCTTACTACGTAACGTGACTTTGACTTCATCTATAGTATGAACCTTGAGTTTATGTGCCATTGTAAAGGCCTCATCAAATGTTTAAAAAGTTTGTACCCAGAGGGCGGATGAGATGTGCTTAACACTTGCCCTTGAGAAGAGATCAATAAGCTCAGGTTGGGGTAAGGAAAAGGAGAGTTGATTGATCAAACTTCTCCAATGAGTGACAAAATCTATAATAGACTCATCATCAAATTGTCTGATAGAATAAAGGTTTGTTATAGAAACCTTATTAGAAATCTTAATAGAGAAATGGTCTAGGAATATTTGTACAAGTTGGGTAAATGAGAAAAGGGAGTGTTGAGGTATAGAACTATACCAATCCAAGGTAGCACCTGAAAGAGACATAGGGAAAGTGTGAAGTAGTAATGCATCATCATGCCCTATTAAATAACAAGGATGTCTAAATGCTCACAAGTGCTATTGTGGGTCCTCTTTACTCTGGAAATGAGTAAATTTAGGGAGTTTTCATTGGCTTGGATAAGGGAAAATAGGCACAAAAGGATGGATTGGTTCATTTCATATCTGATCATAAGATAACATAGAAAGAAATGTTTCACTAAATTTTGTCTATTTTAAGTCTAAAGAAAAACAAAAATAAGGATGGGGATAAGTGATTAGAATGAACCCAAATTTAGTTTCCACACCGTATCTAGACATTGTGAACACTCCTCTTTGGTTGGGGAGGACTACCTGCAAATAAGAAAGCACTACTAGAAGATGTTTATTAGTAGTAAAATGAGTGGGATGTCAAGCTACACACTTGTTCTAGGAAGTGTGAAACTTTATTAGAGATGAAAGTCCACTTTTAAGAGGCAAAAGAATAATAAATAATTAAAAGAGAGGCAAAAAGGGGTAAGATTACCATTATTAACAACCTATATATAACAGAGAGTGACAGGGTGCAAGTGAGGTACTCTATTTATATTTTAGAAGTTATTTGGGTAGGTTTTGAAGAGGTTAGGGAATCCATAGTCACTGATGTCAGTGGGGTAGTGACCACTATCATTTATACTACTAAGGTTGGTAGTGAGGTGACTATTGTAGGTTAGGTTGTCAAGATCGGTAGGGGTAATAAATAACTAGGAGCTTGTAGAAGGCTTTTTCAGGTCTGGGAAATGGTTTGAATCAAGTTAAGGAGGTTGGAGAGTTATGAGAGAGAGATTATGGCTTGGGTAGGTTTGGTCAGAGGTTTGGTATGTCATGTTAAGGGGAAACAAATGAGGAAGCTTTATAACTCCCTCACAAGGGTTCTATCAAAAGTGTATAAAGTAATGCAGAGTAGATGTAAAGAAATAGTAGAATAAATGTTTAAAAGACTTATAGTGTAATTTATGTACTTAGCTATGGTTATTGAATGATATATGCCAGATTGATGATCTCTACCAGGGAGTCCAAACCTAAATCCCTAGATAAAGAGAACAAGTTGGTGTTGTTGATCTTCCATAACTTAGTTGCTTCTTATGATTAACTTACGTAAGGTGGTTGTAAGCCAAGATGTCAAAAATAGATTGCCCAGAGCTTGAATTCAAGTAAGAATCAATTTTATTAATTTTTTTGACCTGAATTTCAAGTTGGAGTTTGGCTTGTGTTGACCAACGTCGACAACCCTAAAATAGCTAAACCTTATTATTTTTGGCCTATTTTCTATTTTTGTTCATGTAAAGTGTGATACATATTATAAAATAGTAAAAATAAGAGGTTAGGAAGGAGGTAGTTGATTAGGAGTTTATTTTGAGAGTGGGAATAGGTCTTTGGTAGTCAGGATGAGGTGACCAGGTCTTAAGGTGACTCATTAGATGGGAATTAGTCATAGGGTGAGGTGGCTAGGTAAGGTGGCAAAGGGGGTTTTTAATTAACTTAATTAAGTATTTAAAATTAAATGTGAGGAGTAAAAATATGGGTTAGGGAGATTATTTATTATTAAAATGGGCTTAAGGGGGTTTCAACACAGGGAGTTACACACGCGTGTGTGACATAATTCTGGTGTCTACAATGTCATTCGATCTATAAAATATAGGGGCAACATTTTAGAGAGCCATGTATGGAATTCAAGGGTATTATAAATGATATAATCTTAGTATAGCAAGATGATATCATATTCTATTAAAATCACATTAGTACACATCTTGATCATCTAAGAAGGATTTTCTAAAGATGTAGAGAATTTGACAATACTCTTAATCCAAAGAAGTGCATATTTGCAGTACATGAAGGCAAGTTACTGAGACATATATTTTTCAAATAAGGTCTTGTGATAGACCCTAAATGAGTTAGATCCATATCTACATTGGTATTTTCAAGTCATAAAAAAGGGTTACAAAGCTTTCTAGGGAAGATTAACTTCATGAGGTGATTTTTATTGAATTTTGCTTACTTGGCCAAACCCCTTACTGCAATGTTAAAGAAGGGAACTCTTTTCACCTAGATGCAAGAGGGAAAAAAAATCTTCAAGGATATTAAACAATCTATCTCCTAATCCCCCACCTTAGTTAACCAAACTATGAGAAGGATTTTATCCTCTACGCATTTGGAGGAGAGGGGAGTATATCAATAATTCTGACTCAACACAATTAGGAAGGTTTGGAGTAACCAATATCTTTCTTCAGCCAATCTTTGAAATATTATGAAGAGAATTATAGATTCATGGAAAAACAAGTATAGGTGTTAGTCAAAACACTCAAGAAATTAAGGCATATGCTCTCCAACAACAAGGTGCATCTAATGGTTAGTCACCAAAGTGTTAAAGAATTTATACTAAGTAGGGAGATAAATGAAAAATGAGTAGGATGGATTAATAAGGTCATGGATTATGATGTATATATCATGATCATGAAGATAATAAGAGGTAAAGGATTATGCGATCAACTAGCTATTGACGTCAAAACTATTGAACCAGTTTCTAACACAATATACTGAGCTAGACAATCTACACTCTTTTAATAGTTGGATTCAAGACATGGCCCATTTCCTGCAAACTAGAAAATACCCCTATGACTTCTAGTAGTCAAATAAAAGGTATTTTTGACTCCAATAAATCCCTTATGTCCTTATTAATGTAATTTTATTTTGGAAGGATATGAATGGAATCTTGTTGAGATGTATTGAACATGAACAAGTCCCTAAAGTGCTCAAACAATTTCATGATGGATCATCAGGAGGAAACTTTTTGGCAAGGACTACGACCATCAAGGTAATGAAAATAGGCTACTATTGGCTTGATTTATGTAAGGATGCCCATTAGTGGGTAAGAAATTATGAAAAGTGTGCTTACTTCACTGGTAATTAAAGGCTAGTTATACTTCCTTTCAAACCAATTCAAGCAGAATAATCATTCACCCAATGGGGATTGGACTTCATTGGCATGATCAATCCACCATCAAGTGTAGGTCACAAGTGGGTTCTCACATAAATGGATTATTTCACATGATAGACTGAAGTAGTTTCTTTGAAAGATGCCACAAAAGCATCCATTTTGGATTTTATGGACAACATAATTTCAAGGTTTGGTGTTCCTCACACCATCATATTTGATAATGCTAAGGATTTTATGGGCACTCAGATCAGTGAATGGGCCATCAAGCATAATGTATACCTAAGCATGTCTTCAAATTATTACCCTTAAGGTAATGGCCTAGCTAAGTCTACCAACAAAATTTAATTAGAATCATTAAATGAACTATGGAAGATAACCATAGGATGTGGCATACAAAACTAAGATCACTATTGTTAGCTAATATAATTACACCAAAGAGAGCCATCAGTAATTCCCCTTGGTCAATTAAACTACCCTCTCTAGAGATCAATCATTAGTTAGACCTACTTGACAATGATGAGATGATAGTGAGACTAGCTGAACTCATGGAGCTTGAGAAAATCAAGCATCAATCAATGAAAGTATTAGAATCAAATTAGGCACAAATCAATAAGACTTTTGATAAAAAGGCAACTGCAAGAAGCTTTAATGAAAGATACATGGTCCTGAAGTGGGATGCAGATAAAGTAAAACTAGGTAAGCACACCAAATTTGATACAATATGTAGCAGTCCATATGTCATCATGCAGTACAAAGGGCCCAATGCATTCCAACTTACCAAGCTTGATGGTAAAGAACTACCAATCCCAGTTAATGAGATATACCTCAAAACTTGATTTTGAGGTAAGGACTTATTCCAAAAGTTTTTAAAAAAATTATAATAATAGGGTTACATTGTGTTTTAAATAAGTGTTTTTGTACATGTCTTAGTCTTTAGGAGTTGTTATTTAGTTTGTTTTCCTATTTTGTTGTCTATTTTGTTCATGTTTAGGAAATCCTAGATTTTTCTTTCTTAGGTTATAGTTTTGTCAAAGTAAGGATGACTCCATTTCCAATGTCTTGAAAAGATATTAGATTCAAATGATTAGTAGGCAATCATCCCATAGAGGTCACCAAAAATGTTGAGATTTTTGTCCTAAAAATATCATTACATCTAGAACCCTAAGGGAGACCCCCCTTTTTTAGGGAAAACCCTTAATCCTCAAAGTCCATCTTTCCCTTACCTCATAGAATATGGGACTCTAGATTTAATTTACACTAGTGCAAATTACTTCATAGGTTTAGGGTCCTACAAGGTATCAAACCTCAAAAGCCATGAAATCTAAAACTCACCATGCACTTTGCACATTCTTGAACATGTAAAATACATGGTTGGATCTAGATCTTTCCATGCACCTATCCAACAAAATCTATAACTTGGTATGCACATTACACATTTTCACAACATGCAAAGTGAATGATGAGCTATAGATCCCATCAACCAAGGAACACACTTGTAGAAAGTGGACCTTCTAAGAGCAGGTCCAACCTATGTTGGTTCACCTAAGCCTTTTCTCATGAGAGGTAAGTCTTGAAGTGCATATTTCATGTTTTCATAATGTTCAAAGTGCATGATAAGATTTTTCCCCCACTAAACTATTAACCCATCCATAGAGAGTGGACCTTTTCCAAGTAGGTCCAACCTCTACCAAACCTATCAAATATTTTTACAGGAAGTAGAGATTGAAGTGCACATTGCACATTCTCACAACATGCAAAGTGAATGATGAACCCCATCTCTGATCGAGCCATTTCCAACCATGGAGAGTGGACCTACTTTAAGTAGGTCCAACTTCCACTACCAACCACAATCACTCACATTTAATGTAGGTTTTTCCTATATAAAGCTAAGTTGATTTACAATGGATTATCATTTATTATCTTGATAAACACATTTTGGATCTCCAGTCTACTATCATCACCATTTTTGACCTTGAGCCATGAGCAAATGTACACATCTTCTATAACAAGCCATGTCACATGTGGCCATAAAATCATATTCCTCTTATGTTTTATCCCTTTTAGTCTCCATCTTTTAGGGTTTTTTTGTTACTTGTAGATTTTTTCTCTCTAGTTTTAGGGTTTTCTTCAAGGTTTGGTTTTATAGTAGTTGGTAAGTTGTTTTGAATGAGTTTGTGTTTTTGGTGTAATGCTTAGTTTTCTAGGGACTAGATAGTATGTCTAGGGAATCCTAGGGTTTTAAACTAAATATTTTCAAATAATTTCCTAAAAGCTTCCTCCATTTTTTATCCAAGGATTTCACATTCGAAATCAAGCCCTTTTTGGAAACCAAATTGAATATTCCAAAACCATATTCTTCCATTTTAAAAATAGAATATTCCCTCTAAGATTATTTCCCTCCAAGCATCCCTGCAGACACTAGAAAGCACCTTTGACCTATGCAAATTCCTTTAAGTACCATAGAAAATAGATGTGCCTCAAGTACCTCCAACTTTCATCAAAAACCCAACAACTTTTAGACACCATAGAGAGTGGCTCTACCTCAAGCACGTCCCACCTCCACTAGAGATTCTTAAGTCATAAACACCATAGAAATTGGACATGCTCCAAACACCTCCAAGTTCTACTGGAAAGAACAAGTGCTTCATACACCTATAGTTTCTGCCAACTTCCATAGTTGGTTATTTATAAGATTTTTTTATAATCTCCATGCCTCCCAAAGATATGAAGTTCAAATCTAAGAGCCCTAAAGCAACTTATTATTTAGAATCCAACCTTACAAAAATTAGTGATACAGATTTATGTCATATTGACCTAGGAGACTTCAAGGCTAGAATAGGGGTAGAATTCAAAAATGAATGGATACAGAGTATTTGTGACTCTGGACTTCTACAAGTTGTAGTCTTTCCCATAACTATTCAAAGTCCTAAATTTATCCTGACAATGGCCCAGCACTATGACCTAAATAAGAGGCAAGTATATAAAAATAAGGGAGAAAAGATTTTGGATCTTAACTCCAACTATATCAACTCAATGTTTTCCATTTCTAAGTTCAAAAGTTATTTGGATATAACTCCCCAAATGTTTGCATAGTTATATGAGGAGAATAAAGATGGATGTGAAAAGATGATCAATAAAAAATGGCTCAAGACCCCTAAGCATTCCTCCACCAGGTTTACCAAGATGATGTATAAGTCTGATTTTATAGAAGAGGTGGGAGATGTTATAACATTGCTACATAGAGTAACCGATAGTCTTGATGCCCACTACCATGAATAGTGGATGTGCTAGTATATCTAGACCATCAAAGAGAATAAGCAATATATACATTGGGCATAATTAATCAATTATTATATTCATTAGTAGTTGGAGGTTCAAACCTCAAATAGGTTTCACATTACATCATAAGTTGTTTATATTTTGGCTAAGGGGAGATTATTCCTAGGTCTCAATGTTTTTCATGGTAAAATAACAAGAGTGTATAACTACTACCCTGACCTCACCCTTTAGGCTAGTAAATAGTAGTTCAAAAGAGTTAATGATGCTTTTTGTAGACACCAAAATTACATCACACACATGCATAACTCCCTATGTTAAAACCCCCCTCGATCCCCTTTCAATAATTAGCCTTCCTAACCCATTTTTTCATCCCTCACACATTTAATTAATTTAAAAATATTAAATTAGGTTTATTAAAAACTACTTACACCACCTTACCTACCCACCTCATCCTAAGACTAATTCTTACCCTCTGAGTCACCTCAAGACTTAGTCCCCTAATCCTAACTACCCATGACTTTTTCTCACCCCTAACATAAATTCCTAACTAACTACATTCTTCTTGACCTTGAATTTATACCGTTCTCTAATGGATACCACACTTGGAAAGAGAAGGAACAAAAAAAAGGCTAAAAATAACCCTTTTACATATTCTCATGACACTGATATCAGTCAACCCTTCATCAATGTCAATTAACCCTCAGTCGATGTCGATGAGATCATCAACATAAGTTACTTAAGCCAAATCCCAAGCTAATATTTAGTTCAATAGAAATCAAGAAAAATCAATCATTCATATATAGGTTTTGACATCCAACTTTCTACATCCAAGCTTACTATTACTCTACACAAATTAGTCTAGATTAGGAATTGATATACTACACAGATCTTAGATTATTCTAAACTAGAAGGACATGCTTATCTTTTATATTCATGTATTGCTTCAAACACACCTCATCATAGCCATCTATCCAGCACTCATAGTTCGTGCATTTCACTAGCTAAGTATATCTCTATATTTTGTAATTCTTTTAAATAGTCATTTTACAATTACTTTAAGTTATAGTATTTATCATTTTACAAACATATTAAATCTCCATGTGAAGGAGTTGTAAAACTCCTTTTCCTATTCCCTCTACTTCAAACATACCAACCATCTATCTAGACCCACCTGAGTCTTACCCACTCCCTTACGACTCTTCCCAACCTCACAAACTTGACCAACATCTACCTCTCAACTCATAAAAGTCTCTTGAAACCTCCTGAGAACCTACTGCCCCTACCACATCGATCACATAACCGATGTCGGTCATACATCCTTACTGACATTGATAGACTAACCGACATTGATGACTATGTATTTCCATCACCTTCTCTAAGTATGCCTAAACAACCTCCAAAAACACCAATAACTCACATTAACTACACTATATCACTCTCTACTACACTCAGACTACAAGAATAGTACAAATATCTCTCTTACTCTCTCTTTCATTTTTATATTCATTACCATTTCATTTCAAAAAGTAGACTATCATCCCTAAGGAAGCTTGACACTTCCAGGAACAAGCGTGCAACTTGGCAACCCACTCATATATCTACTAACAAATATTTTTGGTGGTAGTGTTTTCTTATTCATAAGTAGTCCTCCCTAGCCAAAGAGGAGTGCTTAACATCATCTAGATATGATACACAACCAATTCAAGTTCTCTCTAATCTTTAATCCCTATCCTTCATCTTTGTTTCTCCTAAAAAATTAAATAGATTCAAATTTTAGTAAAACATTTCTGGCATGCCCAGTGGGACTCTAGAGTTTTCCTTGGGTTTATTGGTTGTTTTAAGCAGTCATATAGGTGAATTATAGTGAAAATTTCATTCCTTGAATTTTCTCCCTCTCTTTTTCCTCAAAATGAAATATTCAACATTTTATTTTATGTGTAAAGGCAATAAACTAAAATTTCTTCTTCCTTTCCACTCTTCTCTTTCTTTTGCTTCTAAAAGGAAAATTATCATTTTTCTCACAAGTTAAAAAGAAACTCTTATTTATTTATTTATTGCATGCACATTAGGATAGTGAAATTTATTCTCTTCTCCTATTTCATCATCATTTTCATTCAAATCAAAACACTTCAGATTTGGGTTTAAAACTTACTACACTTCATTGTTTGCTTGTTGCATATTAGCTCACCTAGTTAATTACAAGCATATGAATGAATTGTAGTACACCAATGTTACACTACCAAATCACACTAAAAAAATATATATCTAAACTCACATGAGATAAGGCCCATTAGGATTTCATCCCCTGGTGGATCACCTTACCCTACTTAGCTATCCTACTTTGATTTCACCACCAAGGAGAGAACCCACTCCATTCTTTGGTAGAGTATAAACTATAGATATAAGGTATATTATATCTTAGATTTAGGTCTATGAAGTGTGGGGAATAATATCCTATAACGAGCCACATACTTATTCTAACATAGATTTCCTCTTGAGCACCAAAACTAACTTGAAACTAGCTCTAGATTGTTTTCCAGTACCTTCGGTAACCAAACTCTCATCTCACTATCTGATTAAGGCATAAGCCAACACAAGACTAAAATTAATCTCTAGGAATTGATAATTAGTGGATGCATGTTATTTTTCTAATTTTCTATTGCCTTTTATACTTTGGAGTTGGTAAGGACGTTTTTCCATTGATTTATAAAATCAACAATATTCATAATACTTAGGTTGTATAACCTATTATATCAAGTTTTTTGAGTGTTCATCCTCCTTATATAGACCTCTTGTATCCTATATTTTACCTATATTTTTCCTCTAGGCTTTTAAAACATTGGATTTTTCATCTCTCAGGAATCCACAGTGACCAACATCAGTTAAATCCACTGACGTCAGCAGACTTTAACCTACTAACATCAATCAAGTGACCAATGTCAATGACTGTGTAATTTGGTTATTTTTAGTTTGCTCAAAATAGAAAGCTAAAACAACCTACCTACCTGCTCCCAAACTTGGTTTTTCCACACTCTTTCACTAATACATAGTTCTAAGACTATTTATAGTTCTTCTTGCATGGTATTGACTTGAAGCCAAACCAAAATTCTTACTGATTACGCAAGCCAATAACCACTTCCACCTTCCCTTCTTGTAGCTTATTTTGTCATGGAGCATAATTTAGATACAGATTATACTCCTAGCCCCAACCAAATTCCCATTGTGCCTGAAGGAGATTAATATTTTTCTAGATTTCTTGATCACAATGTGGTAGCCCTTTAGCATTAACTTGCCATGAGCTAGACCAACAATTCTTCAGGTGACCTACTATATGGTATTTCAACTTCTATGATGGAAACCATTTTAGTTTCAATTGTCTCCACTATGTTTCCCTTGGTCACTCAAGCCACCACTTCAACAAGTAACCCAACCATAAACAATGTCCAAAGCTTAGCATCACCAATTACGCAATCACACCTAACCCCTGTCATGACTTCCCTACCTTCACAACCATAAGTAGTTTAGTCAAGTCTAACCCTATTTCAAAATTTGGTGATACCCATCCCATCTACTCTCACCTAGAATTACATGAGTTATAACTCACCCTTCAACTAGTATAACCATGCTAACAACCCAACCTAAAATAACAACATTCAACCAAAGTATTATCTCTAACCCAATAGGATAAGCTCCTTTCATTTCCGTCCTCCAACCTATGACTCACTACCCCTATGTTTCATCAACACAACCGTAGCAAGCTATGACATACACTACCTCTACTTCTTATCATGCTCCCTATAACTTAGGGTGTATCTCCCAAACCAATCCCCCTCTAGACCTCATTAGGATGCTAATGGACAAGATGTCTAGCCTAAAGACATCTATGTCGAGTTCAAAGAATGTGTTATCTTATGATCATATATGTAATGATCCCATCCATCCTTCTATGCCTATTCGCCCTTATCCAAGCCAATGGGAACTCCCCAAATTTACTCACTTCTAGAGTAAAGAGGACCTATAATAACATTTACGAGAATTTAGGCATGCTTGTTATTTAATGGGGCATGATGATGGATTACTACTTCATACCTTCCCTATTTCTCTTTCAAGTGTTGCTCTAGATTGGTATAGCTCTATAACTCAGCACTCCCTTTTCTCATTTATCCAACTAACACAATTATTCCTAAACCATTTCTCTATCAACATTTCTAAAAAGGTTTCTATTACATACCTTTATTCTATTAAATAATTTGATGATGAGTCTATCATAGATTATGTCACTCACTGGAGAGGCTTAATCAATGAAATATCTTTCTCTTTAACCCAACTTGAACTTATTAAGCTCTTCTCAAGGGCATGTGCTTAGCACATTTCATCCACACTCTGAGTACAAACTTTCCACACATTTGATGAAGCCTTTACAATGGCATCGAAACTCGAGATCTAGGCTATAGATGAAGATAGAGTCAAGTTACATAGTAAGATGCCAATTCAAAATCAAATGACTCCTCTTCTTCTAAACCTTCTCCTTCTAAACAAAAATATAAAGGCTATACCAATGCGATGGTCATTTAATTAGCTTCCTCCACAACCACAAACCAACCTAATTCCTCAACCTAACAAAATCTGACCAAGAAATTCTAACAATGGTATGAATAAAGATGATACACTCCCATTAGGGAGTCATATACTTCTATTTTAGAAAAACTATTACAACAGGGAGCCATAACCCTTCCTCAAATTAAGCCTCCTATATAGTTTTACTCCTCCCATCCTATTCCTACTTGATACAAGTAGGATGTGTTTTGTGGCTACCATCGAGTCAAGGGCCACAATTCTAATAACTACAAAACACTCAAGAACATTGTTCAAGACATGCTTCATAGGGGTGATCTCATCTTAGATAACCCTAATGCACCTGCTAATCAAAATATGGATGTGTTCAAATAGCCATTTCCTAACCATTCACCCCATAAAAATATTTTTTAGACCACGGCTAATAACTCATGTGATCATAATATCTATACGGTCAATATGCTCTTTCTTTTACCTCCAATCCAAGCTCTCCCACAACATGAGGCACCCCTTTTACCTACTCCTCCACCATAATCAGTGTAGTTTGTTTTTCCCATCCTTCTTCCTTAGGTAAAAGATCCTACTTCACCTATTCCACTCCTACCTAAAGAAAGGCCTCCTTTACCTCTCATTTTACCATAAAAGAAGCTTGTATTGCTAGTTCCTTTCATACCCATTTTACCTATCCTCTTACCACTTGAGTACCATGCCTTACCCATTCCTCAACTACATGTTGAGGGGAACATCATTATTATGCTATACCCTCTTAAGGAACCTTCTTCACCTACCTTTCCTCCACTGATGGAAGGTATTACCCCATCCACTCCTTTGCACCTAGAGGAACCATTTTTATCCACCCCTACATTAGATGAGAGACCTATTGTAACTACTCCAATTCAACCAATTTTACCACTTCTTTTACCTATGATAGATTATAATTTACCTATTCCTTGCCCACATGTTGAGGGAGAAATTATACCTATGCTCTACCCCCTTTAGGAGCCTTCTTCACCTACCTCTCCCCCACTTGTGAAATACCATGCTTCTTCTCCCATCTCTATTGAAGAAGACCCTGTTGTGGCTCTTTCTCATCTTTGGCCCAAGGTAGTAGAGGCCGATAATTTTCCTCTTTCTCAATCACCTAAGAATTATAAAGAAGAAACTGTAAGGCCTACATCAAATTCATCTAAACCCTTCTCATGGTTAGTGGAAAATATAGAATTTCTTGACTCCACTAAGCTAGATCATACAAGATTTTGGGACCAACTTAAAACTCCTTGTCCTACACAAAAAGTGTCATCATATACCACCAATCCTTTCACTACCTTTTACCCCAATGTCTTTGACAAATTCAAAGCTTCTTCACCAAAATCACTAGAAGCTCATCCATCTATGTTATAACCCTCACCCTCATAAGCATCTACCATATTAAATTAGATCAAGTCTTTAGGCATTCACCCAATCTCTAATCTAATTCATCCATGGGTAAAATTAGATCTAAATCTCCAACCACAAGTTGGAGTTTTATGACCTAAACTAAGGAAGAATGTTAAGCCTCCTAGATCTCATCGATCCTTCCCTCTTCCACCCTTAACTTTGCCTTCAATTTTGGGACCACATCCCTTTACTTTAGTTGGGGTATTGTTTATCCAAGCAAAACTAAAGGCTAAGTTACCTCCACTACTACCTCTATCACCTAGTAGGCCTTTTACATCTAACACCATGATACCTACCACCAAAAAAGTGTCAATAAAACACATTGCTCCATTGCCACCTAAAAAGGTGCCATGCAAAATCACCCCTGTGACTCCTAAACCAAAGAAGGTGTCCATCCCCATTATAACAACAAGTGTTATCCCACTCATAAAATCTTAGATATGTTTCTTATACCAATTATTGTAATCCTCTACAATAATCCTTCCTCCAATTAAGCCTTATAACCCTCTTGGATTGAAGCCATCTTGGTTTGATACTACATAAGTGTGTTTATAGCATCATTCACCTAGACACGATACTAAGAGTTGTAAAGCTCTCATGGTAGTCATTCAGCAACACTTTGACATCGACACTCTTTTTTTTATACTCCCATTAAACTTCTTACTATTCCACCCATGGAATCCATAATGCCTCATATTTTTCCACCTAAATTCAAACCCAAAGATGTTGTCATACCCCCTTTACCATCTCCTTCACCTATGTTTCAGATCAACATAGTTAATGTGGCCATGCGGTCACAAAATCAAAAGGATAAAGGTAAGGAAAAGGTCACTTCCCCTTGGGCTCATATGTTCTTCAAATACACTCCTCCTCTAAATCTCAAGATTGCCATCTTGGGAGTCCCAAAACCAACACCTTCAGAAGTTATTCAAAACTCGATGATGAAACAAATTCACCAAACCCCTATGAAAATATCCTTATATGAGTTAATCCAAAACTCACCCCAACACCATCAAGCTTTGATTAGTGCCTTGCAAGTAGTTGAGGTACACCCTAATTATCCCCAACCTCTTGTAGCTTTGGTTATCTCTCTTAACACCATCTCCTTGATTTCTTTTAGTGATTTAAAAATTCCATTGTAGCACCCTGAAGATCAAGATTCTACCCTTTTTATCACCACGTATATCAATCAAACTTGTGTCAAAAGAGTCATGATTGATGGAGGAGCTAGTATTAATATTATCTCCACCCATGCCTACAAATAACTAGCCCTTCCTAACAATTTCATGTCTCAAATTAGTGAAGTGCTTCACTTCTTTAATGACACCACAGCTACTACAGTGGGCACTATTGTCTTACATATCCATGTGGGTCCTTGTATAGTTCTTAAGCTCTTATATGTTATATAAGGAGAGTTACACTAAAACATACTACTTGGATGACCTTGGATACGTGCTATGGCATGTATGCCCTTGACATTGCACTGATGCATCAAGTTTGAGCATAATGTGCAAGTGTATGTTATTCCTACTGACCCACCTCCTTTCAAAACATGCCACATGACTTATAGCCCCAACGATGTTCTCATTCCATCAAAGAAATCATATCCTTTGCATTATAATTTTAAATCTTCCACAAGCTCCACTACCCCAATTACATAGATACTGGCAACATAAATTCCCGACAAAGACCCCATGGAGGAAACTTTTAAACATCTATCACTTAGAGAATATCATTTGTTGACACTCAACATGTTCCATACTCCACAAGAGTATGGAAAGCTTCATTTGCACCCCAATTATGATCCTTTTACTAGGATGATCATCTCATATAGTACCCCTAACCTTCAAACTAATTTCACATATGGGGGAATTGATCGAGCTCCCACTATCAGCAATCCATCCTTTTCACCACAACCATTTACCTGTGACTTCTCTTTCTTGGGTAAGCCTAGTTTCATTCACACCTATCTTTATAGGTGTGCCTAAAAAGGATTTGGTCTAGGTTATTATGAGTAGAGTGTTCATATAATCGTTAAATATCCCACCAATAAAACCATTGAAAATACCAAAAAGTATCATGGAGTGGGTTTTGATGAACCAACAAAACTCACCAAAGCTTCTCATATACCAATTATCAAAGAGCCAGTCTCTCCTTCTCCATCCTCTCCTCCACCATCACCTACCGAATTGAAGGTATCTATACCTCCTAATTTTTATTTTTATTAATAAATTCCATCCATTTGGGCCCCCTTACCTATCACCTAGGTAAAGAAACAAGGTCCTTTCCTTTCATTCATCCTGAAATGATTGATCAAGACTATCCCACTATCAACATTGTCCAATGTCATGATGATGATGTTATTCTTGCATACATGGGTGCAGATGTTTCTTATATCCAATGATCACTCCCATTTGAAACATAAGCTATGTTAAATGAATCAACCATTGACATAAATTTTCCCTCTCATGATAACCCTCATGTCCTTAAGATTGACCAATCTTTAAATTCCTCTGAGCAAGATAATTATGCCACATTTCTTAATGACCATATAAAAGCCTTCACTTGGTCTTATAATGGCACGCCTAGTATCAACCCCTCTATCATCACCCAAAAAATTATCACCAACTAAGATGCTAAACCTGTTAAGTAGAAACTTCACAAAATCCATCCTCATATTATTCTCCTTGTCAAAGAAGAGATCTAATTCCTCCTTTTTGTTAACTTTATTCAACCCATTGACTACCCATAATGGGTTTCTAATATTTTTCTTGTCATAAAATTGATAAGGGAAATATGCATCTACACTGACTACCATCACCTAAACCTTGTTTATTTAAAGGATGACTTCCCCTTACCAAGTATCAACCAACTTGTTGATCTAACAACTAGCCATGAGATACTATCACTTATGGATGGGTTCTTAGGTTATAATCAAATCCTAGTTGCTCTCGAATATCAATACAAGACAACTTTCATTACCCCATGGGGTACTTTTTGTTATCAGATCATGCCCTTTGGTCTGAAGAATGTTGGTACCACCTACCAATGTGCCATGACTTACATCTTCCATGATCTTCTACACAAATTATGGAAGATTACGTAGATGACTTACTCAAAAAGTCTAACTTCACCAAGATCACTTAACGACTCTCAAAATCATATTCACTCATCTCCTCCAATATAACATTCAACTAAACTCAAAGAAATGCATATTTGGTGTCCTTTTTAGTAAGTTCTTAGGCTTTATCATTTCTCTCCATGGTATTGAAGTCAACCCTACAAAGGTTCAAGCAATATTATACATGCCTCCACTTACTAATATCAAACAACTTCATAGCCTACAAGGTAAGCTTCAGTCAATCCACTGCTTCATCTCCTAGTTATCAGATCATTTCTAACCCTTTCACCATCACCTAAAAAAAGATGTCTCCTTCCATTGAAATATAGATTGTCAAGAAGCCTTTGATGCACTCAAAAGGTATCTCCTTTCCCCACCAATTCTTATTTCACCTAAGGAAAACTATCCTTTATACCTTTACATCTCTATAATAGACCATTCTCTGGGTGTTATGATTTCATATCAGGAGATCACCATCGAGAATAAGTAGTTTTATACATAATCTGCACACTTATTGATTATGAAACTCGATATACCCATACCAAAAAGATTTATCTTGCATTGGCCTTTACAGCTTCCAAACTCTATCATTACCTCTTAAATCATAAAACCTACATCATCACCCATACTGATCCCCTCAAATACATGTATTCCAAGCCATATCACAACCAATGTGTAGCTCGATGACTCATGCTCCTTGCTAAATTTGACTTGGAGTTTATTCAACAAAATTTTATCAAGGGGAAAATGATCATTGACTAGTTTGCTACCACCCTTTTACCTAAAAATTAACCTTCAAACCTCAAATTCCTTGATAAATCTTTCGCAATGCTCTCCATCAATGACATCTCCTATCAAATGTTGGTGTTATTTGACAGGTCTAAATACCAACATAGAGGGGGTGTGGGGGTCATCGTCATCCCTCTTGATGGCGAGCCTATTCCTTTGTCATTTAAACTATATTTTAAATGTACTAAAAATATGGTTGAATATGAAGCTTTGATCTTAAGGCTTCAAATGGCTATTTTCTTGGGTGTCAAATCAATAACCAATTTTGGTGACTCCCAACTAGTGGTTAATCAGGCTAGTGGTTCCTACCTATGTAAAAATGAAATTATATAATGATATAAACATCGTGTAGATATGCTATTGAAATCATTCAACTCCTACCTCTTATAAACTATTCCTCAATCTACAAATAAGTTTGCTGACATAATGGCTTCTCTTGATTTACACATACCCTCTTCCTTGAAAATCTATGTCACTGTACAATGCTTAACATTGCATTTATATGTATCAATTAACATCCTTTTTATAGTCAATGTAACATACAAACCACATGACTTATGGTATAAGTAACTCATGGATTACCTCTCCTTTTTTATTATCCCTTTCGACCTCTCTAATAATGGAAGATGTGCCTTCATGAAATATATCACTTATTACACTATGTTAGGGGACTTCTCTATAAGCAATGTTTTGATGGTCTCCTCCTTAGATGCCTCACTAGTACTAATATCCCCTTTGCCATTAAGGAAGTACATAATAGGGTTTTTGGTGGACATTTCAATGGTAACACAATTGCCAAATGTATCCTTTGACTTAGCTGCTATTGGCCAACACTCCATCAAGACTATAGTGATTATGTTCAGCATTACATCAAATGTCAATAACATGCTAACCTCCTTCACATCCTAAGCCATGATTTACAAGTCACCAAAGACTTCTGGCCCTTCTCCCAATGAGGTTTGGATCTAATCAGTGAGATTAATCCTCATTCATCTCTCTATCATTGCTCCATCATTACTGCTACTAAATACTTTACCAAGTGGGTTGAGCCATTCCTCTCATCTCCACTAAGGTTGAAAAAATTATTGACTTTATCAACCATCACTCATCTATCATTTTTTTTATCCTCCATAAAATTATAACATATAATGGTAAATATTTCAAAAATAAGACTATCTAAAAGATTTGTGATGATTTTGGAATCAAATTAATCTTCTCATCACTATACTATCCATAAGAAAATGGATAGGTAGAAGATTATAATAAAACCTCAACCAAAATCCTCATGAAAGTAGTCAATGATACTGAAAAGAATTGGCACATGCACATTCCCTTTACTTTATGGGATTAATACACTAGCATTCAAACCCCTACAGGTGCTACACCTTTTTCCTTGGTCTATGGGATAGAAGTTATTTTGCCTCTTGAGGTTCAATTCCTTCTCTTCACATTTCTCTACAAGACATATTTACTAATGATGACTTTCACTAATGATGTTTGGCTCAACTTGAGTTTCTTGATGAATTCCATCACATAGCCCTCAACCACCTCCATATCTATCAAGAGCATATCAAACGTGTTTACAATAAAAACCTCAAGGAGCAATATTTAAATAGTAGATATCTTGAAAAAGGCATATAAATGAGGTATAGATACTTTTGATTTGGTAGGTGATGGTGGAGGAAAGGATGGAAAAGGAGAGACAAACTTTTGATAATTGGTATATGAGAAGATTTGGTGAGTTTTGATGGTTTGTCAAAACCCACTCCATGATACTTTTTGGCATTTTCAATGGTTTTGTTGGTGGGATATTCAATGGACGTATGAACACCCTGATCATAATGACCCAAACCAAATCCTTTCCAAGCACACCTATAAAGATAGGTATGAGTGAAACTAGGCTTTTCTAGAAAAGAGAAATCATAGGTAAATGGTTGTGATGAATAGGATGGATTACCAATAGTGGGAGCTTGATCGATTCCCCCATATGTGAAATTAGTTTGAAGGTTAGGGAGACCCTACAAGATGACCATCCCAATACGGTGATCATAATTAGGGTGCATATGAAGCTTTCCATAATCTTGTGGAGTATGAAACATGTTGAGTGTCAACAAATTATATTCTTTGAGTAACAGATGCTTTAAAGTTTCCTCCATGGGGTTTTTGTCAAGAATTTGTGTTATTGGTATCTATGTAATTGGGATAGTGGAGCTTGTGGAAGCTTCAAAAGTATAATGCAAAGGAGATTATGTTTGTAATGGAATGATAACATCATTGGGGATATAAGTCATGTTACTTGTTTTAAAAGGAGGTGGGTTAGTGAAAATAACATGCACTTGCCCATTGTGCTCAAACTTGATGCAGTGGTGAGAAATTGAGGGCACACATGCCATAGCATGTATCCAAAGTCATCCAAACATTATGTTGTATTATAAATATCCTTCTGTAATGTAGAAAATTATAGATTAAAAAACTCTATATTTTTCATTTTTTGAGTTTTAGTTATGCACTCCAAGTTTTGTCCCTACGTGCTTTGGTTTGAGACAGTGAAGTTTTTGACTCAGAGTGTGGGCTCAAATTTATTTTCACCTAAATTTTGTCAAAGTATCAGGATCAAGCTGAAGCTACCAAGTGTCAGCAATTGAGACATATTTTTTTAATTTCTGTAAGTTACTCAGAATGTGCCACGTATCTCATATTAATTTAGCAGAGCATGACAAGTGTCAGCATCCATGTTTCATGTTGGCATCTGTGTTTCAAATTTCTTTTAAGTTTTTAAGGCTTCTTTCAATAAGTTTTTCTCAAGATCAAGCGGAAGGTACCAAGTGGCAATCTCAGAAGGTTTTAATATGCTTTTATAAAAGCAATGGAAGATGCCATGTATCCCTAGCTAAATAAAGTGGAAGCCACCACGTGTCAACATCCAAAATATCTTCATTTGTTTCACCAATAAGCAAAGACTATGGTGGGTCCCAATTTTTGTTTCTAAGGCAAGTGAAAGGTGCCAAGTGTTGCCATTTATATAAATATGAAATGAGGCTGAATGTTTTTATAGTATAGACAAAGTGATGTGGAAACCAATAAGTGTCACCTTCTGTAGGATTCTCAAAAGGTAGATAAAAGTAGTGGAGACCGCCACATGTCCCTGGATAAAGATGCACGGAAAGTGCCACCTGTCCTTGTTCCCTTTTTGAAGTTGCTCAGGAGAGAAATGTTGTGGGTCCCATTTTCTATAAGTTGTTAAAGTTTTGAAGAAGTGGACTACGACAGATGTCAAAGATGGAACACTCTTGAGCAAAGACACAAAAAGAGTATAGGTTATGCGAAAAGTGTCGTGTGTCTTCAGTAAGTGCTATGGAACATGCCAAGTGTCATTTTTTGGTGCCTCCTGAATAATAAAAAGGTTTTCAAGTAGAGTAAGGGAAGTGGCCAAGTGTCCTCACCCATTTCACAGTGGGAAGTGTCCTACATATCTATTTTATCTAATAAACTTGCAGGATGATATAAAATTTCAAATCCAAGAAATATCCTATGTTAGACACTTCCAGATCAATTAGAATTCAGTTAGGCTGTTGGATTGGGAATGTGCAGGCAATCTAGAGCTAGTTTGATGCTATAAATAAGGGGTGTAGAGACCACCAAAAATCATCAGAAGATAGAGAGAATTTTCTACAAGAGATTATTGTCAAGATTTTTAGATTTTTTTTAGCTGTGATCAGGAATATCATTTGCCTTTGTTCTATTTTATTGAGTTAGAAAGTTTATATAACTGTGCATGTTTATGTGACTGGAGAATTAATAATAAGACTGAGTTCTGTGCCTTTGTTGATATTTTTTTGTGTCACTACAAAAAGTAGTCTAAGTTGTGAGCCTCTATTTCTATTGTTTTTCATCTTTTACATTGATCATTCCTTGTTCGCTCTTTAATGTAATTAAATCTTACATATAGCTTCATTGTGCTTAGAATTAAGGGTCAAATTAAATTCAGGTGCATTGCCATAGTTAGATTTTCTTTCATTGCACTTGTGTTTCGATTTAATTCCTATCCCTTTTCCCATTATACACTTGATATAAAGAAGAGCCAACTTCTTTAAAATCTAGAGGTTGTTTCAAGTTGCAAGTCCCACATTCCTGAAACTTCCCATTGTTGGTGTTAGAAATAGCACAATTTTAATCATCAATAATTTTTGGCATGCCCGGTGGGACACCATCTTAAATTTTCTTTCAAGACCATATGAACTAGAGAACTACAAGGAGTCAGAGTTGTGGACCAGTAATAAGATCTCAATCTACTGTAAATCTAGGTATTCTTTTTCCACCATTGGTAACTAGTCCAAGAAGAAGAGTCAATTAGTTTATACCAATACCAAGAGCAAACATGAGAGCACATATACCCCCAAAGCATTATGCAAGTTGGAATATTGGCAATCCTTTGATTCTCCCAATACCACCAGCCACTTGGGATCCTATCCCAGTAAATGCCCTGAAGGCTCTGCCCAAATTCAGTGGGCAAGATTTCGAAACACCTAAAGAGCATCTTCAAGATGTGTCTGATGTTTGTGTTATACATGTGGTCACACAATAGAATGTGGCCATAATATTATTAGTAGCTTCTTTTAAAGGGAAGGCTCTAGAATGGTACCAATCCTTGACTCCAAATACAATGTCTACATGGAATCAACTTGGAAATCTTTTCTTTGAAAGATTTGAAAAAAAAGGTGATAAGTCTTCTTTGTTACAATAATTGATTACTATCAAAAGGGCACCATAAGAAGCAATGACTAACTTTAATTCAAGATTTCAAAAGATTTGGGAAAGAATTCCTTCTACAGCAAGACCATTAATAGGTATGGCTATAGTCTTCTATCTTAAAGCTTTAAATTTAGATATATTAGTAATGATTCAGTCACTTGGAGGTCAGACTCTGCTAGAAGCATATGACTTTGCAGTCAGAGCTGAAAATAATTTAATAAATGCTAGAAAGTTGCCCCCAAGGCCTCCTATGCCCATGTTTATAGAGATTACTGTTTCTCTACGTTTTTGCTAATTATATTCAAAAGAAAGAAGAAACTAAAGATTGAAGGTTAGGGGTTTGTACATTACCCAGATTAAGTTATGCACCATATCCAGACATTGTAGGAGCTTCTCTTTGGCTGTGGAGGAAGACACATGTAGATAAGAATAAGACTTAAATAAAGAAAATGTTAGAATAAGATAAAGTGGACTGCCAAGCTACGTGCTTGGTCCCGAAAACGTAAAGCTCCGTGAGGGATGACAGTCCACTATTTAAGACAAAGAGATTTGTATAAAATGAAATGATAAAGGACTTATAAAAATAAAAAGGCAGAATGTTGTGTACCTATTTCCTGTAATCCATGAGTCTTAGTAGGCTGGTCAAAGGTTTTTGTCCAATTTAGGGGCTATTTGAATAAGGTCTAGTTTACACAGTTGCTGAAGTCAGTTATGCTACCGATGTCAGTAGATAAAAGGTGTCGACATCAGTTATACTGCCGATGTCAATAGGGGTAATAAGTCTTTGGACAGGTTTCAATTTGTTTTTGTGATGGATAGAGGACTCTAGGAGTTAGGGGGTTTGTGTAGAGTTATGGGGAAGAGAATAGGGTCTGAGGAAAGGCAAAAGGTAGAGGGTAGGTTTGAAAATAAGGTAAGAGTCAGGGGAAGGCTTTCCAGCCCTTCCATGAAGGAAGTTGGGTTTCTTTCATAGTATTCATAAATAGTAAATATAAACTAATTGCCAAGTTATTTTAGAACTTTGAAATAGAGACCAGAAGAATACTTAGCTTTTTGGTGAAGACCCGAGGGTGTAAGGATGCTTGTTCTTGTTGTGGCTGATGTCGAAGATCTCATACAATGTTTCCAATCCAATGTTTGGAGTGATTTCTATAGAGTTTTTGTAGCCTGAAGAGCGATAATAGAATTTTGATGCTTAGTCTCAAGCGTGCGCATCGATATGAGAAGAGGCAGGGGCAACTCAAGGTTAGAACCTAGCTTAAGTAACCGATGTCAGTGATTTCATCGGTGTCAGTTGACAGTTGACCGACGTCGGTGGCTATAGAATGGGTAAAAGGGCTATTTTTAGCCTTTTGCCCATTTCTCCACCCACTAAGTGCATTTGTCATTGGAGAACGGTCAAAAGACGAGTTTATTAGGCATGAGAGTTTGTTAGAGAGTTGGATTAGGTCTTAGGTAGTTGTGATTTGAAAGAATTAGTCTTGGGGTGAGTCATAGGGTAAGAAATGGTCTTAGGGTGAGGTGTCTAGTCGAGGTGCCTAGGTGAGGTGTCGAGGTGAGGGGATGATTAATTTAAAATAGATAATTTATTTTAAATTAATAAAGTGTGGGTTAGGAGTGTTAGAGTTAGAAGGGGACTAAAGGGGGTTAAACACAATATTGGTGTCTACATTTGCTCCTTTTTGTCTTGTGGTTTGTCTTGATGAACTATAAGACAAAAATAGATGTTGTTTGCCCCAGGTATGAGATGAGGTATTCCCCCTCAAAGTGGGAGTTGAAGGAAGATAAGCTGATATCGAGTGCCAATTTGATAGGCAGTAGATGGGTAAGGTGAGGTGTGAGTGTGAATGTTGTAATAGCTAAGATTGTGTGTATACCACATCACATGATAGGTAGGTCAAATTGTCATGGTCAAGGTTGAGTGCTAAAATCGAAGTAATCAGTCCCTAGCTTTTTAGTCATAGCTGAATGGGTTAAACGATCAAAGTTGTAGCTCCAATAGTCATCGTGTTCCAGGTATCCTAGGCTAGGAAGTGCTCCTAGAAAACACAAAAATGTCACAAAGATTGGGGATCAATTGGAGCACAATCTGTCAATAGGTGTGAGGGTCATGGACAATTTTGCTATCTATTTGTGAGGTAACATATGCAACCAAAACAACTAAGGCGTAGTTGTCTCAAAAGTGGTCGGGGTTTGAGGAGATAGTTGCGATCTCTAAGGTTGTTTGTCAAGTCTGGCTGAAATATAAGTGATCTCAAATTGTTTGTGGGTGGTTAGGGAGATGTACATTATCTCTAATGTGCCCCATGAGGAGTCTAAAATGACTTCTACTATTAGAGCTGGTTGTTTTGGGCATGATTTTAGGTGGTTGTCAAGAGACTTATGTTTTAAGGTTGCCAATGTTGGTTAGAAAATTGATGTCGGTCATATACAAAGCAACTAACTGCTGACATCAGTGATAGTCAGCCGACATTAGCGGCTTAGGGCACAAATTTGCCGATGTCGGTGGCCTGCCAAACCTGACAAAACTGGATTGGCGGCCCACCAAAAGTCATTTGTGACTTTTGAAGAACTAAAAAAGTGAGCTCTAAAGTTTTTTAGTGATAGTGACTTCTAGTTGACCGTGGCAGCCGTGTGAGATGTGAGGTTGTGATTGGTTGGGAGAGTGAGTGAGGTTAAAGTGTTATAGAGAGGTTAGAGGTGTTTGTGTGCCACCAAGGAGTTGATTGAAGAGATGAGGCAAACAGAGATGGCAGAGGGTGGAGGAGGCCCTGCAGGAGGACCACCACCACTGGCACTGATTATACCACCGTGGTGGCGGTGATGAGATGAGGTAGGGTGTTGTATTTGAGTTTTTGATTGGTTTTTAATTTTATTTTATTTTTGGTATTTTACATGTTTTTTAGCTGTAGATTGAGGAGAAGGGTTAATTAGAAGGGTGGGTAGGTTAGGTAGGTGAGTTTAGGTAGTTTTAGGAGGGATTTGGGGGAATTTGGGTTAAAAATGGGGAAGCCCTAACTTTTAGGGCTCACCCCATTCAACCCTAGGGTTGAACTAGTCACCGACGCTAGTGGTTCTACCGATGTCAGCCAACCAGCGATCGATGTCGATCACTTGACCTACCGACATCGATTAGGTAAGTGTCATCATCGGCACACTAACCGATGTTAGTTGCTGTAAAAGTTGCTTAAGCCTTAGAAAAGTTTGAAAATGATAATTTAGAGGGCCTAAGTCATGTGGAGGCCTTCCCGATGTAGTGATGGTCATATAGATTTAGTTAGTGGGTCCATTAGATAGACGAATGGGTGAATGGCCGAGCTAACCTCAGGAGACCCTATGTCAACTGAGTGCTACTTACATAGCCTTGGTTTTTAAGGGCCTCAAGACAATGTAGTTTTCCCAAAAGGGAAGAAGAGTCATAAAGGTTGGTAGTCATTTGTTAACGTAGTTGTGGTTTTATTGGTAGGATGCAGGTAAGGCAAACGTTGATGTTGTGAGATCATCTGCTGACACTACTAACATAGATGCATCATGATATTATGGGAGAAGAGTGGACCCACATTACTACAGTAGGATTGGGTGGGTTGTAGTGCTACTATCGAGTGGCTAGAGATGTCAGCTTGATGGTAGCCCTAATTGAGTGGTGGAATCACACCACCAACACCTTTCACGTGCCTACTCAAGAGTTGACAGTTACAATAGAGGATGTGTACTAGATTTTGTGGTTGTTGATACATGGGGTAGACTTATATGCATGCTTGAGAGAGGTGCACAACATTCACATGGTGACGTTGTTTGGGGATCACGCTGCTGAGGTGACTTACCACTCAGCTAGTTTTGCATATTAGCCAGTATATGTTGTTGATGAAGATGAGCATCAACTAGCCATCTTAATGATGATTGGCATCACTGTGTATGTGCTACCTAATGTAGAGAGAGGGAGATTCCCAATCACCATGACTAGGGTTTTGGTAGATATGCTGGAGGAGCAGACAATTTTTGCATGGGCTCCAATCTTTTTGGCTCAGCTATACAGAGAGCTCTGGGGGATCAACTAGCGATGACAATATAGTTTGTGTGTGGGCCACCTCCTGCACTATTGGGCATATGAGCACATCATGGTCACACAACCTCTTAGCCTTCTAGTGGTTATCCAGGCTGGGTTTAGAGTTGGGTTCAGGTGATGGCGAGAGGTCATGACGCAGATGTGTGTGGATGGCATCATCCAAGACATCAAGTACTATAGGGGGTTCTGGATGCCCTGATCCCTATAGACATCATCTAGAGGCCATACTTGGTATATTCGATGTTTAGAGATCAGGTAGAGTAGCTGGTGGGAGTCTAGATTCTGAGATGGGTTAGGGGCAGGCGAGCCAGTGAGCTCAAGAGAGTGCAAGCAGAGAGAGTATGGCACTAGTATGGGCTATTACAGGATGTGCCTCCTGCCTTCCCTCGATATAGATGAGATGAAATTGAGGTGCCACTCCCACTACTAGAGGAGACAGAGTGACCTAATTTTGAGGAGATACCTGTAGGTCCTAGTGTAGTAGATACAGGGTGTACAGAGGCCTACTCAGCTTGGTGGGTAGGGTAGTATACAGGGGTTCAATGAGGACCACCGCCTGATCTCTAAATATTTATTAAGGAGAGAGATGCTACCATCCAAGAGAGGGATGGATCATGATCACAGGTGGGCATTTTATAGGGACAGGTGCCATGGTTTTAGGGGCAGGTTACAATTTTGATGACACAGGTGGCTACCTTGACAGGGCAGATTACCACTTTACAAGGGTAGTTGGTTGTAGCCCAGGCACAGATTTTAGCAAGTCAGGGTCCTATTCAGTCACCACCATAGCAGCTAGTGCATGAGCCAGCACAGTCAGCATCACATTAGCCACCTTAGCCATAGCCATAGATCTCATTACAGGGCATGGCCTCAGGGTTGATGGGTCCACCGTAGATTGTACCTATCTCTAGGTACAACACTACATTAGATGAGATCACTTATTATGAGGGTGCCATCAGGTAGTATCCTCAAATATAGTGATATTCTAAGATGATGGCTAAGCAGAGGTCTATGTCGTGTGCTACTGCATCTAGTTCTCGAAGGAAGTGACAATCAGAGAGTGGAGACGACTCAGCATCATCTTGACCATGACCACCACCGCCACAGCCTTGAGGCTTTTTATAGTTTAGGTGAGATGTATATACCAGCCTGCGTGCCATTGATATGAGATGTATATGTATTTTGAGAGAGATATATATATTGTATTGATGTACACACATATATATATGAGATGTTTTGAGTTTATTGATATGTTATGGATGTGACTTGTTATGTTAATGTTAGTATTTTTAGCATTTCTCATATGTTTTAATGATACATGCCTAATGTGATGAATATATGATGATGTTATGTTATGATGATGTTAATGATGATATTACAACCTTTTCCATATTGTGTGATGGTGTATGCTGTAACGTCAGTTTGTGTGGTTTGTCATTTCTAAAAAATTTCTATATTAGTGATAGATGTATGCTAAAAATGAAAATGAGTTTATTTATGCTTTAGCATTTTTCATAGTGGTGATGATATATGCTTGACATAAATTGTGTTTGGTTGTTAGTTTCCATGTGTATTGTTTTCTATAGAAACTAATGTGATTGGGCTATAATAATTTATATAACACAAATTGGTATTTGTATTAAATAAATCATGATATCATGTTAGTGATTTAAGAAATATGTTTTAGTTGTTATGTTATGGACATGTGACGAAGTCAAGTAAAAAGTGAAAGGCGTGTTGCTCTTTCATTGATAAGGACCATAATGATAGCATAGATAGGGGTTTTTGGAAACAAAAGTCTTGTTCATGCATTACGTCATTGACCATTGGTTTGTGTTAGAGAGGTACTTGAATCACTTAACATTAAGTGAGCTCAAAATCCCTTGAGTATGTTGGGGTAATAAATGTGATTAGGTGATATGTCAGGATAGGGTAACCTTTTTTATCAGGCATAACTTTACCCCTTTTATAGGTGACCCTGAGAACGACTATAGGCAATTCCATGACTTTAATAGCTTGTAGACTAATCAATGCGGGGAGTCTATTTTGGGACGTTTTATTTTGTGGTCATGTGAAGCTGATTTATGCAGGAAGCTTCTAAAAGGGTGTTGTTTGTAGCAAAATTTTAGGCATAGCCATCCTTCGAGGGAATGGTCTATAGTTTATTTTATATGCTTGAAGTATATTGAATAGCTGTCTTTCAAGGGAGCAGTCTATTACTTACAGCAATGATGCAGCTGTCCTTCGAGGGAGCAGTCTACATTTATAGTTTATGACCTTTTGTTTATTTTGTTAGGCATCCCAATTTTATGTTTTGTTGTTGACTAAACTATTAGTCATGGACAAGCCTATAGAGGTTTTGGGGTTTCCTTTTTTTTAGGACAAAGCGTTAATGCAAAAAGGGTTAACTTATGTTTATGGGAAAAAAGGGTTGAAAGGAATAGGAGTGAGGATGACAAGGGTTGCTCAAGGGACGAGCTCAAGTTAAATATCAAGTAAATGAGTATTTGATTAACAATAGAATGGTCGTAGATGTAAGGCATTAAGGGGCTCAAGTTCTGGCCAGCCTTTGAGAGAAGATAGTTGATAAGTCCCTGATCCATACTTGTGCATTATGATATAAGGTCTGAGCCAATTAAGAGCAAACTTGCCTCGTTTGCTTCTTTCCATATTAGTCACGTGTTGGTTTTCTTTAAGGATGAGATCCCCGATTTTAAAATCTTGTTCTCTCAAATTTTTGTTATAGGCACGCTTGATGCGGTTTTGGTAGATATGAAGATGGTTAAGGGCGGCAAGATGATGTTCATCAAGTAACTCAAGTTGAGCTAATCGGTCTTGATGAAAGTCATCGTTAGAAAGTATGTCATGCAAAGAGATGCGTAGAGAAGGTATTTGTACTTCAAGAGGCAAGACTGCCTCAGTTCCATACACTAAAGAGAAAGGTGTAGCACCTGTAGAGGTTTGAATGTTAGTGTGGTAGGCCCATAAAGTGAAAGGAATGTGAATGTGCCAATCCCTTCCAGTGTCATTGACCACCTTCATGAGGATTTTGGTTAAGATTTTGTTAGAAGCCTATGCCTGTCCATTTTCTTGTGGGTAATAAGGCAAGGAGAAGCTGAGTTTGATGCCAAAAGAGTCACAAAGTTTTTGGACAGTTTTGTTCTTGAAAGATTTATCGTTATCGGTGATGATTTTGTGAGGTACACCAAAATGACAGATGATGTGGTGGTTGATGAAGTTGATGATTTTGTCAGCTTTAGTGGAGACAAGGGGAATAGCTTCCACCCATTTAGTGAAGTATTCAGTCACGGTGATAATGGACTAATGGCAAAGAGAAGAATGAGGGTTAATCTCACCGATTAGATCTAAGCCCCATTGAGAAAAGGGCCAAAAATCCTTAGCAACTTGTAAAGCGTGGCTAGGGATGTGAAGTAAATTAGCGTGTTGTTGGCATTTGATACAACGCCAAACATAGTCACTGTAGTCTTGGTGAAGAGTGGGCCAATAATAACCCAGGCAAAGGATGCACTTTGTAACTGAGTTACCACTGAAATGACCTCCACAAATCTCGTCATAGACTTGCTTGATGGCATAAGATGTTTCAGTGGAGGTTAGACATCAAAGAAGGAGGCCATCGAAACCTCTTTTGTAGAGAAGACCCCCTAGCATGGTATATCAAGTGGTACTCTTGATAAAATCCTGTCGTGAATTGCTAGAAAGATTAGGAGGAATAATAGAATAAGTTAAGTAGTCCACAAGTTGTTTATACCAAACATCCTATGGACTAGAGTCGATAGTGCTGATAAAGTCAATGTCAGTGGAGATATATGAAGGTAATGCCAAATGGTGTACCATAACATAGATCCTCGAGGAAGAAGATGAGGATGGTATATGTGAGGTGAGAGAAGCCATAGTGTTAGCAAACTTATTCGTAGAGCGAGGAATAGTCTGCAAGAGATAATGGTCGAAGGATTCTAATAATGTGTCAATGTAGTGTTTATATCTTTGCAAAACTTTGTTTTTATAAAGATATGAACCATTAATCTGATTAACGACTAGTTGTGAGTTGCCAAAGATGTTGATTGTCTTGGTGCCTAAGGAAAGGGTAGTTTGAAGTCCCAAAATTAAGGCTTCATATTCAGCCATGTTGTTGGTGCATTCAAAGTCAAGTTTAAAAGATAGAGGCATGGGCTCACCCTCGTAAGGAATGAGAATGACCTTTGCACCCCCACTGTATTGACATTTATATCCGTTAAAGAACATTGTCATTTGATAGAAGATGTCATTGGTGGATAGCGTGGCGATAGATTCATCGGGAAATTCACAATGAGAGGGTTGGTTATCAAGTAGAGGGGCATCTACTAGTTGGTCAGTGATTGTTTGCCCCTTTATATACTTTTTTTGAATGAATTCCAAATCAAACTTAGCATGAAGCATGAGCCAACGAGCCATACGTTGATTTTGGTATGGCCTGGAATGCATGTATTTGAGAGGGTTGGTGTGGGTGATGACGTAAGTTTTATGATTGAGGAGATAATGATGGAGTTTGGAGGCAGCAAATACTAATGCCAAGCAAAATTTTTTAGTATGAGTATACCAAGTTTCGTAGTCAATGAGCATTAAGCTTATATAATAAATCACTTGCTCACGATGTTATTCATCTCGATGCGCGATCATGGCACCTAAATAATGATTTGTTGCTGAAATGTAAAGATAAAAGGGTTGGTTGTCTTTAGGTGGAATAAGGACTGGTGGAGAGACAAGATAGTGTTTAAGAGCCTCAAAAGCCTCTTGGCAATCCTTATCCCAATTAAAAGAGATGTCCTTCTTGAGGAGGTGATGGAAAGGCTGACATCAGTTAGATAACTATCAGATGAAGCGATGAATAGATTGAAGCTTCCCTTGCAAGCTGTGAAGTTGTTTTAGGTTAGTTGGTGGTGGCATCTCGAGTATAGCTCAAATTTTAGCGGGATCTACCTCAATGCCATGAAAAGAGATGATGAAACCTAAAAGCTTCCCTGAGAGAACCCTAAAGATGCATTTCTTGGGGTTGAGTCAGACATTATATTGGCAAAGGTGAGTGAATATTATTTTAAGAATGGTTAAATGGTCACAGTGAAGTTTAGATTTCCCCAGTAGGTCATCCACATAGTCCTCCATAATTTTGTGGAGGAGATCGTGAAAGATATAAGTCATGGCGCATTGGTATGTAGCGCCTACATTTTTGAGGCCAAAAGGTAGGACCTTATAGCAGAATGTCCCCCATGGGGTGATGAAGGTGGTTTTATGTTGATCTTCTAGTGTAATCAAGATTTGATTATATCTTAAAAACCCATCCATGAGTGATAGCATCTCATGACCAGCCGTAAGATCAACAAGTTAGTCGATGTTAGGTAAAGGAAAGTCATCTTTTAGACAAGCTAGTTTGAGGTCGCGATAGTCAATACAAATGTGAATTCCCTCAGTCACTTTTGTGATAGGAACAATGTTTGACACCCATTGCAAATAATCAATGGGTTGGATAAATGAGACAGAGAGAAGACGTTGAAGCTCCTCTTTGACAAGGAGTGCGATGCTAGGATGCATCTTGTGAAGCTTTTATCTGACAAGCTTAGCTTTTGGGTTTGTGACGATGTTGTGAATGACAATGTTAGGGTCAATGTCAGGCATATCGCTATATGACCAAGCAAAGGCTTTACTATGATCTGTAAGGAATTGGGTATAGTCTATTTGTTCTTGGGCATCCAAAGATTGACCAATATTTAAAATGTGAGGAATGTCAGAAGAGGGGAGATTAATGTCAATGGTTGATTCATTTAACATAACATGTGTTTTCGAAGGAAGTGATCATTGAATGAAAGAGTCATCTACACCCATGTAGGTGAGTATGGCATCATCATCCATGCATTGGATAGTGTTGATGGAAGAAGATTCATCGTCTATCATGTCTAGATAAATGAGAGGAATAGACCTTGATATCCCACCTAGTTGATAGGTCAGGGGTTCCAAGCGAATGGCATTTATGCAAAAAAAAAAAAAACTAGGAGGAATAAAGACCACCGACTCCATAGGTAAGGATGGGGGAATAGGCGAGGTTTGAGGAGATTGTTCTATGATAGTTTCATGATGAGGGTTTTTAGAGGCTTCTGTAGGTTCTTTGAAGCCTAAGCCATGTCATTTCTTAGCATTTTTTATTGCCTCATCATTTAGAGGCTCAACAGGCTAGTGGGAACCTTGTTCATAGTGCCCAAAGCCAAAACCCTTCCACGCACACCTATAAAGATAGTTGTGAGCAAAGCTAGGGTTTCCAAGAAAAGAGAAATTGGAAGTGAATAATTGGGGTGATGAAAGAGGATTCCCATCAGTAGGAGCTCGATCTATCCCTCCATAGATGAGATTAGTTTGAAGATTGGGAGGACCATATGGGATGACCATTTCGATGCGATGGTCATAGTTAGGATTGTGATGAAGTTATCCATATTCTTGAGGAGTTTAGAACATGTCCAGGGTAAGCAAATGATACTCCCCAAGTGAAAGTCACTGGAAGGTATCTTCCATAGTATCTTTTGTGGTCACTTGAGGAGGAGGCATAGGTGCAACCAGTGTCTACAAACTTTTCGAGGCTTCTGCAGGGGGAGGTGGTGTTTGGGTTGATGTTTTCAAAGGGATGAGAACATCATTGGGATGATAAGTTTTGTTGCATGTTTTGAAGGGAGAAGGCTCAGCAGGAATGACATGAACTTGTCCCTCGTGTTCAAATTTGACACAATGATATAGTGTGGAAGGAACACAGGTCATGGAATGAATCCAAGGTCATCCCAATAGCATGTTGTATTAGAACTCCCCCTTGAATATGTAGAAGAGTTCTAGGATTGTTTGTGGGCCAACACAAATGTGCAAGACCACAGTGCCAATGGTAGTGGTGTGGAATCGTTGAAAGAACAAAGAATTGCATCGGTTTTTGACATGTAATTCTTTAGGAGGGCTAATTGGTCATATGCATGGGTGGAAATGATATTAATACTAGCACCCCCATCAATCATAACTCACTTAATGTGAGTTTGATCAACATAAGCTGTGATGAAAAGGGTAGCATCCTGATCTTCCAAGTTGGAGGTAGGAATTTCAAAATCACTAAAGGTAATGGAGGCGATGGTGGGTAGTGATTGGACTAAGGCAGCTAATGGTTGAGGGTCTTCTGGTTTGACCTCTGCTACTTGTAAAGCTTGATTAAAGCTTGGTGATAGTGTGGAGAGCTTTGAATGAGGTCATATAAGGACATCTTCACTGGGGTTTGGTGAAGTTGTTTCACCATGGAGTCACGGATGGTTTCTGAGGATGTTGGATGGGATGTGCCCAAGATAGAAATCTTGGGTTTTAGTGGCTGAGAAGGTTTGACAAATGGGTATGTCCAAGGAATATAAACCTTCTATTTTATTTTATATTTTAAAGTTTGTGACCTGATGGCAACATTAAGGTATTGAAGGTTATTTGAGAGAATCCTCAACAAGAAGGGTGTCTTTGTTCAAGTGTTGGCGAATGACCACCTTGAGAGCACAATAATTTTTGGTATCATGCCCAGGTGTGTGATGATATAGGCATATTTAAGTATCATCGAACCAAGATGGTTTTTATCTGAGAGGTTGAAATGGTTTAATAGGTGGGAGAGTGATGCTAGAGGATTGTAACAATTGGCATAGTAAGAGAGCATAGGAACCCGCTAATGGGTATGCGCTTGTGGTTGTAGTGGAGGTTGACAACATTTTAGAAGTTGTTGAAGGAGTTTTATGTACTACCTTTTTAGTTGGTGGTGTGGCCACTCGCATAGATGGGGCCTTCTTAGTGAGAGGCACCAAATTTTTTGGTGGAAATGTGCTTTTGATAGGTAAAGGGAGAAAGGGAGGCAATTTGTTTTTGTTGGGTGTTGAAGTAGGTAGCACTCCTATTAAGGTAAAAGGGTGTGGGCCCAAAATAGAGGGCAATGGTGATGGTGGGGGAGGAGTTCTCCGACGTAGTTTAGTAGCCTTCTTTAATATGGTGTGAGGACCACTACTATGGGGGGCAAGTTTCAAGTCTACCTTCACTTGTGGGTGAGTGAGGTTCGATACAGAGCGAACATCAAGAGATTTACCCTGTTTTGGAATAGTGGATGCCTGTGAGGGTTTAGGTTCAGATATGGATGGTTGAGCTTCTAAAGTTTTGGAAGTAGAAGCCCGATCCTCGTCAGAGACTTTAGGATGATTTGTCGTAGAAGAGTCAGTGGTACGAGATGAAGCGAGATGTGTCAGATAAGGAGCCTTAAGCCACTCCCATAATGCCTCATGTTCTAAGTTCCTCAAATGAAGAAATCCTAAGTTTTTAGCCAACCGAGAGAATGGTTTAGAGGATGTTGCACGAGGCTTTATAATTTCTCTTTTGGAAGATGTGGGTGGTTGTGAGAGTGGGAATGTGTTAGACGCGGCTATCTCGAGCCAAAGGTGAGAGAGAGCCATTACTAGATCTTCTTCAGCCAAAGTAGGTGAAGTGATAAGTTCTTCTCTCGATGGAGAAGGGATTGGAGAATGTGGCTCTTCGAGAGGGTAGAGCGCAGGGATGATCATGCCCTCCACTTGGGGTTTAGGGGCATGAAAAGTTTGATCCTCTATTGGTAATAGGAAGGATGAGGGTGGGGCTAGTGGTGTTGGTATGGTCAAAGTTGATTCTTCTATGTGTGAAAGGGGGGTGGATGAAGGACTATCTTCCATCTGTGGAGGACAAATAGGAGAAGAGGGCTCTTTTACCTATGGTGGAGAGATAGGTTGACTAACCTCTTTAGATTGTTGGAGAGGTTGGTTAGGAATAAAAGGAGAAACCATGTTGATCGTGCGTATATTACACTCTTGGAGGTCATCAGCCATGGTCTGAATGTTATTTTGACTAGGGAGATGGTTAGGGAATGTTTGCCTAAAGATATCTATGTTTTGGTTAGGCGGCACATTTGGGTTATCCAAAACAAGATCCCCTTTATCTAACATGTCTTGAATAACGTTATTGAGGGTTTTACAATTGTTTGTGTCATGACCTTTGACATGGTGGTAATTACAAAAGTCATTTTCCCTATACCATGCTGGGATGGCTTGTGAGGGATCGAATTGGGGTGGTGGTCGGATTTGAGGGAGATTGAGGACTCCCTACTTGACTAGTTTATCCAACACAAAAGCGTATGATTATTTTATTGGAGTGTATTGACGATGTACGTATCATTGTTGGAATTGTCTTGTAATACTTTGTGATGTAGAGGGTTCAGATTGATTAGTTGTGGTAGAAGATGATGATCTAAGTACCACAACATTTACCGATCCCTTGGATTTGGAATTGGAAGAAGAAGATTTGGAAGAGGGGTCATTGGATTTTGCATTAGTATTTTTACTACACAGTTTGACTTTATCTTCTTCGACAATGCAGAGTTCAAGATTTCTAGCCATGGTGAAAGCTTTATCAAATGAGCAGAATGTTTAAACCCGCAAATTAGATGAGATGTGCTTGGCACATGCTCATGAAAAGAGCTCAATGAGCTCAGGTTGAGGTAAATAAAATGAGAGTTGGTTGATTAAACCTCTCCAATGGGCAACAAAATTAGCTATTGATTCATGGTTGAATTGTCTAATAGAATATAGGCCCGTGATGGAGACCTTTTTAGTGACATTAATTGAAAAGTGGTCGAGGAATAGTTGAGCTAGCTGAGTGAAGGTAAAGAGAGAGTGACTGGTAATAGAACTATACCAATCAAGGGTGGCACTAGAAAGTGACATGGGAAATGTGCAAAGTAGTAACACATCATCGTGTGCTATAAGGTAGCAAGTGTGTCTAAACGCTCATAAATGTTGTTGTGGATCCTCTTTACTCTGAAAACAAGTAAATTTTAGGAGTTCCCACTGGCTAAGATATGGTCTTATAGGGATCAAAAGGTGAATAGGTTCAGTACAAATTTGTTCATATGAAAGAACGCTCCTTGAACCTGAAATAGATGTCTCAAGGTTAGGCATCTTATCCATCAGCATCTTGATGAGATCAATTGATGGATTGGTAGGTGGGGCACCCCCTAGGTTGTAGGGTACCTGAAAGTCATTGGGAGGGGCATATGACGTATTTGGTTGTGTTTGTATAGGTACCACATATTGGTAGTTCATCATAGGGACTGATGTTGAGGTCAAGGGAGGTTGTACCATGAAGCTGGAAGGCACAACTTGACTAGGTGCCACCAAAGGTGGTTGGATGGTGGCAACACTAGTTAAAGGATAGGTAGTCACTCTTGTATTTATGTGTGCAAGAGTGGGTGGTATAAAAAGTTTTGAAAAGGTGTTGAACTTGTTTGCATTATTTGTGGTTGAGGGGGTATGGAAACCCCGATGGAGGTAGGTCTAGAAATAGAAGGGGAGGCCAAATCTTGAATATTGGCCATGGTTGGGTTACTAGTTGAGGCAATAGCATGAATGACCATTGGTTGGGTGACTGAGGCTGTTGATATTATTGCCATTTCAACTAAGGAAGTTGGCATCCCATAAACGGGGTTACCTGAAGGATCTCACATTTGGCTTCTTGCGAGATAGTGTTGGAGAGCCTTGACATTGAGGTCAAGGAAACTCTCAAAGTCTTGATCCCATGTGAGAACAATAAGAGGTTGATTTGAGGTAGGAGTATGCTCAGTGTCTGAAGTATACTCCATTAGAGGACTTGTTATGAAGGGCGAAGGTGGAAGTGGTTGTGTCCTTGCATGGTCAACAAGAGTTTTATCTTGACTATGTGTCAAAACCATTCAAGACAAAATGGGTTCAAGTTTAAAAATTGTGTGTTTCAGTTTCAGAAACCCAAAATGTGTGTTTAACAGCAAAAAAGTCAGGTTTTAAACTTGTTGTTTGAAAAGAAATATTTTTTTGACAGTGACCGACGTCGATTAAATAACTAATGTCGGTTATGAAGTGTTGCCGAGGTCGGTGTTATAACTGATGTCGGTGAGGATGGGTTACTGACATTGGTGGAAAATTTGATGTCGGTGTCTGCGTATTTCTAGAAACACAGAAAATTATATTTTTTTGAAAGAAAGAGAAATTTTGAGTTGTTTTTAGACCTCAGAATGCGACCTAACTAGCTCAAAAAATTAGATAAAAATAGAAAAATAGATGATGGCAAGCAACCTCTAAACGTTAAATTCCTAAGAATAAATTTTAGAGTCGTGGTGGCTTATGCCTTAGAAGAGTAAGAATAAATTTTAGAGTCGTGGTGGCTTATGCCTTAGAAGAATGTGTTTGGGAATTGGGCTTTTAGAATGGGTCCTAAAGAGGAAGTCTATGGTTAGTTTTGGGGTATGTTTTGGTGCTCAAAAATATGTGTTAGGTTCCATACATGGCCTGGTGCTAGGGCTTGCTCCCGTCACTTCACGAACCCAGAGCCGAGCTGGGCCGCTTAGCCAATATAAACTTTGCCTATAGTTTATACTCTGCCAGAGGACAGAGTGGGTCCTCCCCTTGGTAGTGAAGTCCAAGTAGGATCACCAGGAAGGGTAAGGTATCTGCTAGGTGATGAAATCCTAGATGGGCCTTGTCTCAAGTATGTTTAAATGTTTAATTTGATTTTGCTTTTGATCTGGTTGTGTAACATCTGTGTACTACGCTTTATTCATAATGCATTTTTAATTACTAACTGAGAGGGCTAAATATGCATTCAAACGGGAATGAAATGCAATAGTTTTTTTTTTACCCAAATTGAAATGTTTTGTTTAGATGCAAATAATCGGGGAAAAAGTTAAGAGTATGAATTTTCACTATTCTAAGATGCAGGGAAGAAGTGACAAGAAGAAAAAGAAAGAAGTTCTTTTTAACTTGTGCTTATGATTTCTTTTCAAAATAAAAAGATAGAAGAAGGATACAAGGAGAGAAAATTTTCCTAATGCACCTATATGAAAGTTTGCTTTTTAGAAAAAATGAACCCAAGAAAAACTCCAGGGTCCCACCGGGCGTGCTAAAATGTTTCTCTATGTTTTTTCTAATTATATTCAGAAGAAAGAAGAAACTAAAGGTTGAAGGTTAGGGGTTTGTACGTTACTCAGATTAAGTTGCACACCATATCTAGACGTTGTAGGAGCTCCTCTTTGGCTGTGGAGGAAGACACTTGTAGATAAGAATAAGACTTAAACAAAGAAAATGTTAGAATAAGATAAAGTGGAGTGCCAAGCTACGTGCTTGGTCCCAGAAGCGTAAAGCTCTGTGAGGGATGTCAGTCCACTATTTAAGACAAAGAGATTTGTATAAAATGAAATGATAAAAGACTTACAAAAATGAAAGGGTAGAATGTTGTGTACCTGTTTCCTATAATCCATGAGTCTCAATAGGCTAATCAAAGGTTTTTGTCTATTTTAGGGGCTATTTGAATAAGGTCTGGTTTGCACAGTCATCGACATCAGTTATGCTATTGATGTTGGTAGATAAAAGGTGCCGACGTCGGTTATACTACCAATGTCGGTAGGGGCAATAAGTCTTTAGATGGGTTTCAAGTTGTTTTTGTGATGGACAAAGGACTCTGGGAGTTGGGAGGTTTGTGCAAAGTTACAGGGAAGAGAATAAGGTATGAGGAAAGGCAAAAGGTAGAGGGTAGGTGTGAAAATAAGGTAAGAGTCAGGGGAAGGCTTTTCAGCCCTTCCATGGAGGAAGTTAGGTTTCTTTCACAGTATTCAAAAATAGTAAATAGAAACTAATTACCAAGTTATTCTATAACTTTGAAATGGAGACCAGAAGAATACTTAGCTTTTTAATGAAGACCCGAGGGTGTAAGGATGCTTGTTCTTGTTGTGGCTGATGTCAAAGATCTTGTACAATGTTTCCAATCCAATGTCTGGAGTGATTTATGTAGAGTTTCTATAGCCTGAAGAGCGATAATAGAATTTTGATGCTTAGTCTCAGAGCGTGCGCATTGATATGACAAGAGGCAGGGGGCAACTCAAGGTTAGAACCTAGCTTAAGTAATCGACGTCGGCAATTTTGCCGGTGTCAGTCGATAGTTGACTAATGTTGGTGGCTAGAGAATGGGTAAAAGGGCTATTTTTAGCCTTTTGCCTATTTCTCCACCTGCCAAGTGCATTTGCCATTGAAAAATGGTCAAAAGACAGGTTTATTAGGCACAAGAGTTAGCTAGAGAGTTGGAATAGGTCTTAGGTAGTTATGATTTGAAGTAATTAGTCTTGGGGTGAGTCATAGGGTAAGAAATGGTCTTAGGGTGAGGTGTCTAGTAGAGGTGTCTAAGTGAGGTGTCGAGGTGAGGGGATGATTAATTTAAAATAGATAATTTATTTTAAATTAATAAAGTGTGGGTTAGGAGTGTTAGAGTTAGAAGGGGAACAAGAAGGGGTAGACACAATATTGGTGTCTATAATTACCTTATCGTTGCCTCAAGAAACCCCTAATTCCATAGCCCCACCTGTCTATGTACACATATCCTCAACAACCTACTAAAGAATTTGTCCCTACTCAATCATCTGAAATGGATGATATCAAGAATATCTTAAGGACATTTTCTAATGAGTTAATCAACATAAAAAGATAGCAAAATACTTATCCTAAACCCCAATATCAAGGCTACTAAGGAAATAGATTTCCACCACAGCCAAATCAATATCAGGGTCATCAAAGGCAAAATAACCCTCAGCCAACAAACCAATTAGTTGCAGTCCCTACACCCTCATAGACTGTTTCCCCCAATCCAAATAGGGAAATTATTCAAGGGCAGAATAATTATGCAGATGGAACCAATGCTTGGTGTTTCCCTTATAATAATGCTCATGTGCTTAGAGATTGTTCTATGTGTAATCTACAACAAAAGGTAGTAGAGTAAAGAAGAATGGATGGACAATTTGCAAGTCCTTTGACACACAAGCTTACCAGTCACCTGGTATGAAAGATTTAGTTCTAATGGCTCAGATGCAAGGGATGTCTTTACAACAAGAAGAAGAAATAGCCCCAGAACATGCTTTGTTTTCATGGGTTGAAGATGAAGAGTCAGTATTCTTGAATGAAGCTTCTACTTCCAAGAAACCAGTGGTGCAATCAAACTACTACACCAAATCAAAGAGAAGAATGATGGAATAGCTTGAAGTTACAAATAATGAAGTTATAGAGAATCCTCCATTTCAAGGTCATCAAAACACAACTGTTAGACAAGAAGTGCATTAGCCAGTGCAAAATCAAGTAGTTCCTGGACAAGTTTAATAAAAAGCAAGATATCCTTATTTTCTAAGAACCCAAACTCTAGGACCAATGAATGTGGTGGATCAACTGAAGAGGACCCCATCATAAGTATCAATATGGGACATATTAGCTATTCCTAAACAAAAGAAACTACTACAAGAAGCTCCACAAGGCTAAGTAGTGCTTAAACATACTGGCACTAAAGAGAGACCTGCTAATAAAAAAAACTCAAGGACACAGTTCTTTTGAAGACAACAGCATTTTTAAACAATGCAATAGAGGTAAGTAAATCCAAACCAGAGCCTTTCTATTTAACTTTGATAGTTGGTAAGAAACTATTGCATAATGCCATGATAGACTCAGGGGCTAGTACTATAGTAATGCCTAAGCAAATAACAGATGCTTTAAAGATAAAGTATGAGCCACTTACTAAAAGAGTTATGCAGCTAGATGGCAAATCAGTGCAAACACTAGGGAGAATTAAACAACTCCCATTGTAATTATATACTTGTCCCAATATAATTGTCAATCAAGATGTAGTAGTCATAGATATACCTCTTATTTTTGGTTTATGTTTATTCAGAGACTTTACAGCCAAGATAGGAGGATATATGTCCCTTGATTGGTCTCATCTCATCCTAAGAACCAAATATGGTTCAAAGATGAAAATTCTATCTGAACCACTATCAAAGGATCACATCACTAATGAACCAACATCAAAATTAGAGGTAGATCATGCTATGCTAAATAAAGAAGAAAGGGTTTTTTTTGAAGAGTTGGGTGACTGGACTGAACATGACCAAGAAGAGGAAAATAACCATTTGTTAGATATGATGCATAGTGATCCATATGGAAATTATGACTCTACTGGTGTGGGCACTTATGTCATTTTTGATGAAGACCATGAAATCCCAAATGTTTTAAGGGAAGAAATGACAACTACTCAAGAATCTAAAAAAGATTCAGAAATCTAGACCTTAAGTTTTGATGGGGCTAGAAGTAAAAGTGGTGCTGGAGCAGGAATTTATCTTGTTGCTCCAAATGGGGAGAAATTTTTGAGAGCTATCCATTTCCAATTTGATTGTACTAATAATGATGCTGAATATGAATCCTTAGTACATGGGCTCATATTAGCCAAGAAAAAAGGAATAAAGAATCTGATAGTAAAAAGAGATTCAGAATTAGTGGTGAAGCAAATTAGGAAAAAAGCAATAGCCAAAAATGTAAGGATGAGATCCTATAGACACAAAAATTGGGATTTAATAGAAGATTTTGAAGCTTTCAATATTGAAGTAGTTCCTAGAACTCAAAATTCTGAAGCTGATAGGATGGCACAGATTGGCTTATAATTTGATCCAGCAACTGGCCTATTATTTAATAATGAGTTAGTAAAGCTATAGTAAGGCCAACTATCCCAGACAATGATGAGAATTGGCAAGTATTTGAAAATGATTCTCAGGTACTCTCATTCTTGAAATAATTAGGAGACTTTGTTGATCAATTGCAACCAAAAATTGAAGAGGCATATGGAGACCAAGTTATACAATTAAAGAATAATAAGCTTCCCAAAGGCTTGATCACTTTAGAAAATCTATTTGATCCAGAAGATGTAGGCCTAGAGAGGAAAAGGTTCCAAGTAAATAAAGAAGATTATTCTAAAATAGAGGTGAGTGAAGGAAAAAAATTAAAAATTGGAAATTTTGCAACTCAAGAGGAAAGGGAAAGACTAATCGACTTATGCAAAAGATATGACAGAGTTATAGCCTAGAGTTATGAAGACCTTCATGGATATAATAGGGACATCATTCAGTACACAATAGAACTGACTGAAGGATCTAAGCTAATCAGACAGAAATAGAGGCCAATAAATCCAAGGATTGAATCTCTAATGGTGGATGAGTTGTAGAAACTTTTAGATTCTAAAATAATTTTTCCAATCAAGCACTCAACTTGGGTATCAAATTTAGTACCAATTAGGAAAAATAATGGTGATATAAGAATCTGTTTAGATTTTAGAGACCTAAATAGAGCATCTCTGAAAGATCACTATTCCTTGCCCTCTATGGAATAAATTTTATAGACTGTGGCTGGATCAGAGAGATTTTCCTTGCTAGATGGTTTCTCTGAATATAATCATATTTGGTTGGCTGATGAATACCAATACAAGACTACTTTTACTACCAAATGGGGAACATTTGCATATGCTAAGATGCCATTTGGCCTGTCAAATGCTGGAGCCACTTTTCAAAGAGCTATGGATGTAGCATTTGGGGAACTTATAAATAAAATCATCTTGATTTATCTTGATGACCTTACTATTTTTTATAAGAATTTTGTTGATCATTTTGATCATTTAGAATATATTTTTAATAAATGTCAAGAATTTGAAATATCCCTGAATCCCAAAAAATGTATCTTTGTTGTACTTCAAGGCAAATTATTGGGACATATAGTATCTAAAGAAGGAGTCTCTATTGATCCAGAGAGAGTTGTAGCCATTATGAACTTGCCATTACCAATAAATAAAAAAGTAGTTTAGTCTTTTTGGGGAAGATAAATTTTGTCAGTCGGTTCATATCTGACTTTGCAGGCTTAGTGAGACCAGTGACATTCTTGTTGAAAAAAGACCTAGTTTTCAAGTGGACTATAGAAGGAAGGCAAGCCTTTGAAGAGGTCAATAAAGCTATCTCAACAGCCCCAGTACTTAGAAACCCAAAATTTTCTAAGCCTTTTGTAATGTATGTCTATGGAGGAGAGCTTAGTATTGTTGTTGTCCTAACACAGAAGGATGATAGACAAGAGGGAGAGCATCCAATAGCCTTTTTCTCAAGAAATATTAGGGAATACGAAACTAGATACAACTTTGTGGAGAAACAAGCATATGCTATGGTAAAAGCCCTCAAGAAATTTAGGCATATAGTATCAGGAAGTAAGATTCTGATACTTGTGGCTCACCCAAGTGTCAGAGAATACATTATGGAGGGTGAAATTACTGAAAAAAGAGAAAATTAGATAATAAAGATCCTTGAATATGATGTAGAGGTCAAACCTACTAAGTTAGTGAGAGTTAGGGGGTTGTGCCAATATATGACTCAAGAGCTTCAAAAGATGATACCTAAAGAAACAGATTCAGAAATGGAAAATGAAACTGTATTGAGGATACAAGAGGTTGATCAGAACTCTTGGGTCACAAACAAGATTCATTTTATGAAATATGGGATTTACCCAAGAGAACTCCCTCAAAACAAGAGGAGATACTATAGGATGCAAGGGGTCCATTTTATTTTAATTGAACAAGTTCTTTTCAAAAGAAATTCTGATGGCAAACTTTTAAGATGCATAGAGAAAAATGAGGCTAAGAAAATACGGCATGAAATGCATCATGGAGTATCAGGTGGACATTTTTTTACAAAGACCACAGCTATAAAGATAAGTGAGGCCAGTTATTTCTAGCCTACTTTATTTATAGACTGTTATCAACTAGTTAAAAAGTGTCAATCTTGTCAATATTATGTGGGGATGAGAAGGAATGCAACAATGCCTCTTAGTCCTATAATTGTTGATGAACCCTTTGCTCAATGGGGTCTTGATTTCATTGGAATGATAAATCCAATGTCAAGTATGGGTCACAAATAGATTCTAACTGCCACAAATTATTTCACTAGATGGACTGAGGCAGTGCCACTCAAAGAAGCAATAGAAAATGTGATCTTAGATTTTCTAGGAAGTATCACTACTCGCTTTGGGTCTCCTCACACCATAATTTTAGATAATGCTAAAGCATTTTTAGGATCTAAAGTATCTAACTTTGCACTGAAGCATGGCATATATCTGAAAACTTCTTCTAATTATTACCCTCAGGGTAATGGTTTGGCAGAATCAACTAACAAGAACTTGATTAGACTCATCAAGAGAATAGGGGCTGATCATCACAAGGAGTGGCATAAAGTGCTTAATATAGCACTGTGGGTTGATAGAATTACACCTAAGCAGGTGACAAAAATGTCCCCATATGAATTGGTCTATGGAAAGCCTATTGTAATACCCCTAAGCTTGGAGATTCCTGCTCTCCAACTGTTAAAATAGATTGAAATTGAGGAAAATGGCCCCATGCAGGTCAGACTTGCTGAACTCTTGGAAGTTCAAGAAAAGAGAGATGCAGCACATGATTCATTGATAAAGCATTAGAAAATAATTAAAGAATGCTTTGATAAAAGGACTTCAAATCCCCATTTTGAAGTAGGCTCAATTGTTTTGAAATGGGATGCACGAGCGACCAAGCCAGGTCAACACACTAAATTTGAAGCATTGTGGACTGGCCCCTATAAAATTCATGCATGTAAAAAAACAAATTCATTTGAGATAGAAATAATGGAAGGTAAACTTAAATAGATTCCTATGAATGGGATCTACTTGAAACATTTCAATTAAGCTGTGTCTCTAATGTATTATAGTTAGATAGTTTCCTTTTTTTTAGTTGCCTTGTTTTCCCATTTTTTCTTTCCCATTTTTTCTTTTAAATAAGTGTTCTTTAAACACGTAGCCGTAGCTCAGAGTTTTTTTTTTAGTTTTCAAAACTCTCAACACATTAAATATCTCCCAAATTCTTAAATTCCCCAAGGTACCTTGCACAGCCACTTTCATGATGTGTCTAACTCGTTGTCCCATGAAGATTTAGTAAGATTTGCTAACGGTTATTTGAGTTTAATGCCATTTTGAGACTTGATGGGTCAATAAATACCTCATAACAAGAGTTAAAGCTTACAGTGTCTCAAACATTCTTGTGTCTACAAGAAAATTCTTTATACTTGCATTTTCAATTCATAGCAAACTTGCTTAAGTGAAAGTGCCTTTTCTATTGCAAAAGCTTCATACATGTTACCACAGTTCACTATTTTCAAGAATAGATATAGATATGGAGGGAGCACAGTCTTCGCAACAAGGGTCTAGGATTTACAAATCCATTGACAAGTTTTTTACAAGAAAATCATATGCTTCAACCCCTGCACAACCATTAAAGACCTATCCACATACTAGAGTCCCTGAAGTTGGTCATGCAAATGACCCAGCAAGGGTAAAAGATTTTGCAGATGGAATCATGGACCCAATTCTTCAAAGAACTAGTAGCAAAAATCTCAGAGAAGGGGCACATCAAAGGTGTATTTAGAGGGCCAAGGTTGGACAATATGAGACATTTGTAATGAGGATATAGACTTCCCAACTAGCATAATTCATTGTCCCAGGTGTGCATCCATGCCCTAATTTGGTTGAAATATGCACTGAATTATTTCATGCACCCTCAAATACCATACAATAGGGTCCATTCACGGTGCAGATTACACCAAAGGATATCAAAGAAATGTTGGCCCTATATCATGATAAGACAGCCACATTTCCCACCATTGCCAAAATACAAAAAATGTGGGCAAATGTCAATACTCAATTGAGGTTTCTAAAATCAGAATTGCAATTAGGTGATGATGATACCACTGTGTCGACACTACCTACAACAAGAGCACAATTTGCACAAGCTAGTCAAGATGCACTTTCCATGATGGCTTTCATTTTCAGAATGAAAGCTGATATAACCATCTATGAAGAACAAATGGCTATCCTCTTCAGATTGAAAAATGTTGACAAGACTCAGGAGTATTGGCTTGGTTTCTCTGAGTAGATTGCATATTCAATGGTGGAATAACTTGCCCAGTTTAAATCTAAAGGGATTTTTAGGTATTCTACTTATCTATTTTACCTTATGTTGTATCAAAACTCTGGCATCTTTTCCCAACACATGCATCTAAATATGTATGACCCAAGCTTCAGTCTACATAGGACCATTCATGTGTCTACATAGACACATATCTTGTCCAAAACCAGTGACCCATATGAATTTTAGGAACTTTTTGTTGCCCCTACTTTTTGTCATCTGAGCCCAGATTCGGTTGTAAATAGATTGACCCCAAGTGTCTCAGGCCTTATGACCAATTACACTATTCCATGTGATTACTTTTTTGGATCCCATCATACTATTATTAGAGTCCATGGTTTTAGTGGAGAACCAATGTTTCTACCTAAGATTTTCACCTTTAGATTAGCATTTTTAGAAGTCACCAGGCAAGTGTCTATGGTGGATAATGAATATGGCACTGGGAAGAAAAAGAAGAAAATGTATGATGTTCCATGGGTGACAAATAACATGGCCCTAGAGGTCAAAGATGCTGAGATTGTGTTACTGAGGAAGCTAGCCTTCCTAGGTTTCTCTCTAATTGAAGATAAATGGGTATATGACCCAAATGGTTTCATAACCTCATGGATTAGGACTAATAGGGTTGCTACCAGAATTGTGCATGAGGGTCATCCCTTTTAGGAAAATAGGAAAAATCTTAGAGAAGATATTCCTAACTTTTATGTTGAATTGATGGATTTTCCCCTTCAACAAGATAGACCGTGGGAAATTTTTTATGTTAAGCAAAGGGATTTTGACCCTAAAATTAGAATGACTATTGGTTTAAGAAGACCATTAAAGAATAAAGACTGGAACATTGAGAAAATAGAAGCCTATTGGAAATATAGGCAAGAGATTTGTCAGACAACTCACTCTTTTGGAAATGTGTATTCAGATGAGAAATGGGAGGAACTCTAGGATGAATGTCATCTGTCTCCTGTCTCTAGCCCTGATACAAGCAATTTGTAGACATAGGGTGGAGAGCTAAAAGTTAGAGTAGAATTTAGTCAAACATCATAGACCCCAGGGTAAACCTCAACTTCAGTCATTGTGATGGTTTGGCCCCAATCTCTAAGTATCATTGAAAAACAAAAGAGTGTGGTATCTTCACCACCAAAAGCTTTTCCATCAACGTCAGTCCTTAGATTTCCCAATTTTACACAAGCACCACTAGTAGCAGTGGTAGATGTTGAAGAGAAGGAATCATAGCCAGAAGAAGAAACACCAAGAAAATATAAGAGGCTAAGGTTTCAACTTGATTCAAAGGAGAGGGCAAAACCCTCACAACACCAACCACAGAGTACTTTGGTTACTCCTCAGGTAAGTATTGTTTCTCCTTCTTCTTCTCAATCTCTCTCTTCCCCTTTAGGGGTGATGATTTCATCTGGCCTAATGACATCCCCTTCCACCTCTGCTATGTCCATTTCTCATTTTTCCCCATCTATCCATACTCAAGCCATATCCTTGCCTCTTTTTTCCCCCTCTATCCTCAAGAAAGTACCTCCTCAGATTCCTCCTAGCCAACATTTGGCTATTCCATATGGATTGCCACAAGGTTATCCTTTTGCAGGTGGGCACATTGCCTCTCCTTCTACCTTCCAAACTCAATTAGATGCTACTAAGAAGGTGAGGGAAGCCTAAAGGGAGAAAAAGAGGATCAAAGATAATAAAGCCTTAGCTATACTACATTTGAGGTCACAATTTGACCCAATCCAGCAACAACTGATGGTGACCCATTTGTCACCAAATATAGTCAAGTTAAATGAGCAGATGCAACTCGAAGATTACACAATGAATGCAGTGGCTATAGACATGTCCCTATTCAGACCACAAGATAGGGTCAAGCTAATAAATGAATCCAATTTTGTAGTAGCTGAAGATTATTTGAAAATATCAAAGAAGCTATAGAAAATGGAGGTTGACCTAGCCTAAGAGAAGGCAAACTATAGCAGTTTGACTACAGAGATTAATACTAAGAATAATGAAATTGAGAGTCTAAATAAATAGTTTCAAGATACTATTTCTCTTCAGACTCACTAGGCTATTCAGGCCCAAAATGATTCTTTAAAATTAGGGTTAATGTAGGTGAAAGATGTAGTGACAACCTTAAGGCAAGAAAAAGTAGCATTACAAGAAAAATGTGAGGAAATCTTGCTACAAATCACTCAACTTCAATAGAAGCTGATAAATGAGTAGAACAATACCACTGCTATACAGGCCCAACTTCAAGTCGAGTGACAAAGGATAGAACAATTGACACTTGAGTTGGCTAATAGGCCAAAGAATGTAGGGGTGTTGAATTTGGTTAAGGACCTTTATGAATCAATATGGAAAAGAATCTCTCAAGAGATTATTCAGCTCAGACCTTCTCTAACCTTTCTGCTAAATGCATAGAAATTATGCAAAAAAGTGGAGACTTCTGTAGAAGATTCTCTATCTACTATCTCTATGAGAGTGTTTGACTCTCAAACACTACTATAAAAGCTATATGATCTAACTGATGGAACATTGTCAGTAGTAGGGATTAATGACAGAATGATCACTGCTAAAAGAGTGAATGAAGTTCTCAATTGCAACTCTGTAGCAATAAATTATAGAGAGCTTCTAGATGTGATGAAAGAAGGAATCAATGACATGAAACAACACATTGATGACCTGGTGCAATTAGGTTTTCCTTCCCCTTTTCCTGATAACAACACTGTGTTGATGATTGATGAAATTAAACCTTTATTTTTAGCTAGGTAGAATGATCAGGCAGTTTTTTAGGGTTTAAGGGATGATTCATCAGTGCCTGAAGTAGAAGCTATTTTGATTCCTATTTCCCAACTTGAATTTAAATTGAAGGCTACAGTTCATATTTTATAGAATTTTTCACATAAGGATATCATCAACCTTGATTTAGCCTTCAACGAATTGAAAAATAAGTAGGGATTATCTGACAATGAGTGGTCTGCTTATCAAATAGATTTATTGAAGTTGTGATTTTTGTCACATTTGATTAAGTGGGAGATTATGGATTTTTTCTTTTTGAGTTGGCTCAAAAGTCCTCAGGGTCGCCAAGAAATGTAGAGTAAAAAACTCTACATTTTTCATTTTTTGAGTTTCAGTTATGCACTCCAAGTTTTGTCCCTACGCATTTTGGTTCGAGATAGTGAAGTTTTTGACTCAGAGTATGGGCTCAAATTTATTTTTGCCTAAATTTTGTCAAAGTATCAAGATTAAGCAAAAGCTGCCAAGTGTCAGCAGCTGAGACATATTTTTTAATTTATGTAAATTACTTGAAATGTGCCACATATCTCATAGTAATTCAGTAGAGCATGACAAGTGTCAGTATCCACGTTTCATGTTGGCATCTACGTTTCAAATTTATTTTAATTTTTGAAGGCTTCTTTCAATAAGTTTTTCTTAGGATCAAGTGAAAGGCACCAAGTGGAAATCACAGAAGGTTTCAATATGCTTTTCTAAAAGCAATGGAAGACAACACGTATCCCTAGCTGAAGAAAGCAGAAGCCACCACGTGTCAACATCTAAAATATCTTCATTTTGTTTCACCAATAAGCAAAGACTGTGGTGGGTCCCAATTTTTGTTTCTGAGGCAAGTGGAAGGTGCCAAGTGTCACCATCTATATAAATATGAAATGAGGCCAAATGTTTCTATAGTATAGACAGAGCGACACAGAGGCCAACAAGTGTCACCTTCCATAGGATTCTTAAAAGGTAGATAAAATCAATGGAGACCGCCACATGTCCCTAACTAAAGATGTGTAGAAAGCACCACCTGTCCCTATTCCCTTTTTGAAGTTACTCAAGCAAGAAATGTTGTGGGTCCCATTTTCTATAAGTTGTTAAAGTTTTGAAGAAGTGGACTGTGACAGATGTCAAAGACAAAACACTCCTGAGCAAAGACACAAAAAGAGTATGGGTTATGTAGAAAGTGTCATGTGTCTTCGATAAGTGTTGAAAAACATGCCAAGTGTCATTTTCTGGTGCCTCTTGAATAATAAGAAGGTTTTCAAGTAGAGTAAGGGAAGCGGCCAAGTGTCCTCACCTATTTCATAGTGGGAAGTGTCCTGCATATCTATTTCGGCCAATAAACTTGTAGGAAGATAGAATGTTTCAGATCTAAGAAATATCCTATGTTAGACACTTCCAGTTCAGTTAGAATTCAGTTAGGCCATTGGATTTGGAACGTGCAGGAAATCTAGAGCTAGTCCAATGCTATAAATAGGGGGTGCAGAGACCACCAAAAATCATCAAAAGATAGAGAGAATTTTTTGCAAGAGATTATTGTCAAGAGTTTTAGATTTTTTTAGTTGTGATCAGGAATATCATTTGCCTTTGTTCTATTTTCTTGAGTTAGAAAGTTTATGTAACTGTGCATGATTTTGTGCCTTTTATGTGACTGGAGAATTAATAAGAAGACTGAGTTTTGTGCCTTTGTTGATATTTTTTTGTGTCACTACAAAAAGTAGTCTAAGTTTTGAGCCTTTGTTTCTATTGTTTTTCATCTTTTACATTAATCGTGCCTTGTTCGCTCTTTAATGTAATTAAATCTTACATATAGCTTCATTATGCTCAAAATTAAGGGTTGAATTAAATTCAGGCGCATCGCCATAGTTATATTTTATTTCATTGCACTTGTGTTTCTGTTTAATTCCTATCCCTTTTCCCATTATACACTTGATATAAAGAAGAGCTAGCTTCTTTAAAATTTGGAGGTTGTTTCAGGTTGCAAGTCCCACATTCCTAAAACTTCTCATTGTTGGTGTTAGAAATAGCACAATTTTAATCATCAACAAAGATCTCAAGAATTATGTTGGGACCCACATGAATATGTAATACAATAGTGCCTGTCATATTATTAATGGTGTCATTAAAGGAGTGAAGCACCACATCGATTTGAGACATCCAATTATCAAAAAGGGATAGCTATTTGTAGGCATGGGTAGAAATAATATTAATACTAGCTCTTTCATCAATCATGACTCTTTTGAAATAAGTTTTATCAATATATGTGGTGATAAAAAGGGTAGAGTCCTAATCTTTAGGGCGTTGAAGTGGAATTTCTAAATCACTAAAAGAAATTAGGGAGATGGTGTTAAGAGAGCTGACCAAAGCTATAAGAGGCTGGGGATCATAGGTTGTACCTCAATTGCTTGTAAGGCACTAATAAAATCTTGATAGTGTTGGGGTGAGTTTTGGATTAACTCATACAAGGAAATTTTCATAGGGGTTTGGTGAAGTTATTACACTAAGTTTTGAATAACTTTTGAAAGTGTTGGTTTTGGGACTCCCAAGATAGAAATATTGAGATTCAGAGGAGGAGTGTCTTTGGAGAATGGATGATCCCAAGGGGTAGTTACCTTTTACTTACCTTTATCCTTTTTATTTTGTAACCATGTGGCCACATTAACCTTGTTGATCTGAAACATAGGTGAAGGAGATGGAAAAGGGGGTATGACAACATCTTTGGGTTTGAATTCAAGTGGAACAGTATGAGGCATTATGGATGCCACACATGGAATAGCAAGAAGGTTAATGGGAGTATCAACAAAGAGAGTGTCGATATCAAAGTTTTGTTGAATGGCTGCCATGAGAGCTTTACAAATCTTGCTATCATGTCCAAGCAAATGATGATATAGACACGCTTATGTATCATCAAACCAAGATGGCTTCGGTCCAAGAGGGTTATAAGCCTTAATGGGAGGAAGGATCATTATGGAGGATGGAAATAACTAGCATTGGAAAAAGATCTGAGATCTTGCAAGTGGGATAGCACTTGTTGTAATGTAGGTGGACACTTTCTTTGGTTTAGGACTCACAGAGGTAATTTTGTGTGGTACCTTTTTAGGTGGTGATGGATCCACATGTTTTGCTGAGACTTTCATAGTGGTAGGTGTCATAGTGTTAGATATGAAATGCCTACTAGGTGGTAGAGGTAGTAGTGGAGGTAACTTAGCTTTTAGTTTTGCTTGGATCGGTGATACCCAAACTAAAGTAGAAGGATATGGTCCCAAAATTGAAGGCAAAGTTGAGGGTGGAAGAGGGAAGGATCAATGAGATATAAGAAGCTTAACATTTTTCCTTAGTTTAGGATGTATAAATCTAACTTGTGGTTGGAGAGTTAGATCTAATTTTACCTATGGATGAATTAGATTAGAGACTAGGTGAATGCCTAAAGACCTAATCTATTTTAATGTGGCAGATGCCTATGAGGGTAAGGGTTCTGATGTAGATGGATGAGCTTCTAGTGATTTTGGTGAAGAATATCTAACTTTGTCAAATACCTTAGGGTAAAGGGTAGCAAGAGGATTAGTAGTAGAGGATGACACTTATTATGTAGGATAAACATTTTTAAGTTGGTCCCAAACTGTCGTATGATCTAGCTTTGTGGAGTCAAGAAATTCTAGATTTTCCACTAACTATGAGAAGGGTTTAGATGAAGTTGACATAGGCCTTACATTTTATTCTTTAGAAGGATTAGGTGATTGAGAAAGAAGAAAAAAATTTGCCTCTACTACCTTAGGCCAATTTTGATAAAGAGTCATAACAGAGTCTTCTTCAATAGAGACAAGAGAAGAGGCATGGTCTTCCACATGTGGGGGAAAGGTAGGTGAGTAAGGCTCCTCAAGGGGGTAGAGCATAGGTATAATTGCTCTCTCAACATATGGGTGAGGAAAAGGTAAAGTATAATCTTCCATATGTAAAATAAGTGATAAAATTGGTTTAATTAGAGTAGGCACAATAGGTCTCTCATCTAATGTAGGGATGGATAACACTAGTTCCTATAAGTATGAAGGAGGAGTGGATGGGGTAATACCTTCCATTGGTAGAGGAAAGGCTGGAAAAGAAGGTTCTTTAAGAGGGTATAGCATAGGAATGATGTTCCCCTCAACATGTAATTGAGAAATAGGTAAGGCATGGTCCTTAAGTGGTAAGAGGATAGGTAAAATGGGTGCAAAAGGAACTAGAAATACAATCTCTCTTGTGGCAAAAGAAGAGGTAAAGGAGGTCGTTCCTCATGTGGGAGTGGAATGGGTGAAGTAGGCTCTTCTACCTAAGGGGGAAGGATTGGTGAAACAAACTCCACTAACTATGGGGGAAGAGTAGGTAAAATGGGTGCCTCCCATTATGGGAGAGGTTGGACTGGAGGTAAAGGAAAGACCATATTGACTATATGGATATTATGATCACATGAGTTATTATCCATGGTTTGAATAATATTTTGATTGGGTGAATAGTTAGGAAAAGGCTATTTAAACACATCCATATTTTGATTAGCAAGCGCATTAGGGTTATCCAAGATGAGATCACCCCTATCAAGCATGTCTTGAACAATGTTCTTGAGTGTTTTGGAGTTATTAAACTTCTGGCCCTTGACTTGATGGTAGCCACAAAACTCATCCTACTTGTACCAAGTAAGAATAGGATGAGAGGGGTCAAACTGTATAGGAGGCTTGATTTGAGGAAGGGTTATGTCTCCATGTTGCAATATTTTTTCCAAAATGGAAGTATATGACTTCCCAATGGGAGTGTATCATCTTTGTTCATACTATTATTGGAATTGCTTGGTCAGATTTTATGAGGTCAAATAATTAGGTTGGTTTGTGTTTGTGAAAGAAGCTAATTTAATGAACATTATATTGGTAGATCCTTTAGATTTTTTGTTAGAAGGAGAATATTTAAAAGAAGAGGAGTCATTTGATTTGAAATTTGCATTCTTACTATGCAACTTGACTCTTTCTTCATCTATTGCCTAGATTTTGAATTTCTATGCCATTGTAAAGGCCTCATCAAATGTCTAAAAAGTTTGTACTTAGAGTGTGGATGAAATGTGCTTAGCACATGCCCTTGAGAAGAGCTCAATAAGATTAGGTTGGGGTAAATAGAAGGAGATTTGATTGATTAAGCCTCTCTAATAAGAGACAAAATCTGTGATAGACTTGTCATCAAATTGTTTAATATAATAAAGACCTGTAATAGAAACCTTTTTAGAAATGTTGATAGACAAATGTTCTAGGAATAATTGTGTGAGTTAGGTAAATGAGAAAATGGAGTATCGAGTTATAGAGATATACCAATCCAAGGCAGCACCCAAAAAAGACATAGGGAAGGTGCAAAGTAGTAATGCATCATCATGCCCTCTTAAATAACAAGCATGTCTAAATGCTCACAAATGTTGTTGTGGGTCCTCTTTCCTCTAAAAGTAAGTAAATTTGGGGAGTTCCCATTGGCTTGGATAAGGGAGAATAGGCACAAAAGTATGGATGGGCTCATTACATATCTAATCATAAGATAACACATTCTTTGAACCTGACACAGATGTCTCTAGACTAGACATCTTGTCCATCAGCATCCTAATGAGGTCTAGATGAGGATTGGTTTGGGAGATACCCCCTAAGTTATAGGAAACCTAATAATAAATAGAGGTAGTGTATGAAATATATTTTTATAGTTGTGTTGATGAAACATAGGGGTGGTGAGTCATACACTAGGGGCAAAAATGAAAGGAGCTTGTCCTACTGGGTTAGAGACAATGCTTTGGTTGAATGTTGTTATTGTAGGTTGGGTTATTGGCATGGTTATACTAGGTGAAGGGTGAGTCATAAATCATGTAATTATAGGTGAAAGAGTAGATGGGATGGGTATCACTAAATTTTGAAATGGGGTTAGACTTGACTGAACTATTTGTGGTTGTGAAGGTAAGGAAGTCATGATGGGGGTTAGGTGGGACTGGGCAGTTGGTGATGTTGAACTTTAGACATTATTTATGGTTGGGTTACTTGTTGAAGTGGTGGTTTGAGTAACCATGGTGAACATAGTGGAGATAGTTGAAACTAAATTTGTTTCCATCAGAGAAGTTGGCATACCATATAGTGGGTCACCTAAAGAATTATAGATCTGGCTCATGGCAAGGTAATGTTGAAGGGTTACCACATTATGATCAAGAAATCTATCAAAATCTTGATCTCCTTAAGGCACAATGAGAATTTGGTTGGGGTTGGGAGTATATTCTATATCTAAAGTATGCTCTATGAAAAAATTAACAACAAGAGGGTAAGGTGGAAGTGGTTTCTAACTTACATAATAAGAGGAATTTTGGCTTGGCTTCACATCAATACCATGCAAGAATAAGTATAAATAGTCTTAGAACTTTGTACTAGTGAAATAGTGTGGAAAAACTAGGCTTGGGTGTAGGTAAGTAGGTTGTTTTATATTTTTTTAAGCAGACTAAAAATAACCAAATTATAATCACTGATGTCATTCACTTGACCGATGTCGGTAGGTTAAAGTCTATCAATGTCGGTGGATTTAACTGATGTCAGTCATTGTGGAGTCCTGAGAGATGAAAAATCCAATGTTTTATAAACCCAAAGGCAAAATATAGGTAAAATATAGGATATAAGAGGTCTGTATAAGGAGGATGAACACTCAAAAAAATTGATATAATAAGTTATACAGCTTGAGTATTATGATTAGTGTTGATTTTGTAAATCAATGGAAAAACATCCTTTATAACTCCAAAATATAGAAGGCAATAAAAAAGTAGAAAAAGAACATACAACCACTAATTATTAACTCCTAGAGATTAATTTTAGTCTCATATTGGATTATGTCTTAATCAAATAGTGAGATGAGATTTTGGTTACCAAAGGTACTAGAAAGCAATCTAGATCTAGTTTCAGGTTAGTTTTGGTGCTCAAGAGGAAATGTAAGACTAGGTATGTGGCTTGTTATAGGAGCTTGCTCCCCACACTTCAGGGACCTAAATCCAAGCTAGGATACTTACCTAGAATATACCTTCTGTCTAGAGTTTATATTCCACTAGAGAATGGAGTGGGTTCTCCCCTTGGTGGTGAAATCCAAGTAGGATAGCCAGGTAGGGTAAGGTGATTCACCAAGTGATGAAATCCTGATGGGACTTATCTCAGGTGACTTTAGATGTTTTTATTTTAGTGTGATCTAGTAGTGTAACATTGGTGTATTATGATTCATTCATAATGCTTGTAATTAACTAGGTGAGATAATATGCAGCAAGCAAACAATGAAGTGTAGTAAGTTTTAAACCCAAATCTGAAGTGTTTTGATTCGAATGAAAATAATGATGAAATAAGAGAAGATAATAAATTTCATTGTCCTAATGTGCATGCAAGAAATAAATAAAGAAGATATTTTTTATAACTTTCAATAAAAATGATGAGTTTCTTTTAAAAGCAAAAGAAGGAGAAGAGTGGTAAGGAAGAAAAAGATTTAGTTTATTGCCTTTAACAAAAAATAAAATGTTGAATATTTTGTTTTGAGGAAAAAGAGAGGTAGAAAGTGCAAAGAATGAAATTTTCACTATAATTTACCTATATGAATGCTTAAAACAAGCAATGAACCCAAGGAAAACTCTAGGGTCCCACCGGGCATGCCAAAAATATTTTACTAAATTTTAAATCTATTTGATGTTTAAGGAGAATCAAAGATGAAGGCTAGGTATTAGAGATTAGAAAGAACCTAGATTGGTTACACATCGTATCTATATTATGTTGAGCACTTTTATTTCGCTAGGGAGGACTACCTATGAATAAATTAACAATACCACAAAAAATATTTGTTAGTAGATATATGAGTGGACTGCCAAGCTATGCACTTATTTCTAGAAGTGTCAAACTTCCTTAGGGATGGCAGTCCACTTTTTGAAATAAAATTGTAATGAATAGAAAAATGAAATAGAGAGTAAGAGAGAGATATGCATACCATTCTTATAGTCTAAGTGTAGTAGAGAGTGATATAGTGTAGGTAATATGAGTTATTGGTGTTTTTAGAGGTTGTTCAGGCAAGTTTAGAGAAGGTGATAGAAATACATAGTCATCAACGTCGATTAGTCTATCAATTTCAGTAAGGATATATGATTGATGTCAGTTGTGTGGCCAATTTTGGTAGGGATAGTAGGTTCTCAAGAGATTTTAGGAGACTTTTCTAAGCTAGGAGGTAGATGTTGGTCAGGTTTGTGAGGTTGGGAAGATTCATAAGTGAGTGGGTAAGACTCAGGTGAGTCTAGACAGAGGGTTGGTATATTTCAAGCAGAGGTAAATAGGTGAAGGATTTTTACAACTCCTTCATAGGGAGATTCAAGAAGTTCATAAAATAATTAATAGTATAACATAAAGTAACTATAAAATGACTATTTAAAGGAATTACAAAACATAGAGATATACATAGCTGGTTAAATGAATGAACCATGAGTGATGAATAGATGGCTTTGATGAGGTGTGTTTAAAGCAATACATGAATAGAAAAGACAAGCGTGTGCTATTGATTCAAAAGAAATCAAGCTCAGTGTAGTATATCAATTCCTAATCTAGACTGATTTATGCAGAGTAACGGTAATCTTGGATGTATAAAGTCAAATGTCAAAGCTTGTATGTGAATGATTGATTTTTCTTGATGTTTACTAACCTAAATATTAGCTTGGAATTTGGCTTAAGTATACAATATCGGTGATCTCATTGATGTCGATCGAGGGTTGACCAACGTCAATGGCATTTTGAGCCTTTTTTATTCCTTCTCTTACCAAGTGTGGTATCCATTAGACAATGGTAGAAATATGAGGTCAAAGAGAACATAGTTAATTAGGAATTTATGTTAGGGGTGAGAACAAGTCATGGGTAGTTAGGATTAGGTGACTAAGTCTTGAGGTGACATAGAGGATAAGAATTAGTCTTAGGACAAGGTGGCCAAGTAAGGTGGCATAAGTAGTTTTTAATTAACTTAATTAAATATTTTTAAATTAATTAAATATGTGAGGGGTGAAAACATGTGTTAGAAAGTCTAATTATTTAAAGGGGATCGATGGGGGTTTTGACATAGCGAGTTATGCATGTGTGTGACGTAATTTATTTAGTTTTCCCTTTTTTTATTTTTTTATTTGTAGTAACAAGTTCCAAGACAAAAATAGGAGTTGAATGCTCTAGGTATGGGATGAGGTATCCCCCCTCAAAATAAGAATCAGTGGAAGAGAATCTAGAATCGAGTACCAATTTGATAAGGAGTTAATTGGGTGGGTGGATGTTGAGTGAGAGTGTGGTAACATCACTACTTGTGCATATAATACTATGAGTTATAGTAAAAAAAAATCAATAATAGGTAAAGGTGAGGAAAACTCAAATAGAAATAACTAAATCATAGCTTGTAAGCGATAGCTAAGAAGGTTAAAATGATCAAAGTTGTAGCTCTAATGGTCCATGTGTTTTAGGTATCTGAGGTAGGAAGTGCTCTTGGTAAACACAAAAGGTTTTAGGTGATACGACTAGCTTGGTTGTGATTTAAAACACCTAATATACATGTGTGTGTACAATAGCCAACTATATCAAGGTAGCATAAGTGGTCAAGACAAACAATGCAAGGTCATTTTAAAAAGGGTCAATGGTTGAGGAGATATTCATGATCTCCAATTAGAATCATTATGGGTGGAGATTTAAGTGATCTCCAAGGTTGGTTATCATGGTTAGGGAGATATATGTGATCTCCAAGTTGTCCCAAACTTAGGGTGTACTCTAAACGGTGTTGGTTGGGGTTTAAAACTCTAATTTGAAGGTTATCGATGTTGGTTATGTCATCGATGTTGGTAGTAATTATTATCGACATCAACATCTTAGGTCAAGACTGTCGATGTCAGTGGGTGACCAAATTTGATAAAAAGGGGTTTAGTGACCCACCAAAACTCATTTGTAATAGTTGATTGGAAAAATGAGTTCTGAGTGTTGTGGGGCATAGGATAGCTTTACCTTGTTTATATGTGGTGAGATGGTGAAGGATAAGTGGTGGAGAAGAGTGTGTGAGAGTGAGGGTGTGATTGAGCACTTGGTGAGCCATAATGTGACTGAGAGAGTGTTGGTTTGGCCAAAGATGGTAGAGGTAGGAGGGGACCTAGCTAGAGGTATGCCATCACAAGTGCTAGCCATTCAAGCCTAGAGGAAATGGAGAGATGAGGTAAGATGCTCTTTGAGCTGAATTTTGATTTAAGGTAGTGAATTTGTTATTTGAGCTAAATTTGAATTTTTAGGAGAAGAAAGTGCATTTAGAGGGGTATTAAATGGGGTAAGGGTAGGTTTGGGTGAATTTGGTAGGGGTTGGGGGTAAGTTTTAGGAAAAAACTTAAATTTTGGAGGTAGGTTATTTGGCCCTAGGGTTGAACTAGTCACTAATATCGATGGGGCTCATCGACATCGACTGACCATGTATCAATGTTAGCTAACACCAAGCACTAATATTAGTATATAAAATTGATGTAGGTCATAAGAAAGACCTAAAATAAGAATAAAAGGCCCATTTTGTATCCCCAGTTGAGTTAGTCGATGAGCCTAATGGCTGAGCTAACCTTAGAAGACCTTGTATTGACTAAATGCTACCTACATAACCTGAGTGAGGGCCTTAGGCCAATGTAGTTCTCCCAATGAGTAGAGAAAAAGGGTGAGGTATGGTTTAAAAAATTAATGGAAGTGTTTAGAAAAAGTTAGGTTGAAATAGGTCATGGGACCTAGGGTTTAAAAGATAGGTTGTGGGGTCGAGGGTGTGAGATATAGTTCATGGGGCCCAAAGTTTAAGATATAGGTTATGGGATCAAGGGTATGAGATATAGGTCATGGGGCCTAGAGTTTAAGATATAGGCTGTGAGGCCTAGAGTTGAAAGATAGGTAGTTGAGCCTAGGGTTGAAAGATAGGCAGTTGGGCCTAGGGTTGAGAGATAGGTAGTTAGGCCTAAGGTTTAGAGATAAGCATTTGGACCTAAGGTTTAGAGATAGGTAGTTGGGTATAGGGTTTAGGTGGGTTAATAAGTTAGATAGTTAGGTGGGTATATGGCTGAGCTAACCTCAAAAGACCTAATGTTGATTGAGTGTTGCCTACATAGCCCAGATGAGGGCCTCAGGCCAATGTAGTTCTCCTAGAGAGAAGGGAAAAAAGGGTTAAGGTTTATTTATTGGAAAGTTTGTGATTTGAGGTTTGTGTGTGTGGATGTAGGCTAGGTAGGAGTTGACATTATGAGATTGACTACCTATGATTTTGATGAGGAAGAGGAGGGATGTCACCATGGATGAGTGGGAGCACATTACAGTCATAGGGTTAAGAAGAGTGTGATGATATTGCCAGGTTGCACGTGATGTTAGCTTGATGATAGATTTGATAGAGAGGTGGGATCACACCACCAACACTTTCCATTTGCCTACCAAGGAATTGATATTAATGCAAGAGGATGTATACAAGATTTTACGATTGCCTCTCCAGGGTGAGGAGCTCTTCTCTTATTCAAGAGAGGATCATGATATTTATATGGTGACATTATTTGAGGAGCATTTTAATGAGGTGACCTATCATTCAATGAGCTTTGCATATGAGCCATTATACACTACTGATGTGGAGTAGCATTAGTTGAGTATCTTGATGATGATAGGGATTATAATATATGCACTATCAAACATAGATGTGAGGAGATTTCTTATTGCATTGATAGGTTTTTTGACACAGATAGTTGAGGAGTGGATAATTTATGCATGGGGACCAGCTTTTTTAGCATAGTTATATAAAGAGGTGTAGGTTTTGAGGCTATGATTATGGTATAGTTTTTGTCTAGAATTTACTCCATTATTGGTCATATGAGCACATCATGGTGACATGACCATTGGGACTACCCACCATGATTATATTTGGTTTTAGGGTCAGGTTCAGATGGTGGAGAGGGTATGGCCCAGACACAAGTAGATGGTATAGTGTGGGACATTGATTATTATAAGCATATGATAGATGGATTGATTCCCAAAGATATTTTTTGGAGGCCCTACTTTACATACCCTAAATTTAGAGGATAGGCAGAGTAGCTTGTTAGTTTAAAAAACACGTTATGGTTTAGAGGGAGATGAGCTGGAGAGTTAGAGATGATACCGATGGTATAGGTGAGGAGATATTTTGGCTTGTTATAGGATGTGCCTCCTTACTTCCCTCTATATATGAGGGATGATATAGAGGCACCCCTACCATTGCCCTAAGAGATAGATGGGCTAGATTTTGAGGACCTACCAACAATCCTAGATGCATAATGGCTTATCTTGCATGGTGGACATGTTTGCATCTTATGGTTTAGGGTAGGAGGACACCACAAAATTTATATGGAGTGATGAGAGAGAGAGAGAGAGATGCAGCCATACAAGCTCAAGATGTAGTGGTACAAGCCTGAGATACAGCATAGGCATAGGTTTTAGTCTTACAAGGCTAGGTTACAACATTGTAGGGATAGGTCGGGGCATTATAGGGTCAGGTGATTGTACTGACAGTAGAGAGAGATAGCTTGAGAGTAGCAAGATAGGCTAATCCTCCACCACAAGGACTAGTACAAGGTCCTATAGTAGGTTTGATGGGTCCATCATAGACTGTATCTCTAGTAAGGTACAACACTACTTTAGATGAGATTACATACTATGAGAGAAACATTAGGGAGTTCCTATAGATTATGAGGTATTTTGAGGCTAGAGATTAGGAAAGATTAGTGACATGTGACATAGCTTCTAGCTCATGTAGACATAGATAGGTAGAGAGTGGTGATGATACTGCTACTTCATGACCATGACTATAGCCTTGAGTATTCTGAGGGCCAGATGATATTTTTGATGTTTTTATATATATAATGTATACACAATAGCTTGTGAGCTAAAGATGAGAGATGTAATTTTTGAGAGACAGATGATACTAATATGATCCATTGATATACATTCATATTCAGTGTGTAGATATATATGAGTGTTTTTTAATTTTGAGATGTGTTTATGTGATGTTGATTTTGTTGAGGTTATTATAATGATGTGGATGTTTATGTTATGTTAATGTTGAGCATGTTAGTTGAGTTAGACTAACATTTCTCATATGTGTGATAGTATATGTATAGTTGATTATTTAGCTTCATCTTAGAATTTTTCCATATTTGTGATGGTGTATGCTTAAAATGAATGGGTTGGGTATGCTTTTTTATTTCATCATTTTTACATATTTGTGATGGTGTATGCTTGAAATAAATGGTGTAGGTTTGATAGTTTTCCTATTTATTTTTGTTTAGAGAAACTATGGTTACATGTTTGGTGTATTTCATATGGGATTATATGAAGCAGATTAATAGGAAATGGTTTAGATTAAGTGATAAGTATCTCCTTCTCCATCCTCTCCTCCACCATTACCCACCAAATCAGAGGTATCTATACCTCCTAATTTATTTATTTTTTCAATAAATGCCATCCATTTAGGCCCCCTCACCTATCACCTAGGTAAAGAAACAAGGTCCTTTCCTCTCATTCACCCTGAAATGATTGATGAAGACACTCCCACTATCAACACTATCAAATATCACAATGATGACACCATTCTCACATACATGGGTACAGATGATTCCTATATCTAATGATCACTCCCATCTAAAACACAAGCTATGTTAAATGAATCAACCATTGACATCAATTTTCCCTCTCATGATAACCCTATGTCCTTAAGATCGACCAATCTTTGGATTCCTCTGAGCAAGATAATTATACCACATTTTATAATGACCATAGAAAATCCTTCGCTTGGTCTTATAATGACATGCCCGGTATTGACCACTCTATTGTCACCCACAACATTATCACCAACCAAGATGCTAAACATATTAAGCAAAAGCTTCACAAAATAAATCCTCGTATTGCTCTCCTTGTCAAAGAAGAGCTCCAATGCCTCCTTTTTGTTAACTTTATTCAACCTATTGACTACTCACAATGGGTTTATAATATTGTTCTTGTCACAAAAGTGACAAGGGGAATCTACATCTACACTGACTATCATGACCTAAACCTCACTTCTCTAAAGGATGACTTCCCTTTACCAAGTATCAACCAAATTGTTGATCTAATAGCTAGCCATGAGATGCTATCACTTATGGATGGGTTCTTAGGTCACAATCAAATCTTGGTTGTTCTCAAGGATCAACACAAGACAATTTTCATTACCCCATGGGGGAATTTCTATTATCAGCTCATGCCCTTTGGTTTGAAGAATGCTAGTGTCACCTACCAACATGCCATGACTTACATATTCCATGATCTCTTACACAAAATCATGGAATACTACATGGATGACTTACTTGGAAAGTCTAAACTTTTCCAAGATCACTTAACAACTCTCAAAATCATATGCACTCATCTCCTTCAATATAAAGTTTGACTAAACCCAAAGAAATGCATCTTTGGTGTCCTTTTTGGTAAGCTCTTAGGATTTATCATTTCTCTCCATGGTATTGAAGTCAACCCTATAAAGGTTCAAGCAATACTAGACATGCTTCCACATACTAATATCAAACAACTCTATAGCCTACAAGGTAAGCTTCAGTTAATCTACTGCTTTATCTCCCAGTTGTCAGATCATTTCCAACCCTTTCACCATCTCCTCAAAAATGATGTCTCCTTCCATTGGAATATAGATTTCTAGGAAGCCTTTGATGCACTCAAAAGGTATCTCCTTTCCCCACTAGTTCTTATTCCACCTAAGGAAAACTAGACTTTCTACCTTTACATCTCTATAATAGACCATTATTTGGGTGTTATGATTGCACATCAAGATGATCACCATCTAGAACAAGTGGTCTACTACATAAGCTACACATTTATTGATTATGAAACTCGATATACCCATACCAAAAAGCTTTGTCTCGCATTGGTCTTTGCAACTTCTAAGCTCCATCATTACCTCTTAAATCACAAAACCTATGTCATCACCCATATTGATACCCTCAAATACATGTATTCCAAGCCATATCAAAACTATTGTGTAGCTTTATGGCTCATGTTCCTTGATAAATTTGACTTGAAATTTATTCAACAAAAGTCTATCAAGGGGAAAATGATCACTAACCAATTAGTTACCATGCCTTCACCTGACAACCAACCTTCAAACCTTGAATTCCCTAATGAAACTATCACAATGTTCTCCATTGATGACATATCTTATTAAATGATGATGTTATTTGATGGGTGTAAATGCCAACACGATGGGGGTGAGAGGTTCATCCTCATCCCTCTTGATGGTGAGCCTATGTCTTTGTCATTTAAACTAGATTTTGAATATACTAACAATATGACTAAATATGAAGCTTTGATCTTAGGGCTTCAAATGGATATTTTCTTGGGTGTCAAATCAATAACCATTTTTTAGTGACTCCCATCTAGTGGTTAATCAGGTTAATGGTTCATACCTATGCAAAAATGAAATTCTACAATGATATAAACATCATGTAGATATGTTATTGGAATCATTTGACTCCTACCTCTTGTAAATTGTTCCTCGATCTATAAACAAGTTTGCTGACATAATGGCTTCTCTTGATCCACACATACCCTCTTCACCCTCTTCCTTAAAAATCTATGTCAGTGTACATCGCTTAACATTTCCCTCTTATGTATCAACTAATATCCTTTTTATAGGCAATGTAACACACAACCCACATGAATTATGGTACAAGCAACTCATGGATTACCTATCCCTTTCTATTACCCATTTCGACCTCTCTAATAACAGGAGATGTGCCTTCATGAAATGTGTCACTCATTACATTATGCTATGGGGACTTCTCTATAAACAAAGTTTTGATGTTATCCTCCTTAGATGCCTCACTAGTACTGAGATCCCCTTCACCATTAAGGAATTTCATGATGAGATTTGTAGTGGACATTTCAATGGTAATAAAATTTCCAAACATATCCTTCAACTTGGCTACTATTGGCCAACAATCCATCAAGACTATAGTGATTACATTCAGCATTGCATCAAATTTCAACAACATGCTAACCTCCTGCATGTTCTAAGCCATGACTTACAAGTCACTAAAGACTTCTAGCCCTCCTCCCAGTGAGGTTTGGATCTAATCAGTGAGATTAAACTTCATTCATCTCTTCATCATCATTCCATCATTACTGCTACTAAATACTTCATCAAGTGGGTCAAGGCCATTCCTCTCATCTCCAATAAGGCTGACAAAATTATTGACTTTATCAACCATCACATAATCTGTCATTTTAGTGTCCCCCATAAAATTATAATAGACAATGGTAAATCTTTCAAAAATAATACTATCCAAAAGCTTTGTGACATTTTTGGAATCAAATTAAGCTTCTCATCACCATACTATCCATAAGAAAATGGATAAGTAGAAGCTTCTAACAAAACCTTAACCAAAATCCTCATAAAAGTAATCAATGATACTGGTAAGGATTGGTACATGCACATTCCCTTTGATTTATGAGCTTACCGCACTAGCATTCAATCCCCTATAGGTGCTATGCCTTTTTCCTTGGTCTATGGGATGGAATTTGTTTTGCCTCTTGAGGTCCAAATTCCTTCTCTTCACATTTCTCTACAAGACATACTAATGATGACTTTCACCAAGAACGTTTGGCTCAACTTGAATTGCTTGATGAATGCCATCTCATAGCCCCAATCACCTCTAAATATATCAACAGCGTATCAAACATGCCTACAACAAAAACCTCAATTAGCAAGATTTAAATATTAGAGATCTCATCTTAAATGAAAATCAACATGTGTTGAACATGGAGAAAAGCAAACAGGGTAAGTTTGTTCCTAATTGGCTTAGACCCTGCATCATAACTCACAAGTATGGCTCAAGAACTTATCACTTGTCTTCTCTCAAAGGAAGGCCAGAACTTGAGATTTTAAATGCTTTGCACCTACAACCATTCTTTTTTTAATTAAGTGATGCTTCACTTCATGTTTAACTTGAGCTCATCTCTTGAGCAACCCTATTACATCCATATCCCTTCCTCTTAACCCTTACTCCTACACACTTAGCCTATGAAGTGCTATGGTTTTTCCCTCAAAGTGGAAAATGTCTAAGCCTCTATATTCCTATCCATGACTAAAGTTCAAAAAAAAATGGGATACATAGACAAATTATAATCTCTTAGGTCATGATAATAAATGTAGACTACTCCCTTGAAGGACAGCTACGCAACTTCTCCTTGATGCTATAAATAGATTGCTCCCTTAAAGGATAGCTATTAAAAATCAAAAACAAAAGCTTAGACCACTCCCTTAAAGGATGGCTAAGCTAAGATTTTTTATCAAGGTAAATAATGACTTAAGAAGCTTCTTGTATTGATCAGCTTCATATGACCTCAACACAAACAAAAGTCCATTATAGGCTTTCCACATTGATCAGCTTACACCAAAAAAAAACTTTAAGTCATGTACTTGCCCATAGTAGCTCTCAGGTCACCCACAGAAGGTGTGTACCATCCCCACTAAGAAGGTTACACTGCCCAAACACTCTCATTCCTTTTACCTTTTTCCCCTCATACTCTTTCAAGGGACTTTGAACTCACTTAACACAAGGTGAGTACAATGCTTCTCTAACAAATAAATGGTCAAATGATGCAAAGCATGAAAGAGGCTCATACTCCTAAGCCTATTTATGTTGTGATTATGGTCTTTTCCAATATGCAAGCATCGTGCCTCTTTCTTTACCATCCCTATCATATGATGATTTCTTTTCTGAGATTACATCTCACAACAAGATTCAATCACATTCTCACCTTTTTGCCAATTTTTCTTAATTCTTAGAGTTATGTGTTTAACAAATATTATCACTCACATATCCATCTCAAGCAAAGATACTCAAATAACTACCCAAAACCATACTAAAACTAACAAACCATTTCCAATTAATCCATTTAATATAATCCCATGTGAAATACACTAAACATGCAACCATATTTTCTCTAAATAACAATAAATAAGAAAACTATCAAGTCTTTGCCATTTATTTTAAGCATACACCATCAAAAATATGGAAAAAAGTTGAAATAAAATAGCATACCCAACCCATTCATTTTAATCATACACCATCACAAATATGGAAAAATGCTAAGATGAAGTTAACCAATCAACTATGCATATACTATCACACATATGGGAAATGCTAGTCTAACTCAACTAACATGTTCAACATTCACATAACATAAACATCCACATCATTATAATAACTTCAACATCACATAAAAACATATTAAAATCATAAACACTTACATATATATATATATATATATATATATATATATATATATATATATATATATATATATATATATATATATATATATATATATATATATAATGAATATGAATGCACATCAATGGATCATATCAGTATCATCTCTCTCTCAAAAAGTACATATCTCATATTTAGCTCATAGACTAGTGTGTATATAACATATATAACAACATCAAAAATATCATTTGGCCCTTAGAATACTCATGGCTATAGTCATGGTCATAAAGTAGCAGTATCATCACCACTCTCTGCCTATTTGCATCTATGTGAGCTAGAAGTTGTGGCACGTGTCACTAATCTATCCTAATTTATAGCCTTGGAATACCTCATAATCTATGGGAACTCCTTGATGGCTCTCTCATAGTATGCAATCTCATCTAAAGTAGTGTTGTACCTCGCTAAAGATATAGTCTATAGTGGACCCATCAAACCTACCAAAGGACCTTGTACTGGTCCTTGTGGTGGAGGATGAGTAGCTTATCCTGATACTCTCAAACTATCTCTCTCTACTATCAATGTAGTCACTTGGCCCTATAATGCACTGACCTATCCCTGTAATGTCTTAACCTCACCTTGTAAGACCAAAACCTATACCTATGTTGCATCTTGGTCTTGTACCATTGCATCCCAAGCTTATACGGTTGCATCTCTCACTTTCTCACCACTCATTGAAAATTTGGTGGTGGCCTCCTAACCTAAACCATGGGATGCAAACATGTCCACCATGCAAGATAAGTTGTTGTGCATCTAGGATCTACTACACCTAGGCCTACTGGTAGCTCCTTAAAATATGGCCCATCTATCTCTTGGGGCAAAGGTAGGGGTGCCTTTATATAATCCCTCCTATATAGAGGAAAGGTAGGAGGCACATCCTGTAATAAGCCAAACTTGCTCCTAACCTGTACCATGAGTATCATCTCTAACTCTCCAACTCATCTCCCTATAACCCATAACATTCTCTATAAACCAACAAGCTACTATGTTTGTCCTCTAAATGCAAGGTATGTCAAGTAGGGAATATCTATAGGAATCAATCCATCTATCATATGCCTATAATAATCAATGTCTCATACAATGTCATCTACTTATGTCTGGACCATACCCTCTCTCCACTATCTAAACCCAACCTTGGAACCAATTATAATCATGGTGCATAGCCCTAATGGCCATGTCACCATGGTGTGCTCATATGCCCAATAATAGATTAAATTCTTGACACACAAACTATACCATCATCATAGCTTCAAACCCCATAACTCTTTGTATAACTATGCCAAGAAATATGGTCCCCATGCATACATTGTCTGCTACTCAACCATCTATGCCAAAACACCTATCAACATAATAGGAAATCTCCCCCAATCTGCATCCAATAGTGCATATACTGTAATCCCTATGATCATTAGGATACTCAACTGATATTGCTCCTCATTGGCAGTGTATAGCAGCTCATATGTAAAGCTCATATAATGATAGGTCACCTTAATGACATGCTCCCCAAATAATATCACCATATAAATATCATGCTCCTCTCTTGAACAAGAGAAGATCTCCTCACCCTAGAGTGGTAATCGTAAAATATTATATATGTCCTCTTACATCACTATCAACTCTTTGATAGGAAAATGAAAAGTGTTGGTGGTGTGATCCCACCTCTCTATCAAAGTGTTCATCAAGCTAACATCACATGCAACCTATAAGTATCATCACACTCCTCCTAACCCTACATTTGACATGTGCTCTCACTCATCCATGGTGACATCCCTCCTCATCCTCATCAGTAACGTAGGTAGTTGATCTCATAATGTCAACTCCTACCTAACTTGCATCCATACACACAAACCTCAAATCACAAACTTTCCAATCTATAAACCTTAACCTTTTTTTCCTTCTCTCTAGGAGAACTACATTGTCCTGAAGCCCTCATTTGGGCTATGTAGGTAGCACTCAGTTGACATGGGGTCTTTTGAGGTTAACTCAGTCATATACCCACCTAACTATATAACCTATTAATCCACCTAAACCCTATGCCCAACTGACTATCTCTAAACCCTAGGCCTAACTGCCTATCTCTAAACCCTAGGCCTAACTACCTATCTCTCAAACCTAGGCCCAACTACCTATCTTTCAACCCTAGTTCCAATTTTTTATCTTTTAACTCTATGCCTCATAGCCTATATCTTAAACTCTAGGACCCATGGGTTATATCTCACACCCTCAACCCCATGACCTATTTTTTAAACCCTAGGTCCCATGACCTATTTCAACCTACCTTTTTCTAAACACTTCCCTTAACAAATTTTTAACCATACCTAACCCTTTTTCCCTATGAACTAGGAGAAATACATTGGCATGAGGCCCTCACTTGGGATATATAGGTAGAACTTAGTCGACAAGGGGTCTTATGAGGCTAGCTCAGCCATTAGGTTCATCAACTAACTCAATTGAGGATCCAAAAAGGGCCTTTTATTCTTATATGGGGTCTTTCTTGTGATCGACATCAGTCTTATATACTGATATTGATGTTTGGTGTTAGCCAACATCAATGCCTAGTTGATTGATGTCAGTGATTCTTGTCAACATCAACGACTAGTTTTGCCCTAGGGTCAAATAGCCCACCTCCAAAATTTAAGTTTTTTCCTAAAAACTACCCCCAACCCCTCCCAAATTCACCCAAACCTACCCTTACCCAATTTACTACCCCTCTAATTTCACTTTCTCCCACAAAAAATTCAAATTTATCCCAAATAACAAATTCACTACCTTAAATCAAAATTTAGCTCAAAGAGTATCTTACTTCATCTCTCCATCTCCTCTAAGCTAGAATGGTTAGCACTTGTGGTGGTATGCCTCTAGCTGGGTCCCCTCCTACCTCTTCCATATTTACCCACACCAACACTCTCTTGATCACATTGTGGCCCACCACGTGCTCAATCTCACACACTCTTCTCCACCACTTATCTCTCACCACCTCACCATAAATAAATAGGGTAGAGCTATCCTATGCCACACAACACTTAGAACTATTTTTCTCTAATCAACTATTATAATTGGGTTTTGGTGGGCTACTAAACCCCTTTTTTATCAAATTTGGTCACCCATCGATGTTGACAATCTTGACCTAAGACATCAATGTCAGAAATACTTACTCCTAACATCAGTGACATTATCAAGGTCAGCAGTCTTCAAATTAGAGTTTTCAACCCCAACCAGCACCTTTTTAACTACACCCTAAGTTTGGGGTAACTTGGAGATCACTTAAATCTCTATCCATGATGACTCTGATTGAAGATCATGAATATCTCCTCGACCATTGACTCTTTTTGAACTAACCTTTCATTGCGTGTCTTGATCATTTATGCTACCTCACTATAGTTGGCTATTATACACATATATATCAGGGTGTTTTGGATCATAACCAAGCCAATCCTGTCACCTACAACCTTTTTTATTTACCAGGACCACTTGTTATTGTGGATACCTAGAACACATGGACCATTGAAGCTACAACTTTGATCATTTTAGCCTTTTTAGCTATCACTTACAAAATATGATTTGGTTATTTCTATCTAAATCTTCCTCACCTTTACCTATTATTGATTGTATCGACTATAACTTGTAGTAGTATACATGAAAGCAATGATGTTACCACACTCTCACTCAACATCTACCCACCCAATTAATTCCTTATCAAACTGGTACCCAATTACAAACTCTCCTCTATCAATTCCCATTTTGAGGGGGGATACCTCATCCCATACCTGGAGCATCCAACCCCTATTTTTATCTTACAACTTATCAGTAAAAATTACAAGACAAAAAGGGGTAAATGTAGACACCAAAATTATGTCACACATGTGCATAACTCTTTGTATCAAAACCCCCCTCTATCCCCTTTTAATAATTATCCTTCCTAACCCAAGTTTTCACCCCTCACACATTTAATTAATTTAAAAATATTTAATTAAGTTAATTAAAAACTACTTATGCCACCTTACTTGGCCACCTCATCCTAAGACTAATTCTTACCCTCTGAGTCACCTCAAGACTTAGTCCCCTAATCCTAACTACCCATGACTTATTCTCACCCACAACATAAATTCATAACTAACTACATTCTTCTTGACCTCGTATTTCTACCGTTCTCTAATAGATACCACACTTGGAAAGAGAAGGAATAAAAAAAAGGCTAAAAATAGCCCTTTTACCTATTCTCATGCCACTGACATCGGTCAACCCTCGGTTGACATCGGTAGGTGTCAGGATCTTGCTCCACCAATAGAGCACATATGATTACTTCTTGTATTAGCAACTAAACATGGAATTTAACCAGAATCAATAAGTAACTAGAAATATGAAACAACACAGGAATATGAGAGACAATACATAATTGTATTAATAATCACTCAGAAGAATATATAATAAAGAAGATGCCATTTCTTCTTCCACCTCAAAGGCTCACCACACCTCAAGACCTTCTTCCCTCTCTCTCTCGGTCCCAACAATCAACTCAAATATAGAATTGATGTTCACCTCTCCAGCCAGTCAGTAACACGCTGCCAATACGTCGAGTACACAACCGTACTCCAAGTAGATCTCCTACTCTCTGCTACTACCTATAAATCACTAGACCTTACTCACCATTGTAGATATCCAAAAGAAGCCATGCTTACCTGCTGACTAAGATCATACAAATATGAAGAACCCTTTTGATTCTCCAAACTAGCACCCACCTTGGTACTGTGGCACTAGGAAGAACACACCATTGCTCTCCTCTCTTAGAAGGAGCTTATTTGCTCTCTTACTCTCTAGCTCACTAATTTACAATACAACCCATGAGTCCATATATAGATCTCATGCTTATAATAATTAGACTACCCTAATTGCAATAATTAGACACGTAACTCAAGACTATAATTAGCCTTTACATGCAAACTATCGATTCAACAAACTAACTGTTATTGCAATGAACAGTTCTGGAACTGCCACATGTGACTGACATCAGTCCCTGTCTGTCTGGAGGTGACCGACGTCAGCCGACCTCCTATCGACGCCGGTTGTCTTCAGCTCACATCTGCTGATGTCAGTTTCCTTCTACACTACAATTTGCTAACGCCGGTCTCCTTGGAACTTAGCAACCTCCTCCATGTTTGCACTAGTTGAAGCTTTTAGCTCCAAATCCTAACAATCTCCCACTTAGAGATAAATAGCTACAACTGTACCTGTACCTATACACCATCTAATTTTATTCCCTAGCTTATATCCCTCTTCAAGCTTAATCTTGAAGACCAACCACCACACACCCTGTGATGCTCTACCTGTCATCCAAATCTCTTGCCACATCTGCATCTACAAACCCTTGTAGAAAAGAACTTGACCCTGCATAGCATGTGCACCTACTACTAGTCCCTCTAAGAATCCACTGAACTACCCTCCAGTACTTCTTTCTCAAATTGTCTCCAAACTTTCTGACAACTCCCACTACTTGGGAAAACTCAGGTCTACACTAGACCTCATGTGATTTCGAACACTTGTTCTAAGCTCTGCTTGAACTGTCCAGCCCTTGGTGTGCTTTCTGATTCTACATCCTACATCATGAACCCTGCCAACACTGTCTTCACATCAGCTCCCACTGGAGATAAAATCTCCATGTCCCTTATGCCAAAGAATTTTGCTGCTCTAAATTCTTCCTGACATACCTCTGAACTAACCTTACCCTTAGCTCAGCAAATCTTTGTATCTCTAAACCTATAACTAGTATACCGTTCACATATAGTAACTGGATAATGTCGTGACTCATCATCCACCTGGTAAGACAAAACCACAATAGTTACACTGACATTGATTGAAGCCATGCTTAGTCATCCACCTGTCAAACCTATACCACTATCCTGCAGCTACCTCAAGACCATATGCCTTGGCCTTCCATCTCACATATCCATCCACTCTCTTCTTTAACTTGGGAATCCATTCCATCTCTCAATGCTTACTTCCAGCTAACAACTCCACCAATAAATACCTATTTGGTTCTTCTCCAAGGACTCACACTCCTCATCCATGCCAAGCTCCCACTATTTCTAGATTCTACCTGCATTGCTTCTTCCATCTTCCTAGTTCTTGACCATCAGTAAGCAATATAAAGAAGGTGAACAATGAATATGAGGTTCACTTACCCTTTCTGAACTCCATATGGGTGTTTGAGACTTGTTGACAGCTTGTTGTCTGCCCACCATCCGTCCCAGTGACCGATCTCAGCCATCTCCCAGTCTGCTCCCAATCGATGTCGGTTCCCTGTGCTGACCCTGACTGCTGATATCAGTTTCATGACCGATGCCAGTATCCCTTCTGCTGACATTAGTTCCTGCATGATCGACGTCGGTCTTCTTATTGCCGACGTCAGTTACTGTCTGACTGACACCAGTACCTGTGTTCGCCTGTGAGTGATAACCTTTTTGCCTGTGAGCTCTCCATGGATCAAAAACCCTATTCAAATTAGCATAGCTCTACTCAAAATAATTCAGTTCCCTCACCTAATCTCTGTCCATCATCTCCTCCATGAACACCAAGGCTTTCTAGTTCTTTGGCTTGTCAAAAACATATGTCTTTTGCTTAAGAACATGCATTCCCCTCCTACATATGTGACCAAGCCTACAAAGCCACATCTCTATAACAGAAGGTGAATCAGTAATATAAGTAGATAGATAAAGGATACCTACTTTCTTACCACCATCTAATTCAAGTGAATCCACTATGAGAGTTACAGTGCATCTCCCATCACCCAACTTTCCTGAAGAAATTAGACTCATCTCCAAGACTAGTACTTGCATGACTTCTTTCACCACTCGTGTGTTATCCACCTACAATTTCAGCTTCACTTCCCCTTCATCAATCATCTGACAAGGCTCTCCAACCCCTAAATAAATCTCTCCAAAGTCTCCAAGGACATAACCATGAAAAGATGCTCTATTTTGGGCTGCATGGAAAGAGGCAAAAGAATCTGTAAACAAATATTCTACTTTATCTAGAGCAACCTGTGTAACGACCCCTACAACATCTGCTTCTACACGCTGATCTTCTACCAACCAACAATCTCCTTTTACCTACTCTTTCTTTCCATCAATCAGACCATTCGTGTTATTCAGTTTCTCCATTTGTAGCTTACTTTTTTTTGCCATTGCTATACTCCCACTCAATCTGACACCCCTAAGAGTGACCTGTAATCAAAAACACTACCAGATCTGAACCACCTATTAGTCAACCCAACCAAAAGCTCTGATACCACTTGATGGTATCAGCTCTTGAACCTATAACCAAGGCTCTGATACCACTTGTTAGGATCTTGCTCCACCAATAGAGCACATATGATTACTTCTTGTATTAGCAACTAAACGTGGAATTTAACCAGAATCAATAAGTAACTAGAAATATGAAACAACACAGGAATATGAGGGACAATAGACAATTGTATTAATAATCACTCAAAAGAATATACAATAAAAAAGATGCCACTTCTTCTTCCACCTCAAAGGCTCACCACACCTCAAGACCTTCTTCCCTCTCTCTCTTGGTCCCAACAATCAACTCAAATAAAGAATTGATGTTCACCTCTCCAACCAGTCAGTAACACGCTGCCAGTACGTCAAGTGCACAACCGTACTCCAAGTAGATCTCTTACTCTCTGTTGATACCTGTAAATCACTAGACCTTACTCACCATTGTAGATCTCCAAAAGAAGCCATTCTTACCTACTGACTAAGATCATACAAATACGAAGAACCCTTCTGATTCTCCAAACCAGCACCCACCTTGGTACTATGGCACTAGGAGGAATACGCTGTCAGGGTGCGAAACACTGAAAGCACACAGTTGATTACCAAACCAAGCAACTTAATATGCAGAAATTAACCAGATTCAATAAGTAACTAGAATTTAGAATAACACAGAATATGAGAGACAATACACAACTTGTATTAATAACTCTTACAAAAAAGAATACAATAAAGAAGATGCCACTTCTTCTCCACCACCTCTTCAGAGGTTTCTCACACCTCAAGTGAATAGTAATTCTCTCCTCAAAGCTCTCCCTCTCAGGTCCCAACACCTAACTCAAACACAGAGTTGGTGTTCACCTCCCGTGCTCCACGCACACCACAAGTGCTCCACGCACTCTACAAGTACTCCAGGTACTTCAAGTAGATCTCCCATGAACCTGCAACAACCTGCTATTCAACAGACCATACTTATGGAAGGAACTGCCATGCCTTCCTCTTAGCTCTCCATGTACTCCACATACATCATAGTGAGTACACACACCGTACTCTAAGTAGATCCTGCCTGATCCTGCTCCCTGTTGTGTTACTGTCCTATCTGATCTCCAACCTACAGATCAATACTAGTTCTGCACACCTGTGAACCTTGACCTTGTACACACACACACCTGCAGATCAACGATCTTAATTACCATGTAGATCTCCTATAAGGGCCATGCTCACCTGATGACCAAGATCATACATACCTGAAGAATCTAGCTGACTCTCCAATCCAGCACCAACACGCCTGGTATTGTGGCACTAGGAAGAATGCACCACTGCTCTACCTCACACACCGAAGGAGCTTATAATTATGCTCTCTTACTCCCTAGCACTGATTTACAATACAACCATGAGTCTATTATATAGAACTCATCCAAAAAATAATTAGACATCTAATTATAATAATTAGATCCATAGCTATAAGTCTAAAATTAGCACTCATCATGCAAACACTTGGTTCATTAGCCAACTGCCCGTAATAAGCTCGCAGTCGAACCACACAGGTGACCGACACCAGTCCCTGTCCGCCTGGGGGTCACCGACGTCGGCCGATATCTGATCGACGTCAGTTTCTTCCTGTCTGCTACCTGCTGACATCGGTTGGCCTGACTGACGCTGGTGTCTGTGACACTCCAGCAACTCCTCCAATGGCCTTCTCCATATCTGCATCAGTGAAGCTTTTAGCTCCACAACTTAACAATCTCCCACTTAGAGATAAACAGCTACACTGTACCTGTACCTGTACTTCGTCTAATCTATTTCTTGGTTTGTATCCCTCTTTAAGCTCCCACTTGAAGACTAACCACCACACATCCCGTGGTGCACCACCTGTCATCTGAGTACCCTGCCACATCCAAACCTACAACTTATAGTGAAGTCCTGACCCTGCATAGCATGAATCCCTATTGCTGGTCCCTCTCAAATACCTGAGAACCCACTTCCCCGAATTGGCTCCTAACTCTCTGACAGCTCCCACTGCATGGGAATACTCATGGCTATCCCAGACCTCATGTGATTTCAGACACTGTACCTATCCAGCCCTTAGTGTGCTCCAGCTCTACATCCTAAACCTCGCCAACACCTGATTCACATCAGCTCCCACTGGAGACAAAATCTACCTGTGATCTCCATGTCTTCCATGTCAAAGAATTCTACCGCTCCAAACTCCTCATGACATGCCACTGAACTAATCTTACCCTTAGCTCAGCAAAACCCTATATGTCTGAACCTGTACCAAGCTCATCCTCCACATAAAGCAACAGGATAATGTTGTGACCATCATCCACCTGGTAAGACAAACACAATGGTTATACTGACATTAACTAAAGCCCTACTTTGTCATCCACCTGGTACCACCTGTCAGTCCTGTCCCACTATCCTACAGCTTCCTCAAGACCATATACCTGGTCTTCCATCTCACGTGTCCATTCTCTCTATTCTTCAACTAAGGAATCCATTCATCTCTGTGCTTTCGCACTGATTGGCAACCCTACCAAAACTCTCGTTTGGTTCTGAATCATATCCCTGCCATGCTCCCACCTGTTTCCTGGATCCTTCCTGCTCTACAATCAGCAACAAGTATAAAGAAGAGGAACAATGAATTTGAGGGCTTACTTACATTTTCAATCCTCTGTATGGGTGTTTGAGACTCCTTGACATCATGCTTTCCACCCAAAATTCATTATAGTGACCGACCTCGGTCACTCCACAGTCTGCATCTGACCGACATCAGTTTCCATGCGTCTGTCCCTGACTACCAACCTGATAACATCGATGTTTGTGTTGCTGATGTCGGTCCTTCTGATCAACATCGGTCTTACCTACTGCCAATGTCGGTCCTCTTGATCGACGTCGGTCTTACCCTGCTCGACATCACCGGCTCTGGTCTGCACATGACCGACATCGGCATCTATCTGTTCGACGCTGGTTCTTCCTGACTGATGCCGGTATCTGTGTTTGCCTGTGAGTGATGGATTTTTACTCGCGAGCTCCTTTGAATCAAAACCCATGTCCAAACTGCTCTGCTCAGAAGTATACAGCACCATCCACTAGTTTCTATCTGCCATCTCCTCTAAGAACACCAAGGCTTTCCAGTTCTTAAGCCTATCAAATATATCTGTCTTCTGCTTAAGAACATGCATCTCCTTCTTGCTCATGTGACCAAGCCTATGAAGCCACGTCTCTGCAACAGAAGAAGAATTAGTAATATAAACAAGTAGATAAAGAGTACATATTTTCTTACCACCAGCTAATTCAAGTGCACCCACTGTGAGAGTTTTTGTGCATCTCTCATCACCCAATATTTTTGAAGAAATTAGCCATATCTCCAAACCTGGGACCTGCATGACCTTCATCAACACCTGTGTGTTGGCCGCCTACAATTTCAGCTTCACTTCCCCTTTGCCAATTCTTTGGCAAGGCTTACCAGCTCCTCTACCTGGGGCTGCATGGAAAGAGGCAACCGAATCTTTTATCCAAGATTCAACTTTATCCAAGAAACCTCCCAGAGCATCCTATGCAATGTTACCTGCAACATCTGCTTCTTCAGTTTCTTCTTGCTGATCTTCCACAAACCAATAATATTCTTTTACCTGCTCTTTCTTTCCATGGGACCTTAAGTAACCATCTGTGCTTTTCAACTCCTCCATTCTTAGCTTACTTTCATCTACCATTGCTCTGCTCCCACTCAATCAGAAACCCCTGAGAGTGCCCTGTAACCAAACACAAAACCTGCTTCCTGCAACCTTAGCTCTGATACCACTTGTCAGGGTGTGAAACACCGAAAGCACATAGTTGATTACCAAACCAAGCAACTTAATATACAGAAATTAACCAGATTCAACAAGTAACTAGAATTCAGAATAACACAGAATATGAGAGACAATACACAACTTGTATTAATAACTCTTACAAAAAAGAATACAATAAAGAAGATGCCACTTCTTCTCCACCACCTCTTCAGAGGTTTCTCACACCTCAAGTGAACAGTAATTCTCTCCTCAAAGCTCTCCCTCTCAAGTCCCAACACCCAACTCAAACACAGAGTTGGTGTTCACCTCCCGTGCTCCACGCACACCACAAGTGCTCCACGCACTCCACAAGTACTCCAGGTACTTCAAGTAGATCTCCCATGAATTTGCAACAACTTGCTATTTAACAGACCATACTTATGGAAGGAACTGCCATGCCTTCCTCTTAGCTCTCCATGTACTCCACGTACATCACAATGAGTACACACACCGTACTCCAAGTAGATTCCGCCTGATCTTGCTCCCTGTTGTGTTACTATCCTATCTAATCTCCAACCTACAGATCAATACTAGTTTTGCACACCTATAAACCTTGACCTTACACACACACACACACACACCTGCAGATCAATGATCTTACTTACCATGTAGATCTCCTATAAGGGCCATGCTCACCTGATGACCAAGATCATACATACCTAAAGAATCCAGTTGACTCTCTAATCTAGCACCAACACGCCTGGTACTATGGCACTAGGAGGAATGCACCATTACTCTACCTCACACACTGAAGGAGCTTATAATTATGCTCTCTTACTCCCTAGCACTGATTTACAATACAACCATGAGTCTATTATATAGAACTCATCCAAACAATAATTAGACATCTAATTACAATAATTAGATCCACAGCTATGAGTCTAAAATTAGCACTCATCATGCAAACACTTGGTTCATTAGCTAACTGCCCGTAATAAGCTCGCAGTCAAACCACATAGGCGACCGATGCTGGTCCCTGTCCGCTTGGGGGTCGCCGACATCGGTCGATATCTGACCGACGTCAATTTCTTCCTGTCTGCTACCTGCCGATGTTAGTTGGCCTGACCGACACCGGTGTCTATGACACTCCAGCAACTCCTCCAATGGCCTTCTCCATGTCTGCATCAGTGAAGCTTTTAGCTCCACAACTTAACACACACCATTGCTCTCCTCTCTCAGAAGGAGCTTATTTGCTCTCTTACTCTCTAGCTCACTAATTTACAATACAGCCCATGAGTCCATATATAGATCTCATGCTTACAATAATTAGACTACCCTAATTGCAATAATTAGACATGTAACTCAAGACTATAATTAGCCTTTTCATGCAAACTATCAGTTCAACGAACTAATTATCTATGTAATGAATAGTTTTGGAACTGTCACAGGCAATCAACGTCGGTCCCTGTCTGCTTGGAGGTGATCGACGTCGGCCGACCTCCTGTCGATGCCAATTGTCTTCAGCTCACATCTGCCGATGTCGGTTTCCTTTTGCACAGCAATCTACCGACGCCAATCTCCCTGGAACTCAGTAACCTCCTCCATGTTTGCACCAGTTGAAGCTTTTAGCTCCACATCCTAATAGTAGGATCATTGACATTGATTACTTAAGCCAATTTCCAAGCTAATATTTAGGTTAATAAAAATTAGGAAAAATCACCCATTCACATACAAGCTTTGACATTTGACTTTCTACATCTAGGCTTACCATTACTCTACACAAATTAGTCTAGATTAGGAATTGAAATACTACATATAGCTTGGATTCTTTTGAACTGATAGCACATGCTAATATTCAGGTCAACAAAAATCAAGAAAAATCAACTATTTACATATAGGCTTTGACATTTGAATTTCTACATCTAGGCTTACCATTACTCTACACAAATCAATCCAGATTAAGAATTGATATACTACATAGAGCTTGGATTCTTTTAAATTGGTATCACATGATTGTTTTTCTATTCATGTATTGTTTCAAATATGCCTCATCAGAGCCATCTATCTGGCACTCATGGTTCATTCATTTTGCCAGCTAAGCATATCTCTATGTTTTGTAATTCCTCTAAATAGTCATTTTATAGTTACTTAATATTATACTATGTATCATTTTATGAACATCCTGACTATCCCTATGAAGGATTTGTAAAAATCCACCTATTTCCCTCTACTTCAAACATACCAACCCTCTGTCTACACCCACCTAAGTCTTACCCACTCCCTTACGACTCTTCCCAACCTCACAAACCTAACCAACATCTACCTTCCAACTCAAAAAAGTCTCCTACAATGTCCTAAGAACCTACTTCCCCTATCGACATCGGTCACATAACCAACATCAGTCATATATCCTTATCGACATCGGTAGACTAATTGACATTAACCTCCAAAAACACCAATAACTCACATTATCCACATAGTATCACTCTCTATTGCACTCAAACTACAAGAATATAATGAATATCTCTCTCTTACTCTCTTATTTTATTATTCATTACCATTTTATTTCAAAAAGTGAACTTTCGTCCCTAAAGAAGTTTAACACTTCCATAAATAAGTGCATAGCTTGGTAGCCCACTCATATATCTACTAACAAATATTTTTGGTGGTAGTGTTTTCTTATTTGCATGTAGTCCTCTCTAGCCAAATAGGAGTGCTCAACATTGTCTGAATATGATGCATAACCAATCTGAGTTCTCTCTAATCTCTATTCCCTACCCTTCATCTTTGTTTCTCCATAAACATCAAATGGATTCAAAATTTTGTGAAACACTTTAATTTACAACATCATCACCATGTTCAATTAGGAGCTTAAGAGGGAGAAGTTCTCAAGGGAAGAAAAATAATAAATCACTAAATGGGGATCATTCTTCATACAATTCCCTACATATTCTTATATTAGGGTAGTAGGCTTTAGTGGTTATCCCTATACTCTCCCTCAGTACGTAAGTGACAAATGGGCATTGTTAGAGTTAGTGTGCTAGCTAGTGGAAACCCATAAGCTCTGCTCAAATAAACATAAGGTAGGGATTAATTTCCCTATCTCTATTGGCTATTATACATGAAAAACTCTTCTAAAGGCTTGAGGTGTAGAGGCAGTGATGAGCCAAGTAACATTGAGGACCCTAGAGTCCAGGCCATATTTTGACCCATACGATAAAATTACTCATGCATAAAAGTTGGCACCATGTGAACATCTTCCATACTATGAATATTATTGGGAGGCTTATGATGATGAAGAGATGGTTAGAATGAGGGACTACTCAAGAATGTCCCTACACCAAATAAAGGATTATGATTTGGCACTAGTCTCTAATGACTTCGAAGATGATGTTTCTAGAATGGATCCACTATACCTCACCTAGGTCATTGTAAAACCCCTACCACTGGTTAGGTGGTTAGTTATTGAATCATTTTCCCTATTTGATAGGACAACCCACATTATCAATAGAAGTATTAGCTAGTTAAGGAGTAAAGAAGTGAAAATTTAAAGAGAAACCATAGGAGTTAAAGAAAAGCTCTTGAAATTAAAAGTAGAGGGTATTACACCAATAGTGGAGGGCCTTGATGAATCATCAATGAGACATGAGCATAAAAATAAGAGGAAAATGAAGACTAAGGCCAAAAAAGGAAAATCAAGCAAAGAAGGAGAAGCTACACATGAATCCATTAATCTCTTAGTAGAAGAGATAACACCAGTAGCATAGGGATCTATTACTTCAGATCCTACATCATTGGCTCCTATTACCATTATCCCCCTTCTCCTACACCTATAGTATAGGTGGCTTACACCCTTCCACCAGTTGCCTCTTCTCCCTAAGCACCTTAGGTTTTCATTGCATCACATGTTTTAGCTCCTCTCCTTCCACTTATCCCCACTTTATCCACCACTCCACCCACTTTTATAATCCAAGTACAAGTAAAACAAACAATTCTAAGAGCACTCACGGTCCCCTTACAATGGGGATCTAAGTTTCTACTTCACTTTCCCTTCTTCCCACTTCTCCTTCCCCATTCGATCCACTCTTGCTTTCTATTCCATTCACAATTCCTTCCATTTCATCACCATTAATCCCTAACACCACTCAACAGTAAATTGCCTCAAAGTCAATCATCTTGACTACCATCCTAAAGGCCACTTCAACATTTGGAGTGAGTATTGTTCCCTCTTCCTCTTAACCCACCATTTTCACCTCACCAATCCTGAGTGGCCTACACACCTAATTGACACATTTAGTTCTTTGGCTTCCACCCTTCCATTGATTCCTAAATTCATGATTCTTGATTTTATTGCTTCTACTTCCCCCATTTCCATTATTTCATCCATACCATCAATGGATATTGGAGTAACTCAAACAATTGGTGTAACAATGGCTTTGCAAACTATTGGTGAGAATAAACCTTCACAGACACCTCTTGAGTAGTCAACAGTATCATCTTTTCAAGAGGCCCCCTTAGCCACAATATCAATTAGTGAAACTATATTAGTTGTAAATTCTTTGGTGACTATATTAGATACATAAAAAGCTACCCCTAATTGGTTATTCTAATTAGTGATCAAAAAGTGGAAAACCATGATTGATCCCAGCACTTTCAACTTTGGCATGACTTAAGTTAAGAAGAAGTCAAAACCTACTCCCAATATCCTCTCATGAACATTCACTAATGACAAAGGAAAGAGATATGTTGAGATTGTAGTTCCCCCATCAGATAAATCAAAAGAAGATCTTATGGTGGTGGATTATCAGGTCTCTCACATACACCTTAGTTAGTAGATAAGAGAAGGGCTCAAGTATAAGGTGCAATCAATCATCAACTCTCTCTTTTAGAGAATTAACTACAATAAAGCCACCAAGGATGAACTTAAAAGGAAAGTTGATCAGTTGACTAAAGCACTTAACCAATTCATAAAGCCCTATGAAACATCACAACAACCACAGGCAGTGTAGCCAATCAATCTAGGTCAAGCTATAATTGATTCAGTATGAGAGATTACTCACATGGGAAGGGCTACAAAAGAATGGTTTAAGGAACTAATTACAAGAAGTAATAGGGTCCTCAAAACAATGATAGAACATTATGGTATCATCATGGAGAGAAAGGAAATTTTAAAAGCATAGATTAGTATTAATGAAGGAGAGGCCCAAAATTTGAACATGTATTACCCCAAGTTGATAGCCATAAAGTCAATTGATATGAATACCCTCATTGCTGAGAATATATTGAAGAGCTCTACTTAGCATGAAGAATTACACATGACTACCTAATTTTGGATAAGGATATTAATCGATTCTACTGATACAAGGAGGCTCATCATTGAGTTATTAATGTACTATATGAGATTGATGGCATGATGAATTAAATGGCATGCCAACCAATAGACGATGCCAGAAATCTCTTATAGGGAAAAAAGGTCTAAGAAATTTTTAAGGAAATAGTTAAGAAGGAGTCTACAAAATACATAGTCTTTGCCTTATGTTAAATTCATAGGTATATGAAATATGAGAAGGCAATTGATCAAATGAGAACTGACTTTTATAAGAGAGTTATTTTATGTACAGGCAGACTGCACAACCTCTAACATTTATTCTTGTGGACCAAATGAAGAGAAAATCCAAGAAATATACAAGGCCTTTGATACATACTCAAAGAAGATGGGAGTAGAAAATGACAAGAAAGATGAAGATATTCTGAAGATTGAATAATTTTTCCTCTCTTTTGGATATTTTCAAATGTTGTTATCATGTGTATTTTCATTTTGGAGACATTATAATTTATATTTTTTAATTTCAAGGTGCATCTGTGTATTTTTTATAACTCTTTTAGAGAAAGAGAAATACATATACTTTTCACTTTATATCTTTCAAATGTCGAAGTTTCAAAAATCAAGTTGCAAATTACACTTTCTATTTTAATTAATGTGAAACAAAAAAGGTGCAAAGTCATAAAATAAAAATTGTACCATCCCTTTTTGGTAAAATTGATAAAGACTTGGATGTTGAAAAAGTTTGACTTTAGTTTTGCACACTAGGGTTTGCATGAAAATAAGTTTGAAATTTTATTTTTAATATTATATTTTATTTGGAAAAGCCAAATGTTCTTTTGGGCACCGCTTCTTGCATGGAGAGTTATTTTTAGCCATCATCCAAGGAGATTTACATGAATATCTCTAGCTATGCCAAGATCACCTCTAGACTCATGTACAACTCATGCATGCATCACAAGCACTCTCACGAGTCCAAAATGCCAAAAATAGAGGAACTCACCCTGCTTTGCATGAGGCATTCTAGTGTTCATGATTTTCTTCTATTGGGTGTTAATGTTTTGACGACTACATGTCTTATAAGAAATTTTTTGTATAAATATGGGTAATATTAATGGCCCAATGGTATATTTTTTTTTTAGTGATATTTTTTTTGCATTTTGAATGTAAATACTACAAGTTGTAGCCTTTAGAGAGAAATAACGTTGAAGTTTCTGTCCTTTTTATCTTTGGAATATCTATTTTGTGCAAGTTATATGATTCTTTGTGGAAGTTTTATCTTTTATTTTAGTCTTAAGAGAATTCATCTGTGGTATTTTACCCTCTTGAAAATATTATTTGAGATAAATTTATTTTTCCCTTTACTAAAGAATAGCTAAAATACTACCTCTGATTTCAAAATTTGCATAAGTTTGTGCTTAAAATAAAATTAATCTATTTTTTGCTCTATTATGTTTTATAAGCAAGCATATAGATCCACTATACAATTTGGTGCAATCACCATACTTTCATTTTTTTTTAATTTCAATTTCTTTAACCCTTTTCCCATCAAAGCCCTAGTTTAGGATACAAGAGCACTAAAGAGCAAATTTTTTAAAAGGCTAATATTTTATCAATTTACATCAAATTTTAGTGAAATGAAGCTAGACTTTTCTAGAGATTAAACTCAAATTTTCAAGGTCCCATGGCTTTGGATGTTTTTCCAGTATTTTATTAGGCACTTGCACAATAAGCTACTGAATTAAGACAGGTACAATCTTATGTAATAAAAAACCTTACAAAGTGGCATGACCATCACCCTTGAGGAAGCAAAGGAGATGGAAAGCCCCTCATCCATTAAAGAACCCTCTCATCACCTCTAAAAATAGAAGATGAGAAGAGAAGGGTTTGGAATAAAATGGGCTTGAGTGAGGAGGACATTACTAAGGCACTGACACTTGAGCAAAAGAGGAGACTTGCCAAGGAACAATAATTGGCCAAGTTAGAGAAAAAGTCCATGAAGGGTCCTAAAAGTGTGGGATCAATAGTTGAAATGGTCAAGAAAGCACCAAGTTCCCCCACTAGGAAGGTAGAATAGTTTTCATAAGAGGTGTGCCTGAGTAGTGAAGGGGTGTTTGAAGAAAAAAAGGTGATATTGGCACCTTAAAACTACAAATAGAGAGTGTGGAGGAACCCTATAAGCAATAAGGTGATGCTATCACTAGAAGAATTAACTTAGAGGTGAGTATTGATAAATCTCAAGAAGAAGAAGCAGATAAGGGGGAGAAGTCTGAGGAATAAACCCCCAAGGATCAAATAGATGAGTCCTCTGAGGAGAGAACTAAAGAGAGCGATGGCACTAGTGAAGAGGAGGAAGTACAAATAGAGATGGCCATCATCGAGAAGAAAAAAAAGGAGTTGAGAATAAGGGGGAAGGTGAAGAAATGATGGGTGGATGAATAAATTTATATGTATGACATTTTACCCCCAAGCTATCACAACCAAGACATGCAAACATCTCTCATTTGCATTCAATCACTATATAGATGAGCCTCATTTTGAGGCACATAGAATGGCTACTTGAAGCCTAGAAGAGCCTAATGAGGAGTATTAATCCCTCATGCCATGAACCCAATCTGATCTAGGAATGCACTGATTGTAATGGCCACTAATTTGTGCACTAAAACATCATCAATGATGGTAGGGCAAGAAAATGGAAAAAACTCTACAAAGAAGCCAAAAATGAAGTGCAGGACACTAAATTCAAGATGTAATAACTCTATGAGTTCACAAATATGGATTATCCATCCCTTATGGCCATCATTTATACTTAAAACCTTTCAAAGGTCAATAAAATATGTGTGTTGGTGGAGTAGATGCTCCCAAGGTTAAAACTCAAGCCAGTGCAAGAAAAAGAAGATCCCAACATCGTGTTGAAATAAGAGTTAGATGATCAATTTGAAGAGGTAGAATACCTATTCACTAAATTTTAAAATGTCATAAATGCAGTAGATGTCATCTTCTTAAACTTATCAAACCAAGCATTAGTTATAGGCATGCACCTAAAGCAGGCAAAAGAGGAGAAGGAGAAGCTGATGATGCAAGTGTACTCGATGAGAAGGTCAGAGTGAGTGAAAATCATGGGTATTTTTAATGTGATTAGAAACCAAATTAAGGATAAAGATCAAAACTTGGAATTACTATTTTATACTCTACATATTAAGGTCTATGATTAAAGAGCAATCCTAGATGGAAGTGTGGAAAAGGCAAAGGCCTATGTTGAGGCCTTTCAGAAGGAACTAGAGAAAATGGATATGTTTTCACTAACTATTTCTTCCACTAAAATAGATAATGCTACTAAGGAAATCAAGCTCACCATTAAGGGCTTTGAAGACTTTAGCACCAAATTTTAGGAGAGTGTGCCTGAGTTCCATGCACCCAAAATCTTGACAGCCTAGTATGAGGATAGACCAAAATTTTTGTATGGGGTAATGTTGGGCCCCTTATTTAATTATGTTTTGGATTTGTACCAACATTAGATCCACTTAGGTATATAGGAATCATTTTTTATTGATTGGCCATTAAGCATTTTGGCACTAGCTAGAGGGTGCAGTACATATCTTGTGCCAGTTGGTAGGTGGATAACTAGTTCCTAGATCTTAAATACATCTTCAATGAGTTGGTGAGATGAGGTGACTGCAACATAGATTTCACAAGGTGATGGATTTGGTGGTTATGATGACCAAATATTTTAGCTCGATACTCAGCATGTACCTTTCACCCTGGTGAAAATGCTCTTGGATGATATTTAAGAAGCTCGATCCAGATGAAAAAGAGGATATGAGGAATATCAACAAACCTATAATGAAATAAAGTTTATCTGTATAGTGCTTTGGTAGCCATTAGACTTAGGAGTAGTATGAAATCCTTGAGGGCTCCATTTGTAAGTACCCAAGCTCGCATGTGAGACCCTAAGTTGTTTATTATTATAATCTAAACTTATGCTCTATTTTTAACTATAATTAATGATGAAGGTTATTGTGTTAACACATAATGTGTCTAGTTTATACATCTTCTAAATTGTTATTGGAATGTGTAATGGTTATAATGTCATATTTTCAATACATTTATGTTCAATAATGTGTATGTGTGCTTCTAGTTCACATCTTTAATGGATTCCCTATAATAGATGGTGACATTATTATGAATTTGTATAGAAAATGAGTATAGATTATATGCCAAGTGTTCCCATCCTTTTTAAGAGCATATGTCTAAGTATGAGTATTTTAAGTAAAAGCAACCTTTTGACCCTTTAAGCACCTATATGACCCTAGTCTTAGTCTGAAAGAGGCTTATGCCCTTATGACATTAAGATTAGTCCATGAAAGGCTTGTGCCTATTGATATACCTAAAAGTTTTCTTTGAAATGATCAAGTCCCCTAAATGAAGTCTTGCACCATGGTAAAACTAGCCCAATGCAGGCCTCAGTTCCTTCTTAGTTGTGTTTCAGGTGAGCACATAAGGCTCGTGCCTTATATGGATTGATGTCGGCACATCTAAGTGTTCCAATGTTGAGAGCTAAGGGAATACCCCATGCTTGCACCTGGTTGTAATAAACCAAGAACCAACTAAGATAACTTCATGCACTTTTTCTATAGCATGTGCTTTATTAATATCCCTGAATATAACTATGGCATATTTATTTATTACATGTAGTTAAGGTCACAAATTTTAAGAAAGATAAAGTAAATGTATTTTTTCTAATGGATCCATGGATTTTGCACAAGTTTTTTATAATCTAGGCACTTCGTGGCCCTATGACTCCATGAGATATGAAAATTTTCAACTTGTTTTAATTTCACTAGATATAATCAAGTTCACAAGTAAAAAATCCATGGAGCTTAGTGAGAATTACTTTCATAAAGTGAATCCACATGTGTGTGAGACATATAAATGGGAAAAGGTAATTTAAAAATTTTGAATATAAGTGGAATTTATTAATTTGACACATCTATGCATTATAAAGGGTAATTCAATAGTCAAGAAGGATTTCATGACTTCATTAATGTGATCTAATAATAAGTTATTAATACAATTTTGTGTGCCCACTCTAATAGGTTATGGGTATACATCCTCTCATTTTAGGATGCCAAGAATTGAACCCAAAGCATGAGTTATAGATGGTGGAATAGAATTGAATCACAATATAGTCTCAAGCCCCACAAGGAAATATACCTATACCTACTCAAATAATGGTCAAAACTAACATAAACATGGATATTCAAAATGATATTATTTTACAAAGATTGAACTTGATTAAAAACATCAAAAGGAGTAAAATGGTAAGGTATAAAATAAGATTCAAAATTTTACTTAGTTAATCTTTTGCTAAATAAAAAATTTACAATAAACTAATGATGACTAACTGTAGTGTTCACTCAAATCCACATAAACACAATTCTAGAAGCTATGTAATAAATTTATGATAAATTTTCATAGGCCTATTTGACAAATTAATTACTTTCATAAAATAATACAACACATCTATCCATAATAGTTTAATGGAGGTCAAATTTTAACCACGTAAATGGTTATAATATCAAATATACTCAATCTAAGTAGTTCACAACATAGCATACACATCCTAGTAATGAAAACATAAACTAAAGAAACGCTAAGCATCAATTTGAGCTAGAAAGTAAAGACCTAAACAAACTCACAAAACATCCACAGTGATTTATCAAGATTATATAAGTCTCCCCAAGTATGTCTCATAAAAATATGTCATAATATAATGTATTTATAATAAAATATGGGACACAACCTCATCATGAAAGTACTTGCATGCAAACATTCTTATGTAAAATAGACTACTAGATCTAAATATAAACTCCTACTTCCTATAAAAATAAACTTGTATTTTGAGACAACTAGAACATAAAATCCACTACCAAGACCTTTTGGATGTATCACTTACATCAAATTAGACCTTCCTAGAATGATATAGTGGTCACTCCACTCAAACCAACCATTTGTTTTCCTTTGAATTCATGCATGAAAATATGGTTGTCCTCATTTATATGTGATGCATCTACAATATGTTTTCTAAACTAAAGTTCTATTTTGGAGATCGCCTATGCATGGTCTGAAGAGGTCCTTAGAGGAATTCTATAATTTCATCATCCTTATTTTTCCTTTTCTTTTTCTTAGTAATTGAAAATAACTTCTCCTTGGTCTAGCATAGAGTTGGAGAACCATCTTTAATGATTTTTATTATGGCAATTCTCTTTAATTTCCTTACAAGTTTCTTAATTTCAATTCAACCTGAGGTTGATCATGAATAATTATATCAAACCTCTGAGCCTTCACAAATTTCATGCTCTATTTCCAATTTATTTGGACTTTTCCTCATTCAACTTGAGGACTCATAGTAACTGAAGTAGGTGTAGGTGGTCCCTTTGTCAATGGTGGAATAGGAGTGATCATAGTGGCACTAGAAAAATAAGTGGTGAAGTGAATGGAGTAGTGGTGGAAATGATGTGTAAATAGGTGTTGGAGTGTTCACAGTTACCTCCAACTATTATGAAGGGATGGAGAAGCATTGTAATATTACTAGTCATAGTCTTGGTCATCCTCAGGAGTATGAGAAGCCTTGTAATATCACTAGTCACAGTCTTCATCATCCTCAAGGGTATTTGTCCACTAGCAGATAGTGTCATATAAATCTCACCAATCTAACCTGGTAACTAAGGATATTATGATAAGAGGTGTCATAATATGAGTTATTGAGACCAAGGGTGGAGGACTTAAAAGTATAACCTCCAAGAATAAAGTGGTCACTAGAATACCATAAATAAGAACATTTGATAATAATTTGGATGATGGGACCATAGTGGTATCCTTAGGTAATTAATTGGAAATAATTTTAATGTCAAATTAATATGACATGATACTTTGTGGCAAAGTAAAGATTTGTCTAGGGCCATATGAATTAACTAGTGATAATGAAACATTAAAAAAGATAATAGGCATAATTTGACTTTATTCAAAAGAAATAAAGGAAACAAATTTCAAGTGGTAAAAGGGAATGATTTAATTCTTGGGGCATTGAAGTCACTAGTGATATAGGTGGGATAACCATTTTAGTATCTTATTCATTAGTTTTTTATCAGTCCCTTGTGGCTCCTCCTATTTTAAAAACAAGGCATAAGGAGATGTCTTTCCTCTTGAACATGTGGTTTGGGTTTGAGTTTCCTTGTTGCTTATAGTTTTATAATCACCTCTTAGTCATTTTTTGGATTCAAATGCCATAAATAATTTGTATGGATTTGATGGGGATAATAGTAAATATTTTTTCTTGAAGGATATTCAAATATTTGGCCACTTTCAAGTGAGGATATTAATTATTTTGAATATCCAGCTCAATTTTATTGAATCCAAGTTTGTGTACTACCAATTTTTATATCTAATTGGTAAGCCAATTCTTATGCTAAAAGCTTATCAGGCACATAGTAGAGTAACTTACATGGTGGAAACATGACTCCCATAATTTTTAGGACTGTCTTTATCTTAGTACCAATAAACCCCAATTTTATTGATTGAGCCCCTCATCTCCTCAAAAATCCTAGGCATTTGGAGCTCATTAATTAAAAAATACATGGGGGATATAAATAATCAAAAACTTCCTACATATTTTCTTGGTATTTTTTTACATACAACTAATGATAAAGCACATGTATGGGTGATTTGAAAGGTTTTGGTTAACTAGGAAATCAACATTCTAAATTGAACTATGGCACAATATACATCCACTAGATAAGACATCATATTAAAATTATGAACTTCTTTGAGCCCATGAAACTATTATTATGGGTTGAATTAAATGATTTCACCTAGGGATAGCTTACTATTTTCATTAATAATCATGGCCAACAATGGCTAATAGAGGCACCCTTAGGGAATTGTTATTTTTTTTCATTTGCGACCAAAAACTCTTCCCTTTATTCTTATTCTTGAATTTATTGTTTGGTTATAGGATCCTCCTCTGTTTCTTCCTCAGACCATGAATTTTCACTAGTTTCTTCCTCCATTTCTTCTTCATTTTCCTATGTTTCTTCTTCACTAACATTCAAACCATCTTCTTCTAAAGACATGTCAATTATCATTACCTTAGAATAAGATTAACTTGCCCTTACTCCTTTGGATCTCAATCTATGGGAGTGTCTCCTAGGTCTTCTAGATGAGGCCTCAATGGTCTTTTTCCTTTTGGTAGAGGAGGATATGATTTGGTTCTAGCCATGTCATGTGCCACATGTTGAGTAGTAACCTGCACTGTAAGATGAGACACTAAAAAAAGTTATCCCAAGTGATGTTAGGTGTATTATTATCCAAAGTTGTATTTACTATCAATGTAATAGATAATGGTGAGCTAATTTTTTAGGCTTTCCTTTTTGGTATTCCCTAGTCACCCCTCTCAATAAATGTAGGGAATGATTAAGGATATTCATAGTATGTTTATGTCTCAAGTGGATTAGAATATTTAAATGAAGGGTGTACATGAAAAATAACTTACCCTCACATTTAAAATGTTTAGTTATAAAAATGGCTAACTTCTACCAATGAGGAGGGAGAGATAATCTATGTGTACCTTGGGCATAAAATTCAAGTGCTTCTCCCTATTTTTGAAACCTTGCTCTGCCATCAACAACTACATGGTGATTAATCCATTATTCTTCTATTGTAAGTAGGCTAGTTGATTTAGAGATTAAATCCTCTATTAAAACCACTTCAATTCATTAACATTACCTCTATAATTTTTCAAGGACTGGTCAAAAATCTAGAATATACTTAGGGCATATCATGTGAGTCTTTCAATAAAAACTATCCACCCTACATTTTCAAATATATTCACCACCCCCCCGATAGTTCATCATTATTATATGATCACTTAGTTACATTATCTATATGTCCCCCTCCATTTTTACCCTTATATCTTGCTCAGTGGTTGCTTGTCACTCCCCGTAACCTCTTTCCAATTTAGTAAGCTTCAAAAATAGCATATAACCTTCACAAAGGATTAGACTATCAATTTTAAGAGGGATAATAATGACTTGGTAATGTTTTTTTATTTATCTATCAATGAAATCATGCCATTTTTATCATATACCACATTTTTTATTGATATTTTATGTGTGACTTATTAATCTACTTGTCCTTGGAGGATCACATGTTCTAAATATACTTGATTACCCCCCCCCCCGAACTATATGGGTTCACTTATCCTCAAGTGAAATATATGTGACAATGGGGGTACACACAGTCAATAGAATGTGATCGAAATGTAACTTAAATCCAAATTCATAATGGGGTGTATTAGGAAGTAATGATAGGGGACAAGACATGGGGTATGGTGGAAAGATGTGGGTGTAAAAAAGTACAATGATTATGAATAGTGACATTTGAGGGTGTAACTCATAATTATCCATGGCATATATATAATAAATAGATATATCAAAATGAATTATAAGAAAAATATATCTGATTATAAATTTATAACATAATTACCTTATTCAAGCCATCGATTACCAAGAATATCTTGATTGTAAATGGATGAAGATATCACCTTGAAATATTATGACATGAGCCATCAATTGTTCAAAGTGAAGTGATGTAAGATAGTTGACAACCCAACAAATAATTTACCTTAGTGAATATGTCCATGGAATGATCAAGAAAGGATTTAATGCTTCACCAATGCTTTGAGAAAAGAATTTTTGTGGGAATGTTTAGCTTGAAAAGGAACTCCCAACTTTTGAACAGATGAATTGCTCATAGCTTGAGGTAATCATAAAATTATGGAATGCCCACAAGGATAATAAATGAAATCATGTGTTTAGGAATAAGGAATTTGGGGTAAAAGGATACAAGTTGTTATTGGAGATGAGGATCTTGTAAAAAGTAAATAATAAATAGTGTTTGAAGGTTCATTTTGGGGACCTTCAATAATTATGCATATAAAAAACCTTATTAGAAAAATAACAACAAATATTTAAGTAATTCCACCCTATGAGATAATCTCATATGATAAAATCTTGGATCTAAGATGAGAATGAAGATTCAGACTACTAAAAAGACTCTATTTGTTATGGGTCAATATAAATTTATCTGCAATAACTAAAAGTAGGTTACAAAACATAGTAAGGTGCAGGGGTAATTGTTGTAGTTGTAAATGATATAGGTTAAACGTTACCTACAGTAACTTAAAGTGGACCTATCTCATCTATGAGGTTGTAAGTATTCTTATCAGATGTTTTTTATTGTTGTTTTTTATTAGATAGGTGGTTAACACACTTATCTTCCACCTAGGGTTTTTATTTTATTTAAACATTTACTCATGAGTGGCCAACAAGTTGGTTTTATACTCAGACCCATTTTATGTAGTTTTTGTTGGCCAACATGTTAGTTTTTTAACCACACTACCGCATTTTTTGTGTTTATCCCAAAGTGGTGGGGATAAAGTATTATGTCCAAACTTCAGCAAAACTCCTTTGGATGATCAATATTTGGGTCATAATGTTCATCTAATATGTGATTGACCTCTATATCCATGTGATGGATTTCTTATGTTATGATCTTTTGAATGAATTCTCCTTTAGAAAGAGGTTTCTTATATATATAGAGATGGTGACCATTGACTATAAAGGATAATCTAACCAAATCAATTATGCATAGCTTCACTACTCCATTATCAAACATCAATTATATCTCATAAGAGCCTAACCATCTAGTCTAAAGTTTCCCTTTGTGGAATTTGTATTTAGAATCATATAGCAATGCCCAATCACTTGGTTTAAACTTTTGTGTTTTAATGAACTTATAATACCATTTTAATATTTGCTACTAAATTATTTTTGTATGTTTTAAAGCTTCTATTCTTATCTCATCCATAGATTTAAGCTACATGATACTTTTTATTTGTGAAATAAAAAAATTCATTCTAATGTATAGGTTAGTTTGTAGAGTTTTGAGTTTAAACTCTATAAGAAGAACAACCTTCTTACCATAAACCAGTTCATATAGTTTAAACCTCGTGGTTGTCTTCAATAAGGTCCTATAATCCCATGCAGCTTTTGGAAGAGGTTATGCACAGTCATGATGATGTATAGCTATTTTTTTGGTAAGGATGTTGTCTAACTCACTATTGGTGACTTCAACTTGGTCATTAGATTATGGATGATGCAAATTAGACGTATTATACTTGAATTCATATTCTCGTATAAGGGTTTAAATTAAATTAGACATGAATTATGGACCTTAATCTAAGCCTATCTCTCTTGGAACTTTATATCTTGTGAATATCTCCTCATAAATGAATTATGCTACCTTTTTTATATACATGATTCAAAGCTCTAACCTCAACCCATTTTGTGAGGTAATCAGTGCATACCAAAATATACTCTTTTCCTTGATAAGGTGGATCTAGTCGGCTAACAAAATCAACCTCCCATTTTTCAAAGGAATCTAAGACTAATTGTGGCTAAAGTGGCATCTCATCTAAATGTGGGTTTCCCTATTAATTGGCATCTATCATACCAAATATATACAATAGCATCTCTATGTAGAGTTGGTTGATAGAAATTAGTGGTAAGGATATTATAGGTTATCCTCTTTGTTGTAAAATTTCCCCTACAAAGTTCATAATGACATACTCGGAGGACATCAAACACTTCATCATCTCAGACACACTTACACATGATTAAATCAAGCCCAGTTTGAAAGAGATACCAAGAGATCCATGAATATGAGATGTTTTTGGCCACCAAGTTGTATTCTTATTTTAGATAAAAGTGTGGAGGAATCTAACTTGTCACCAAATAGTTATCAATATCTGCAAACCAAGGAGTGTTAATAGTCAAAGAAAATAGAAGTTCATAAGGAAAAGAGTCATCTACTAATGGATTGTTTTCATTAAATTATAATATGTACATAAAATATGTAACTATGCTATTTTTATCATGCCTATCCATGATAGTAATGTCAAATTATTGTAGTAATAACAACCATCTAATTATCCTAAATATTATTTTTGGTTTATTCATTGATAATTTGATAATGACATGATTAGTATGAACAAAAACAAGATAACCAGTAATGTAGTGTCATCTTTATTTATACCATATACTAATATGAAGAATTATTTATCTATAACTATGTAGTTTAGTTCTAGTGTCTATAGATTCTTGTTGATAAAATATATCACATAGTTGAGTGACCTATCATTTTACTCGAGAACTTCCCCAAGTGATGTGTCTGATGTATCAATATGGATGTTAAAGGGTAGCTTCCAATATAAACTTTTAGCATGAGTGATGTCACAATTAATTATTTAATATTTTGAATATATTCTTGACATGCATCATTTCATTAAAAATACCATCTTTTCCTACCAAAAAAAGTATTGGGTCTACTATCTTGCTGTTTTTAATGAAACTAAAATAATATGTATCATATCTAAAGAAAATTCTTACATCTTATTGCTTTTATCTTGTAGTCAAGTTTTTGATCACTTCTATTTTAACAAGATCTACCTCAATTCTTGAATTAGAGATTTGGTGTCCAATTACAATACCTTCTTGTATTCACATGTAACATTTCTCATCACTCAGTGATAGGCTATTATCTTGAAAACATTGGAGAACTTTATCCAAGTTGTTAATGGATTCATTGTAAGTGTTCGCATAGAACGTGAAGTCATCCATAAATATTTCAACATAGTCATGAGAAAAATTAATAAAAATGCTTAAGACAACCCTTTAAAATGTGGTGCAAGCATTGCATAGCCTAGTGGGAGGATTAGGTAGTCGTAAGTGCCCAAAGGGCATGTAAACATTATTTTATCTTGGTATTTTAGGAAAATTTTTATTTGGTTGTCTCCATTGAAACCCTCAAGGAAAGAGAAGTATTTGTTTATAAATAGGGTGTCAAGAACCTGGCCAATAAATGGGAGTGGGAAATAATATTTCTTTGTAGTGGTAGTGTTTGATTTTCTATAGTCCACATAGATGCACCATTTTCCATTCTTCTTCAAGTCAATGACAAGTGGAGGTACCCACTAGATATCAAAGATAGGGTATAAAGCCTGCATCTAGGAGTTTTTTTAATTAATTTTTTTTAATATCTTGGAAACTAGAGTTTACTCTTCATCTTGGTTTCCTAATAAGTTCTTACTCTTTTTTAATATATATATGGTGACTACATAAATTTGGGTATACTCCTTACATATCATAGTAATCCCATGTAAATGTTGTTTTATGTTTTTACAGCATGATGAATAGTTGGGTTTCATATTGGTGATCCATTTTATTATTTATATTGATGGGTCTTCTTAATAGTATATACACTTGTTTTGATAGGGTTTTCATAAACTCAATGTTTCATAGAAGAGTGCCAAGGCAAGAAGAGCGTGGCAGGTGATTTCTTTTTTAATATCCTCCCTTCTGTCTAAGGATTTTTATACTAGAAATATATTGCTAAGGGGACAATGTATGTATTCAAGGATATTTTTTGCATGTTGGTTAGTTGTATAAATATTTAGTATGACATTAGAAGTGACTATGTCTTCCTCTTATGCTTTAAAAAAATGGTTAAATTTAATGGTGAGTAGGGTTTTTAAGTAACTTTCTCATCATCTTTAACTTCTTCCCACAAATATTATTTTACCAAAGATGATGGTTGAGATGGTGGATAAAAACCCATTTTATTTGTGGTGTTTCCATTGAAAATGAGCATGTTCCCTAACCTACATCCAATGAATGCATCAGTTTTATCCAACCTAGATCTATTTAAGATTAGTGGGTATCCCCATAAGTTTGTTTTGGCTTGTAATATCATGAAATCAACTAGGTACTCACATGAATTTATTGTGTTAACAAGGTCTTGTATGAATCTTTCAAGTTTTAAAGTTAGACACTTTGCCATTTGTAGAAAAATGAGTCTTTCATGAAGGATAGTAAGTCTAAGTTTCCTCATAGTTTCTTTGGTAATGACATTAATGTTTTCTCCTAATTTAATTAAAGTGTTTTGAATAAGGGTGCCATTAATGTAGGCATCAACAACTAGGTTACCTCAATTAGATTATTTGGTTAGAATAACTTTTCTTAACTTGACATTTGTAAGATGTCCAACCACATAGATAGTATTGGGATATTTCCATTCTCAACCAAGTTTATTAAGGCAAAAATCCCATAAAGATTGTGGTATAGATGGTAACTACGAAGTCAAATTCTAGTTTTGGGTGTCATTTTTAAAGATTTAGTCTTTCTAAAAAAGGAGGATTATTTGGTGTTACTTTTTCAATGGATGTGATAGGTTCAAGAGTGGGACTATTATTGGATGGTTTTGGTTAGCTGGTTTGTTGTATAATTATTCAATATGTTATTTTATTATGTGTGGAGTGGGATTTGGGAGAGTCTTTCCTGAATGAAGCTTAACATTGTCAATTTATATTGAATAAGTGTAGTAAGTTATCAAAACATTAATATCTGTCAGTTGAACTGACTTATTATTGGGGTTGGGTGTAGGATAGGTAGGAAATTATGGATCTCTAGGTGTATGTAAATTTATATTACTTGTAATTAATGTTGGTTTTTACAATAAGTGAGGTTATGGGAGTTTTTGAAAGATAACATTTTGATTAAGCTAGGATTGATTCTTTCACCATGACTATTTCCATTGGTTAAAGGGTGGTTTCATTGATAAACTTTATTTTGTGGTTGACATGGTTATTGTTGAAATTAATACCATTAGGTTTGGGATTGAGGATTTTTCTAATGCCAATTTTACTTTTTGGGTTGGGGTTGGGGTTGGGATGGTTGATTCCAAGAAGTAGACCCATACCAATTAGGAGAAGAAAAAAATTATGAATTAAAATAAGAACTAGATGGCATACATGGATTTTATGGTCTTTGTGACTATGGTTTTTATTGGGATACATAAAATTTCTTATCTTCATCTCCTCCAATGGCATGAATATCTAATTCATTAGGATCTTATTATGTTATACTTGACTCTTTGACATGGGCAACATGACATTTAAAATTAGTTTTATTTTTGTGGCAGTCTGGTTAATATACATTTAAGGCTTATTTTATTTTATTTTAATTTCTTTCATGTGTAAAATGTATCCATTTATGTAGCCAAGTGACTAATGATGTCATGTTTCATGTCTTACAGTGGATTATTAAGTTCCATCCTTGAGAGTCTATTAGCATATTTGGATGGTGATTGTGATGAAGTGTTTCTTCGCTAGATTCGCTTTTCACATTCAAGAAAGGGAAATGAGAAACTAAGAAGGAAATGGATGAGGGTTTGTACGTACCCAAATTGTAGACGTGCACACCAGAATTTAGACGTTGTGAGAACTCCTCTTTGGTTGTGGAGGATGACACCTGAAAGAGAAAACACTAAGACACAAAAAATGTTAGATGATAAAAGGGTGGACTGGCAAGTGAAGGCTTGGTCCTAGAAGTGCAAAGGCTTCTTGGAGGATGACAGTCCACTATTAGAAATAGAATGCTAATCAGAAACAGAAAGTGATAAATGATGAAAAATAGAAATAAATAACTTAAGGCAAATGCATACATGTTTAGAAGCAATCTGCCTTTGCACAGTTGTCGACATCGGTGATATTGCCGATGTCGGTCAGGTAAGGTCACCGACCTCGGTTAGGCTATCGACATCGATAGGGGAAGTGGACAAGGTCAGCTGGGGCAGTAGTCAGGGATGAGTTACAGGTCCAGTCTTGGTCTATAGAATGGACTGAGGCTTTGTCTGAGGGTTTGAGGGTCTGTGTGGGATTCAGAGGGATTGCTTGGGGTCTAAGGAGTAGTCTGAAGGTTTGTGCAGAACTAGTTAGGCAGAGGGTACTATCAGGAAAGTGACTGGTTAGAACCAGAAGCACAAAGGGGGATGAATGAGAGGTAGGGGTTTGAGAAGGCTTTTTAGCCTCTCAGGGATAGATAGGGAAGGTCTAGGTAGTAGTTAGCTAAATAGATAAATGCAGATAAGAAATGAAATGGAAAACAACACTGTGCTTACCTCTTGCCTGCTATTTGAAGAATGGAGAAACCTATTGTCAGAGTTGTTAAAGAACCTGTAAATGGAGCTGTTGCTTGGAGCTGCTCTGTAAGGTACCTATAGCTACTAGGGTTGTTGTGCGAGAGGGAGGAGAAGAAAATATGAATGCAAAAGTGTCAAGAGAGTTTTGTTCATGGGGGGGCAGAATGGTTATAGGAATGGAGTTTTGAAGGCTATCGACACCGATAGAATTACCGACATCAGCCACATGGTAGCCGATGTCAGCGGCAAAAGAATGGGGACAGAGGCTAAAATTAGCCTCTGTCCATTCTTGCACGTTGCCGGTCAAGGGGTCATGGGAAAACAGTCGTGGGAAGGCTTAAATGGGTGCAGAAGGAAGGATAAAGGGGAGATTTGGGGTAATAAAAGTTAGGAGAGAGGTGGGGGGATCCAAGGAGGGGATCCAAGGTGGCATGGGTGAGGTAGAAGAGGGGCCACTAAGTTAAAATATTTAAGTTTTATTAATTAAATGAATGGAGGGGACTAAGGTATGGGTTAGGATATGGGTCAAAGGGGACAAGGGGGGAGGACGAAAGATGACCAAGGTGCAGACACATTTTTGGTGTCTACATTTACCCCTTTTTATCTTGTTGGTTGTTCTTGACGAATTGCAAGACAAAAATAGGAGTTGGTTGCCCCAAGAATGGGATGAGGTGTTCCCCCCTCAAAGCAGGAGTCGAGGGAAGGGACCTTGAGATCGAGTGTCAATTTGACAGAGAGATGGATGGAGAGGGTGAGGGAGAACATTGCAATAGTCGTGATTGCATGTATACCACTTCATGTTACGGTTGGGTCAAATTTTCATAGGTCGAGGGTCGATGAGTGCCAAAATTGAAATAACTAGGCCCCAGCATTTGGGTGTAGCTGATCGGGTTATTCAATCTAAGCTAAAGCTCCAATGGTCATTGTGTTCCAGGTATCTCGGGCTCAGGAAGTGCTCCTGGAAACATGTCATAAGTAGTGTAGATCAATCGGCTTGCGATCTTATACTTGTGAAGGTTAAAATGTGGTCTGTGAACAATTTTCTAACCAATTGTGAGGTAGCATACATGCAAAAACAACTAAGGCAAAGTGGTTTTGGAAGTGGTCAGAGTCTGAGGAGATAGTCGTGATCTCCAAGGTAATTGGTTGAAGTGAATGGATGGATGAAAGAATGTGGCTGAGCTACCCTCAAAAGACGTCATGTGATTTGAGTGCTACCTACATAGCCCTTGTGTGAAGGGCCTTAGGCTAATATAGTTCTCCCTAAAAGGGAGGAATGGTCAAAGTGATGGAATTGGTCTTGGTTGAGGTCAAGGTCATGGATTGGTTTTTGAACAAGGTCACGGTCATGGTCAAAAGAAGGATAGGGTTTGTCCATCAGAGAGACAAATAAATGAGGGTGGTCCAGCTAACCCCAGAGGATGTCATGTCATCTGAGTGTTGCCTACATAGCCTCGGTCTTAGGGCCTCAAACCAATGTAGTTCAGACTAGTTGAGAATATTGATCAATGATTGGTTTGGTCATGTATCGAAATGATGAGGAGAAAAAGATGTTACAGCCTTTTCTAAATGGTGTATTCTGTAACATTGGTTGGGGTCTTTCATCCCTAGCAATTTTCCATATTCATGATGGATGTATGCTAAAAATGAATTGAGGTCTATTTATGCGTCAGCAAGTATTGGTTTATGCTTAACATAAATTGTGTCTGGTCGATAATTTCCATGTGTATTGGTGTCCATAGAAACTAGTGTGAATAGGCTATGTGAGTGGTCTGAAAAGAGAGTCGAGCTGGGTTGATTTAACAAATGATGTGGTTGAATGTGACCAAAGTGTAGAAAAAGTGAAAGGCATATTGCCCTTTCATTGACAAAGACCAGGTGGACAGCATAGATAGGGGTTGTTAGAACTAAGAGCCCCATTCATGCATTACATCATTGACCATGGTTGTGTTAAAGCGGTAATTGAATCACTTTGACATTAAAGTGAGCTCGAAGTCCCTTGAGTAGGTGTTATGATAGAAGGAGGATAGGGTAACTCATTTTAAGAGCAGGGATAACCTTGCCCCTTTTTATAGGAGACCTTGAGACAACTACAAGCCAAGTCCATGACCCATTTTTTTTTTTTTTTGGTGCAGACTGATCGATGCAGGAAGTCTACATAGAGATGTCATTTTGTTTTATGGTCATTTGTGAAGTTGATCGATGCAGGAAGCTTCTAAGCAAGTGTTGTTTGTAGCAAGATTTAGTCATAGCCATCCTTCGAGGGAGTGGTCTATATTTTTGCTTTATATAAGTTTGAATAGCTGTCTTTCGAGGGAGTAGTCTATTAGTTACAGCAATGATAGTACAGCTATCCTTCGAGGGAGCAGTCTGCTTTTTGATTTGATTTGGTGACCTTGGATATGTTTTGACATCTCAATTTTTTTATTTTTTTTTTGGACAGAATTTGGAGTCATGGATAAGACTATAGAAGTTCAAGGGCTCCCTTTTATTAGGACAAAGCCTCCATGCATCATAAAAGGGTTAGGGGAATAGGGTTGAAAGGAATGAGGATTAGGAGGACGGGGATTGCTCAAGGAACAAGCTCAAGTTAAATGTCAAGTGGATGAGTACGCGACTAACAGTAGAATGGTCACAGATGTAAGGCATTAAGAGGCTCAGGTTCTGGCCGTCTGTCGAGAGAGGACAGAAGATAAGTCCTTGACCCATACTTGTGTATGATGATGAAAGGTCTGAGCCAATTAGGGGTGAATTTGCCTCATTTACTTTGCTCCATATTGGTCACATTCTGATTGATGTTGGACATGAAGTTGGTTGATACGTTGGTCATTATTTGGTTGGTTGATGTTTGGTCATTGGTCTGGTTGATGTCTGGTCGAGGTCAGATGATATTTGGTTTAGTCGATTGTTGGTCGAGGCTTGGTTGATATTTGGTCAATGTCTAGATGATATTTGGTCAAAGTTTGGTTGAGGTTATGATAGTCGGTATAAAGTCAAACTCCCCCCAGTCATTTTGTGGTAGGAAGAATGTCTAACCCCCAGTGCGGATGATTAATGGGTTAGATAAATGAGATGGAGAGAAGATGAGAAAGAGAGACCTAGGTACCCCACCTAGTTGATAGATTTAGGGGACCCAAGTGAATGACATTTAGGCAGTGAAAAATCTAGGAGGGATGGAAACCACTGACTCTGTAGGTGAAGAGGGAGGAATGGGTCAGCTTGGAGGAGATTGGTCAATGGTTGGCTCAGGGCAAAGGTCTACAGGGGCTTGAGTAGGTTTTTAGAAACCCAGGCCATACTGTTTCTTAGCATTGTCATCATTGAATGGTTTGATAGGCTGATGGGAGCCTTGCTCATAGCACCCAAAGTCGAAACCCTTCCATGCACACCTATAAAGATAAGTATGTGCAAAGGTGGGGTTGCCAAGAAATGAAAAGTCTGATGTGAATGGTTGGGGTGAAGAGAGAGGGTTGCCATCAGTAGGAGCTTGATTGAGCCCCCCATAGACAAGATTGGTTCGAAGGTGAGGAGGACCATAAGGCATGACCATCCTGATCCAATGGTCATAACTGGGGCTGTGGTGAAGGCATCCATACTCTTGCAAAGTTTGGAACATGTCTAAGGTTAGCAAGTGATATTCCCCAAGTGAAAGTCATTAGAAGATGTCTTCCATGGGGTTTTTGGTCTTCACTTGAAGAGGAGGGGTGAGGGCAACCGTTGGTTGCAAACTGGTCAAAGCTTTCACGGATGGAGGCGGTGTCGGGGTTGATGGCTTGATAGGAATGAGGACGTCATTTGGATGGTAGGTTGAATTACAAGTTTTGAAGGGTGAAGGGTCAGCGAGAATGGTGTGGATTTGCCCATCATGCTCAAATTTCACACAACAGTGCAGGGTGGAGGGGACACAGGCCATGGCACAGATCTAGGGTCGACCCAGCAACATGTTGTATTGAAACTCTCCTTTGATGATATAGAAGAGCTTCGAGACTATGTGTGGACCAACGCAAATGTGAAGGATGACTATGCCAATGGTCGTGGCGGTGGTGTCATTGAAGGAGTGCAAGATTGCGTCAATTTTGGAGACACAATTCTTGGGAAGAGCCAACTGATCAAAGGCATGGGTGGAGATAATGTTGATGATAGTGCCTTCATCACTCATAATGCATTTAATGCATGTCTGATAAACATAGGCAGTGATGAAGAGGGCAGCATCTTGATCTTCTATGTTGGATGTGGGAATCTCATAATCATTGAATGTGATGGAGGCAACAGGAGATAAAGAGTGGATGAGGGTAGCGAGTGGTTGGGGGTCCTCGGGTTGGACCTCCACTATCTGTAAGGCTTGGATGAGGGCTTGACGATTCTGAGGTGAGGTTTGGATGAGGTCATAAAGGGACATCTTCACAGGCATCTGGTGAAGCTATTTCAACATGGAGTCATGAATCGGCCTGAAAGAGGAAGAAGAAGAAGGCTGATATGCGCCAAGGATAGAAATTTTAGGCTTGGGCGCTAGAGGTGGTTTGACGAAAGGGTAGGTCTAAGGAATGGCGGCTTTTTCTTTCACCTTATCCTTTTGTGACCTAGTGGTTATGTGGATAGCATTGATTTCAAAGATAGGAGGTGAAGAAGGGGTCATGGCCTGCTGGTGAGATATTGATGTGGTTGAAGAGGTTGGAGGGATGTGAGAAGGTGTCAGGAGTGGGTCAAGAGTGTCCTCAATGAGAAGAGTGTCCTTTTCCATATAGTAGAAAATGATGGCCTTGAGGGCACAGCAAGTCTCGATATCATGTCCTGGCATATGATGGTATAAGCAATTCTTTGTGTTTTCAAACCAGGAAGGCTTGGACCTGAGAGGTTGGAAAGGCCTGATGGGTGGAAGGGTTATGTTGGAAATCTACAAAATTTGGTGCAATATCAATGAGTATGAGCCCACTAAAGGGTCTGTGCTAGTTGATGTGTGTGATGCTGGTGAATTTTGCTTAGGCAGAATTGGAGGAGGTTTTCGTACCACCTTTTGGGTTGATGGTGCGGTGACAGGTGGAGATGGCACTTTCTTCATGAGAGGTACTGCCTTTTTAGGAGAGGGTAGGCTGGAGGTAGGCAAAGGAAGCAAAGGAGGCAACTAGTTTTGATTAGAGGTCAGAGTGGGAAGGACTCTGGTCAGGGTCGAAGGATGGGGGCCCAAAATGGAAGGTAATGGTGATGGGGGAGGAGGTGTTTGCTTCTGTGGTTTGGTAGTCTTCTTCGACTTGGTTAGAAGACTACTATTGGTTAAGGTCTGGTCTAAGTCCACCTTCACTTGCGGGTGAGTGAGGGTAGAGACAGGGCAAACGCTAAGTGACTTGATAGGTTTAGATGGGGTAGATGTGGGCTTAGAAGTGGGAGTCTGGTCTTTGTTGAGAGTCTTGGGAGATTCTACCTTGGGAGGATTGGCAGCATGAGACGAGAGGGCACGGGCATGTTGAAGAGCTTTAAGACGCTCCCACAATACCTGATGCTCCACTTTCCTTGAAGGGAGAAGTCCAATTTTCTCCACTAGTCGAGAAAATGGTTGAGAAGATGTTGATGATTATGGGGCTGAAGATGAGATTGGCATGGCAGTCTTAGACCCATGGCATGATGAAGTTGTGACAGATTCATCCTTGGTTGGAGATGAAGGAGAGGTAGGTTCTTCCCTGGGTGGAGAAGAAACTGGAGAATGAGGTTCCTAAAGCAGGTAAAGGGTAGGGATGATGGTGCCCTCCACTTCTGATCGAGGAGTAGGAAAGATCGGGTCCTCCATAGGCAGTAGGAAGGAGGATGGTGAGACCAGTGGTGCCGGTAAGGTTGAGGTGTCCTCTAAGATGAGAGAGGTTGATGGAGAACTAACCGAGGAAAGAGGTTGGTCCACACGTGATGTACTGATAGATGGAGTAACCTCTTGAGGTTGATTGGGGATGAAGGGCGAGACCGTATTGACTGTTTGAATGTTGTGTTCATGAGTGTCATCAATCAAGGTCTGGACATTGTTTTGGGTCAGTGGATGATTGGGGAATGGTTGCTTGAAGATGTCAATGCTCTGATTAGGGGGTGCATTGGGATTGTCTAGGATGAGGTCACCCTTTTCAAGCATGTCTTAGATTATGTTTTTAAGGGTTTTGGAGTTTCCCGTGTCATGTCCTTCAACATGGTGGTAGTTGCAAAAGTCATTTTCCCTATACCACGTAGGGATGGCACGTGAGGGATCAAATTGTGGAGGTGGTCAGATCTGGGGGAGATTGAGAGCCCCCTATTTAACAAGTTTTTCTAGCACAAATGTGTATGATTCTCTGAGAGGAGTATATTGTCGTTGTATGTATCTCTGCTAGAATTGGCAGGTGGCACTCTGAGATGTGGATGGCTTAGGCTGATTAGTTGAAGGCAAAGAGGATGATGGTCTAATGACCATAGTGTTAGCTAAAGCTTTAGACTTAGGATTGGATGATGAAGGTTTAGAAGAAGAGGAGTCATTGGTCTTAGAGTTGGGATTCTTGCTCTACAACTTGACTTTATTCTCCTCGATGGCACGTGATTCAAGTTTGTGGGCCATCGTGAAGGCTTCGTCGAAGTTGCGGAAGGTCTAAACCCGTAAGGTGGAAGAAATATGTTTGGCACAGGCTTGGGAGAAAAGTTTAATAAGTTTGGGTTGGGGTAAGGAAAAGGAGAGTTGGTTGATGAGGCCTCTCTAGTGAGCAATGAAGTCAGCTATGGATTCATCCTTGAATTGGCAGATAGAATAGAGGTCTGTGATTGAGACCTTCTTGGTGATGTTGATGGAGAAGTGATCAAGAAAGAGCTGGGCCAACTGTGTGAATGTGAAGAGGGAATGGCTGGCAAGGGAGCTATACCAGTCAAGCACAGCACCAGAGAGGGACATAGGAAACGTGTGTAAAAGCAATGCATCATCATGGGCAATAAGGTAACAGGCATGTCTGAATGCCCGTAAGTGCTGTTGTGGGTCTTCCTTGCTCTGAAAATGAAGAAATCTAGGAAGTTCCCACTGGCTGGGATATGGCCTGATTGAGACAGAAGGATGAATGGGCTCATTGCAAATTTGTTCGTATGAGAGAGCATTACGTGAGCCAAAAATGAAGGTCTCTAGGCTAGACATCTTGTCCATTAGCATTTTGATGATATATGTTGATGAATTGGTGGGTGGAGTGCCCCCTAGGTTATACGGCACTTGGAAGAGGCTAGAGGAGGCATATGACGTAGTTGGTTGTGCCTGTAAGGGCGCAACATAGGGATAACTAGTCGTAGAGATAGAAGAGGAGAATAAGGGTGGTTGGGTAGAAGGCATGGCTAGGCTCGATGTTGCCATGGGAGGTTGGATTGTGGTAACAGGGACCAATGGATAGGTAGCCACCCTGGTGTTGATAGGGGCCAGGGTAGGCAGAATAGATACAACTAGATTCTGGAAAGAAGTGGAGAGCGGTTGAGTGGGTTGAGGTTGATAGGGGGCTGAAACCCCAGTGGAAGTGGGCCCAAAGATGGAGGGAGAGGCCACACTTGGAAGGTTGGTCAAGGTCTGGTCATTGGTCGAGGTGATAGCTTGGGTGTCTAAAGGTTGAACTATAGACATTGTCGATACGGCCATAGTCTCGACAAGAGAGGTCAGCATTTCATAAATTGGATTGCCCAAGGAGTCTCGCATTCAGCTATGCGTGAGATAGTGTTGCAAGGCTTTGACGTTGAGGTCCAAGAATCATGCAAAATCTTGGTCCCCTTCTGGGACAATAGGAGTCTGGGGCAGGGTTGGGTGAGTAGGAGTTCTTTCAGTCTCTGAGTGGAACTCCATTATAGGATTGGTTATGGATGAGGTAGATGGAAGCGGTTGATGCCTCATGTGGTTGACTAGAGCCTTGGATTGACTGCGAGTCAGAACCATTCAAGGCAAGAAAGAATGTCCTCATAAGCTCAAACAAGCAGATAAGAATAGAAAAGATGAAGAACACAAGCAGATCCTAAATGTTAAATCCCTAGGAGTAAATTATTAGGATCATGGTGGCTTATGCCTTAGAAAGTGTGTAGGAAGATTTGGCTTTTGAGTTGGGTCCTAGAAGAGGTAGTCTATGGATGGTTTCAGGTTTGTTTAGGTGCTCAAGAGTCTGGGTTAGGTTTTGTACATGGCCTGGTGCTAAGGAGCAAGCTCCCCTCACTTCACGAGCCCAGTGATAAGCTGGTCTCGCTTAGCCAAAATATACTTTCCCTAGAGATTAGACTCTGCCAGAGAACAGAGTGGGCTTTCCCCTTGGTGATGAAATCCAAGTAGGATCATTGGGATGGGTAAGGTATCCGCTGGGTGATGAAATCCCAGTCGGGCCTTGTCTCAGGTAAGTTTTGATGTTTGATTTGGTGCAAGTGGTTTGGTTGTGTAACATAAAGTGGACTATGATTAATTCATGATGCGGTTTATTAATTACTAGGTGTGGACTAAGAAATGCAAACAAGCAGAAATGGAATGCAATGTATTTTAAGCCCCAAGTCAAAATGTTAAGTTCGGATGAAAACAAGTTGAGAAAGGGTTGAAGAATATGACTTTTGACTAGTTTGAAATGCAAGAAAAGAAAGAAAAGTTCTTTTTATTCCTGCTTATGATGTCATTTAGAAGAGAAGAAAGAGGTGAAAAGGGAGAAACCTAATGCACTTATATGAACAGAAAGAAAAGGAACCCAAGGAAGACCCTAAGGTCCCACCGGGCGTGGCAGAATGTTTCTACGCTAGATTCGCTTTTCACATTGAAGAAAGGGAAATGAGAAACTAAGAAGGAAATGGATGAGGGTTTGTACATACCCAGATTGTAGACGTGCGCACCAGAATTTAGACGTTGTGAGAACTCCTCTTTGGTTGTGGAGGATGACACCTGAAAGAGAAAACACTAAGACACGAAAAATGTTAGATGACAAAAGGGTGGACTGGTAAGCGAAGTCTTGGTCCTAGAAGCGCAAAGGGTTCTTGGAGGATGACAATCCACTGTTAGAAACAGAATGCTAATCAGAAATAAAAAGTGATAAATGATGAAAAATAGAAAGAAAGAACTTAAGGAAAATGCGTACCTATTTAGAAGTAATCTGCCTTTGCACAGTCATCGACATTGGTGATATTGCCAGGGTTAGTCAGGTAAGGTCACCGACATCGGTTAGGTTGCTGATGTCGGTAGGGGAAGTGGATGAGGTCGGCTGGGGTAGTAGTCAAGGATGAGTTACAGGTCTGGTCTTGGTCTGCAGACTGGACTGAGGCTTTGTCTGAGGGTCTGAGGGTCTGTGTGGGATTCAAAGGGACTGTTTGGGGTCTGAGGAGTAGTCTGATGGTTTGTGCAGAACTGGTTGGGTAGAGGGTACTATCAGGAAAGTGACTGGCTAGAACTAGAAGCACAAAGGGGGATGAATGAGAGGCAGGGGTCTGAGAAGGCTTTTCAGCCTCTTAGGGACAGACAGGGAAGGTCTAGGCAGTAGTTAGCTAAATAGATAAATGCAGATAAGAAATGAAATGGAAAACAACACTATGCTTACCTCTTGCCTACTATTTGAAGAATGGAGAAACCTGTTGTTAGAGCTGTTGAAGAACCTGCAAATGGAGCTATTTCTTGGAGCTGCTCTGCAAGGTACCTGTAGCTATTGGGGTTGTTGTGCGAGAGGGAGGAGAAGAAAATATGATTTCAAAAGTGTCAAGAGAGTTTTGTTCACAGGGGGGTAGAATGGTTTCAGGAATGGAGTTTTGAAGGCTGCCGACGCCAGCAGAATCACCGACGTCGGCCGCATGGTAGTCGATGTCGGTGGCAAAAGAATGGGGACAGAGGCTAAAATTAGCCTCTGTCCGTTCTTGCACACTGTCGGGTCAAGGGATCGTGGGAAAACGGTCGCGAGAAGGCTTAAATGGGCATGGGAGGAAGGATAAAGGGGAGATTTGGGGTAATAAAGGCTAGGAGAGAGGTGGGGGGATCCAAGGAGGAGATCCAAGGTGGCATGGGTGAGGTGGAAGAGGGGCCACTAAATTAAAATATTTAAGTTATATTAATTTAATGAATGGAGGGGACTAAGGTACGGGTTAGGATATGGGTCAAGGGGGACAAGGGGGGAGGACGAAAGATGACCAAGGTGCAGACACGTTTTGGGTGTCTACATGAAGCTCTATTATTACAAGCTTTCTTCATCATTGACCTTATATAATTTTGCTTAAGATATTTAACTCTTTGAATGACATATGTGATACATCTCCAATACTCATTAGATTTAATGTTTCGAGACATTATTACCTGATTCCCTTCAAGAATACTAATTTTATGGATTATTGGTCCAATGCAATTTATTTCTATTTTTGCAAGATAAACATAAATATATCCAAATAATCTTATAACTATTCATCTTCATTTTGTGACATTCAAAATATGCCATTTCTTGTATAGTCCCTTCCTTTGCAGTAGTCTTAGTACTTTGAGACTATTTTTCCTTTGTATCTTTCCAAATGGTGATTGATTCTCTCCCAACCCCATAAACCATCTAAGGGTTGCATCCTTGAGAGTGGTTGGAAATAGTTTTAGATTTTGAGCATATTGGTTGTAGTTGTAACTATAGCATATGATGTCAAACTCAAAGAGAAATGTATCATGATATTCACTAGCCATTATTTTGAATTTGGGAAAATTAGAGGAATATTTTTTCAATTGTGCATTACCTACATGGGTATTTTGGGAAATTCGAAGGTTGTGGCCTTAGAGTTTTCTCCTTGGTGGTCCCCCATGATTTTTTCAACTACTTGTAAAACAAATATTTTTGCCACCAACTTTTCAATTCTTTTTTCAATTTAATCCCAAGGTGCATAATGAATGGTGGATTTAGGATTCTTTAATGGATAGGAAAACCTCTTGACTTAGGGTGATGGAGTGGGACTTCTTATAAACTCTTCTATAAGTTTAACAATGATGTCTTGTTTAGCCAGTTCAATGGGTTTAACAAGTTATATAGTTTTGATTTGTTTTGGGGGATAGAAGGGTTATAAGTTATATTTTAGAAAGGATTTTGGGAGATGGTGGAGGGTGTTAAATACCAAATTCATGAGTGTAGGGTGACCAAATAGGCACCCTTTGGAATGGTGTAAATGTGTCCTTCTCATGGGTATGAAGATCCTCGTGTTCTTTGTTCTTGGACTATTTTACTGGTTCAGCCAAGAACTCCTCTATTGTTGCTTCTTCTACTTCAAATATCTAGCATGAATCAACTACAACTATATTTTTTTAATTTATAATTGTTTTCAGTGATTTTTCTATTGTTATAGATGGTTTCCCAAATTCTTCTTCCAAAGAGAAGTTTAATATTTTAGGAAAGATTCTTCCCAAGTAATCTCTCTTATGTTGCATACAAAAACTTCCACTTTGTTTTTTTTTTATGTCCTACCCTACATATAATTAGCCTAAAAGAGATATTTTTCTATTTTGCTTGCTCTAATTTACAAAAAAATAAATTTTAACTTAGAAAGCAGGAAATATTACTCTAAGAAAGCAAGAAATATTTTTCTAATAAAAAAGTAAATATTATTTTAGTAAATTAGGAAATCTTACACAAACTTTGAAGATTTTAATGTTCGACACATTCCCATAGAATGGTGCCAAAATGATAGGCAAAATCAAACCAAAATTAAACTTGACATGGTGGCATTAAAACCCAACATAGTTAATCCACAGGGTATCCACTTAATTTATTGATAATTCTCTTCATTAAATTACCAACCTAAGGTATATATATACTTTATTAAGATATCAAAACTGTATGTATGACACTAGACTCTGAAAATCTAAGGTACTATTTGTTGCATATATGGAAACACACTTTTTCAAGGATGTAAATTATAAAAATCAAATATGCTTATAGGATATGAATGACACAATTACAGAAATGTAAATTGGCTAAATTGATTTGTTAATTTAGATTATTTAGAAGCTTCTCACACTTGAATAGAAAATACTTTATCAATCACACATAAGAACAAAAAAATTGTAATGGAATTAACTATGGGAACTCAAAAGGTACATACACAACTATAGAATAGAAACACATAATAATTACTTAAGAGTGACCCCTCCTCGGTTGGACATGTGCTTAGATCCCTTGATTACAATTATTTTATCTCAAATCACCTCAATTGCATTGATCAACTCTATAGCACTAAAATGATCACTACAGTAAAGTATAAAATATTGCAATAGCTATGTCTAAGATAAATTCTTGATTTCTATCTTTTCAACACTAGCTATCACCTACAACTCTTCTCCTTATATAGGGGAGACAGATGCTTATTATCTAAACAAATTATAAGAGGTTATAGCCATAAGATTTCATAATGTTTCAGAAATCATATCTAAAAACCAAATGGATGTATGATTGTAACAATGAAGACATGGTCCAATTAAGTCTTCATATAGTTATAACAACTTCTTGTCATGTTATATGATTGTTTGGGTTCATTAGATGCACTATAAAATGGTTTGGAAATGATAGTTGGAGTTTTTATGGTATTGTAGAAAATGTCCACCTACAATAGTGGTTTTAAGTGGTCCCAATTAGTTATTATGAGTTCCCCTAGCTAGTGGTTATGAGTGGTTCCCAGTTGCTACAACTACTTTATGCCTCCATTATCTAGCCAACCAATGGCTACGAGTGCTAAACATTAAAAAAAAAATAGCATATTAAACTCAAGATTAATATGTGTATATATATACACACATTATGTGTGCGTTTATATATATATAGTACAAAAATGGAACATTTTGGGAAAATATTCTATAGGTAGATGAGGCTTATTTTAGTTCTCATCAAGGTGGTACATCTTGTATAATCCATGTAGAATAATTTCAACAAGGTCAAATCACTAAAAATTAAACAAGTAAACATCACTCAGCAAGAAGTTATTAAGGATTTTCATCACCATGAAAAATTCACTCCAGTTCATTGTTTAGATGCTTCTAATGAGGACTTCTTTTGTGAATAACTAAATGTCTCTCCTTCTACACCTTCCATTAAGGAGAACCAAACTAATAAAAAGTTTGAAAAGGTGTATTTTTCACTTCTCTCACCTTCTCCTCAGAGTTTTGAGGATTTCTCTAGAATGGTTTCAATCAAGAATGGTGAATTTATCTACCAGTGAGAACATGATCCCATGGTCGTAAAACATTTTGGTCATAATTAAATATGCAAGAAAAGTAAATATATATTTTCCCACTTTAATAATTACATGAAGTTAGTTAGATTCAAGAAGAAGTTCTCAGTGGTGTGTAGAAGAATAGTGTCTTGATATATATTACAAAGGAAAACCATATCGAATGAAAATAGGATTCCTAAACACTAATTGGTTTGAATAAGGTCTAGATAGCTTAGATCAAATTTAGAAAATATTTTAGGAACCTATTTATTCAAAGGATCATGAATTGAATTATCCTAGACCACTCATTGAAGATTAGGGAGTTGAAAATAAGTTAGATACCAAACTTGTTAAATCTATTGAATAGAAATGCATCCAACAAGTGTTTTAAAATATTGATGAAACTAAAGAGAAAGAGGTTCTTAAATTTTCTCATGAGAATTATGAACTAGTTTCTATCATGGATAACACTCCCATAGTGAGATCCTCCTCTTCTTCTCATTGCTTTAAAGAAGATGCTCACAACTCAATCTAAGAAAGAGAAATCATTGAAGAGTGCAATGAGAAGCCCATTTTGTAGGTCTCTCAAGTCACAATATGGGCCTTATTTTAAAAAAATATGCTCCATTTAGTTCCCTCTAAATTTTTCAATAAATAAATTTGAATGATTTATAAACTAAAATTGTGGCATCAGGTCAGTTGTGCCTCATAGGCATGTTAGGCATGATTCTCCTCTTTACATTTTATAGGTCTTCCAAGTCATAAAAAGTGGGATTCCTTTTTAAAAATAGTATCCTTGTAAGTCCATATATATGTTTCACCAAATAAATTCTCATTTTGGAGAAATTAAAACTTTAGCATCAAGTCAACTAGGCCTCATAGGTGCACTAAGAGAGATTTATCCATTTTCTCATTCTTTCATATTTGATCTCTATTTAAACTCCCATTTGATGCATTGGAAATCTCTCATCTCAAGTATCATTTTATTTGAAGTTTCAAAATCCTGAACTTGATATATTTTGTGAAAAAATCTAAATGTAAATCTAACAATTTAGCCCCATGTGACCAAGCCTAATGGGCATGAAATGCAATTCTCCATAACCCAAAAGTTAAATATTATCAAAATATAAAAAAATAGTTCCAGATTTTTTTTCATCCCAAATATCATCTTTGTATAAATATTTAAAGTCTCAAATGTGATATATATTTCATAAAATCCAACTGAAGATCTAGAAGAAGCATGCCCTAAGAAGCATAATAAGGTTAAAATACATGTTTGAATACAAAGATAATATTGCAGCTTTATTATTTTTTCCATAAATTTTTTCATACGTACTTTATTTTGGATCTTGTTGGAAGCATTACAAATCTTTTGCATTGAGTGATCCAATGATGTGAAATATTTGTTCCTCAAAGACCAATTTTAGCTAAAAAACAAAGGAGAAATATTGTTCCGATAATACCTCACAAATGCGCTAGTCATGATTTCTCCATTTGTACATAACTTTCACATCTGGGCTTTGTTTTATCTCCCATTCAAAAAATTATAAATATCTTTCAATGAGAAATGTAATGATGTGAAATATTTTTTATCCTCAGAGACATTTTCAAATGGGTTCACTTATCAACTTTCAATCAAATATTCATTTACAAAACCTAGTTTCAAATATTAATGCATGGCACACACATGGTGGGACTATAAATAAGATTTCATAACTCTACCACCCAATGGATAAATCTCAATGGGCCCACTTAGTGTTTTATTTGTCAAATATAAGTGTGTCATTTATACTTTGGTGGGTTTATGTTAAGTCAATGTATTATATTTGTCTAATATTTAAGTCACTTTATTAAAATTTTAAAGGTGAATGTAAAATTAGAATAAGAATCTAGGAAAGATTAGTTATAAGAATAATAAATGTCAATTCCATCTTCCTATGTGTTTTAAATAGGAGAGTTGGTCAATGTACAATGGTTATTTTTTTCTCTCGGCAATATGAGAGGGCTTTCTACAATGTTGTGTTGTATATTTTTTTTAGATTTGCTAATTGAATAATAACAAGTGGGTGAGATTAATTTCAAAAAAATTAGGCTTTATTTTTCTTTATTTGTGAAATTTACATTTTTATTCATGAATACAGAATCCATTAAATTATCCATTATTCCTTCATTGTACATGAAGTTTTTATTTCTAAAAATTTATGTAATGAATATTAGTCAATGGACTTTGTGCCATATGCATGAAATCTAATTCAAGAAGAGATTGTGTGCTTCTAGTAAACCTTTTGTTCCCTTTCCATTTTATATTTCCCTTTCCATTTGCTATCCCAAAAATTATTTTCACGTGAGAGGAATAATTCCCAATTCATTTTTGCTCGATCCAAATTATTGGGTTATCTTTTGTGTTTATTTAATTATGTGTTTCTCACCTTCACACCCATATTCTCACATTCTCCTTTCATTTTCAATGTTCTCCACTTTCTTATTTTTGTCTCATTTTTATGTTTTCTGGCCTAAAGCACTAAAACCCCTAAAAAACTAAATCACATAAGGGAGATGACCTTATCAAGCATAGATGAAAATCACCCCTCCCATGGTGATTTATCTAATGTTTTAAAATTTTGTTGCTGTTCATTGGTCAAATCAATGAAATAAGGAAAAAATAAAAAGTGACCAAAAAAAATACAAACATTATGGTATTGGATTTTTGTGTAGATTCCCCTCTAATTAAAATAAAACCCAAAAGTTAAAAATACATGATGATAAGTATCAATGGTGGTGTGGATTTAAATATCATCATGGCCATCTCTCCTGACATGAAGAATTAAATTCCTTGATTTCCTCATTAAGTCTCTTAAGTGTTTGGGTGATGCCTTTCATTTCCTCTCATTTGCAATTGGAAAGGGTGGAGGTTGAGCAAGGCAGTGTAGATGGATAGGATGACTCAGTTCTATCATGGTGAATTTATTGGTTATAATGAATGAAAGGTGAGGATAGTAGAGTTTTGGATAATAAATATTTAGAATCTTATAAGGATCTTGTCAAAAATATGATGAAGGATTTAGGTACTACTTATGGTCATATAAGCTCAGTTACTCTCCCTCCTCCATGTATGGATGATTTGGACTTTGATAGGGAAGAAGCCTTTATAATCAAGGATATTATTATAGATTGAATGATATAGTAACCATATTTTTTATAAAATTATATAAATTTAGAGGGACTAGGGGCCTGCATAATTTTCCCCTACTCTTGATTGATACTTAAAATCTTGGTATCCAGCCTATGAATTGATATATTCATAACATATAATCAGAGTTTTTAGTATTTTTGAGATTGAAGGAATCATTGCATCCTCATGAACACATGTAGAAATGTGAAATTTGGAATCTCTCCATTGAAAATTTTAATTCATGGATGTTGATCGTGAATTCTCTACCATTTTATCATGGTTTTGATCTTTGGATAATTAGTGATTCATCATTAACTTTATTTGGTTATTGTTAGGTTATTTGATCATGATTTTTATATTTTGCTATGCATGGTAGTTTTGTGGTGGAAGGGTGTTGTCTCTTTCATAGGATTCTTGGATGGATTTTTGACATTTATTTTTTAGCCTTGGCTAGCAAATCTTGCAGTTTAACACTAATTATTGAGTCTTGGCTATCAAATCTTACAGTTTGACACTTATTATCAAGCCTTGGATAGAAAATCCTATAGTTTGACACTTTTTCCCTAGGATAGGTCCATCTCCTTATGTATTTTTACTCAAAAAAATGTCCTTAAATTAGATAAAATTGGACAAAATCAAACTAATTATGTATCTTCCAAACTATTTTTATCTAGAGGCTAAAACCTTTCTCATAGGTTTCCAATAACATTATGGTCTCTCCATTTATTCCTGGTCTCTCTGGTGGTTGAATGCTTAAATTTTCAAAATGTTCCCTTTGTCTTAGTCCTTTGGGTTAAAGGGTTAAGTATTTTTAGAAAAGGTGTGAAGTTTATAGGTGATCTCTTTTGCAAGGAGAATTGATCCTAGCTCACTTGCCAACAACTTCAAAACAAATTTCATTTAATTAACTTGGATGTAGAGGCTATTGTATAAATTCAAGGTTCCATACCTGATGAATATTTGTACAAAATAGGGTTCAACTCCCTTGTTCCATGATGGAAGGATTGGCATTGACCTATGGCCACCCCCTTCACTTGAATTCTCCTTAACTAGGTTATAAGTTTCTATCCCCTCAGCATATTCCATATGGAATGCTCAACCTTAGATGGAATCTCCATTTTAGACATGGGGTTTGGCCCAGATGCTTTAATGTTGTGTGGACTACTATCATTGAGCCCAAAAAACTCATTTTTTATGGTGTCTCGTTTATCAGGGCTTGCCTGTGGGTGACTAGCTCAAGCATCTAGTAGTCTCAAACCCCATCTAACTATCTTGTCAGCAACCAAAAAAATTTAATCACCTTCTTTGGTTTTACTCTCACACATAATCTATGTGGTATTAGATTCACTCCCTATTTCAACCCTTTTGACCTAAATTTTTCATGTGGAAAATGGATCTCTTGGGGAACTCAGCTCTATTGCCTGCAAAATACAATAGATTTTGGTAGATCTTTCAAGTTGATATTTTATTTCAAATATGAAAAGCTAGAAATTATGTTTACTTTAATTAAAAAGAGCTAGAATGTAATTTTTTATTACTAACAAAATTATTATTTTATCTAATGTTACTCTTCATATTCAAATCCAAATTGATAAATTCTACTTGAAACTTAACCACCTCTAGCATTTTCTCAACCATTGGTTAAATACCCCATGAGGTTATTCATGAACCTCCTAAGCCTCCAAGATATCCTATGCCTACCTAAGGATGAGGGTGTATACCACTATAGCAACATTATAGAACTAGACACAAGAGTCATTCTCCTCATCAATCACCACCTCATTGGTCTTCCCCATGATGTGGTGGTCTAAGTGGCTCTTCTAAATCTAGAGGTGACATCAGGGGTTAGGGTTCTCCTCTCCTAAATCATGATGGTGACATCAGGGGTTGGGGTCCTCCACCCTAAGGCAATTTTTTGTGGTAGACTCTGGTGATCTCTCCTAAAAGATACCAAGATGAGACATTAGAAGCTCAGCAAACTAATGGTTGAGATCCCTTACCTATGGATGAGGATCCTCCTGCTCTGGGAGGATGGGGTGACAAGCCTTAAGACCTATCATTTCCACCACCTCCCTTAATGTTCATTTTTGTTGCATTTGGTTAATGGTCTGCTTTATTACTTTATATTCCTTGCTCTTTATGCTTAGCTATTAAACTATTAATGTGATGTTTTTTTGTGTGTGGTCATTTATTGACCACCTTTTAGAATTTTCCTAAGGTGTTTTTGCCTTCAGTGTGGTTATGCTCATGGGGTGTGACTTCTCCACCCATTTTTTTGTATGATTAACATTGTGCCATAACCTTGTTTGATTAATATATATATATATGCTCTTCAATCAAAAAAATTATCAACCACCCCCAAAATTTATATAACTAAAGCTAGTACAGTTTGTGAGGCTTATTTTTCTATAAACTTTTCCTATAATTGAATTAATTTGATATTTGAAACTCCAAGTGAATTTTTTTACTAAAAATTGAAGAGGATGCCTAAAATATCATTATAGAAAAACCCAAAATTATTTTTATATGATTCTTAAGATATGAAAAAATTTAATTGTTTATGTAAAATTTCATTAAATGTTTCACTAGGTTTTCCTACGAATCAAACTAATTCAATATCACTTTATCAGAGTTGATTAAAAAGTTTTAAATTTTCTAGATTATCTTTTATACTATGTCAAATTCATTTGTACATAAATTTTGCATTTTTCATTAGAAAATTTTTGTAATTAAGTGTTTTGCATGTTTTTCTAGTTTAAAATTAACATAGTTTTCATTGATCCTAAGATCTTTCTACCATATTCCAAACATTTCCATGAAAATAACTACTGTGTTTGGAAGACAACTTAGTCAAAACTCATCTTAAGTTTGAAAACTTATGGCATGTTGTGCAAGGCACTTTTTCTAGACCTAAGACCAATGTTGACCAGTAGTGCAATTTTGACAAAGTAAATCACAAGGTGAAACTGATAATAATGTTTGGTGTTTTGGATGAGGTCCAACCTCATATCTAAGATTCTATAATTTCCAAAGATACATGGGATAATCTAATCACTATGTATGAGTTGAAGAATCAAAACCAAATTTTGCTCTTATAAATTTAGTCGCACTGCCTTAAAATGAATAATGAAGAGAAAATTGGAATTTTTCTCTGTCATATTTTTGAATTACAGACCTCACTATAATCATAAGCAAAATTTGACTTATCTTCTCTCATTCTCATTGTCCTAAGAGGACTTTCCTATGCATGTAAGGTTTTTTTGACCATTTTAAACATCTCTAATCAAAAACCCACCTTTGGTTAGTTGGTCAACATGCTACAACAAGGATAATCTATGCAAAAAAATAAGATACTAATGATGATCATGCCTTTCCAATACATTAGAAGGGAAAGAATCCCATGAGGCCTAAAAAATTTCATCATAAGCAGCAGCAACAATGCAAAAACCATTCATCTTCCTAGAATAAATGCCTCATTGCAAGAATGGATATGAGCTCAAAGACTATTGGTATAATGCATTCACAAATGACTCATCCAAAAATAATAAGCTATCAATGCAACAATCACCACAAGGAGTGAAGACAAAGCCAAAAATTTTAAGATGGAAGAAGAAACCTTCCACATTGTAACAACATGGAAATATTATTGAATGAAAAAATACATAAGATGAATATTTTTTCTATTTTATATAGAGAAATGAGGAAATCCCTCATCAAACTTTAGTCTAGTATGTGGACTTAGGTGTCACAAATCACATGATTGGGTGGAAATATTGGTTCACCACTTTGAACATTCATCTTACTACAGTCAAATTTATATAGGTGATGGTCCATCCTACAACATCCAAGATATAGGTGATGTTTTCTTTCCACTTGACTAAAATTCTTGTAAAATTATATAATTTATTTATGTTCCATGTTTAACAAATAACTTATTATCCATCAAACAATTACTATATCACAACCTTAAGGTTAAAGTTGATCGTAAAGGTGGCAAAAATATGTCTTGTTTTAAGGAAAATCCAAAAGCTTGAAAATTATTGCATGTCATTTTGAATTCAAAAAAGTTTGATATCGATATCATTCATAATGAAAATCAAGATTTAGTAGTCAAGTATAATGACTCATCCAATCTCTAGCATCAGAGATATGGTCATTTGAGTATTGGTTATTTTCTTACACTTAATAAGCATGATATGGTGAGAGGCTTACTCTCATTAAATAAGACCATTGATTTGTGCTCTTATTTTTTAGCTAAAAAATAACATAGGGGTCTTTATGGTATTAATACATATTAGGAAAGTGATCCATTGGATCTAGTGTACATTAATTTGTATAAATATTTCACTTCTAGTGTAAGTGGATTCAATTATTTTATTCTTTTTTATGATCACATGCAAAATAAGTAGGTTTATTTTCTAAAAATGAAGGATCATGCCTCTGATATCTTTAAATATTTAAAATATCTAATGGGGAAATAATTTGGTCATCATATACATGTCATTTGCTCATATTGAAGGGGAAATAACTAGTAATGAGTTATCTACATTTATTAAGGAGCGTGGCATTCAAATACATTTGAATACTCCTTACATGCCACACAAAAATGGTGTATCTAATCAACAAAACTATACCATTGTTGAAATAATACAATGAATGTTGAATGATGCCCACTTAGAATGTCCATATTGAGTAGAAGTAGTTGGCACATCAATTTACTTACTAAATCATGAACTTGTAGTATCTCTCAATTGAATCACTCCAAAAAAACATGATTAAGGTATAAACCTTTTATTTCTCATCTTCGTGTTTTTTCAATAGATCATAAATTCATATTATAAAGAGAAAAAATAAAAAATAGATGAAAAATCCTTGAAATGTTTTTTTCTCGAATATAGCAATGAGTCCAAAACCTATTGACTCATGGATCCTAACACAAGGATTTTGACATAAGTAGAGATGTAATATTCAATGATAAAGGTGAGTTTAGCTCACCTTCCACACCATCACCTTGTCCAATAATTTTTATTTTGATCCCTTTTGATGATGATGAAAATGATGAGGAGGAAGAGATGGTGGTGGTGATGATGACAACCTCTAACTCCATCATATCCAAGTACCACACCACATATACCCAAGTGGTATATTAGGATCATATGAGATGAAAAGTTGGATGTAATCCTAAACACTTCAAATTCAATGTTATGAACTCATATGATGGTGCATGATAAGGTGAACTTATCCTTATGAACACAATTGTTTAGAATTTTCAGCCTTCAATGGTTAAAGAATATTTATAGTCTAAGCCTTGAAAATATGCCATGGATGCAAAGTATCAATCTCTCATGAAGATTATCACTTTAAAACTTTTTGATGTTTCAATAGGTAAAAATATTATTAGTTTTAAGTGGGTATTTAATACCAAGTAAAATTCAAATATAAGTCTTGACAAGTATAATACAATACATGTAGCAAAGGGCTATGCATAAAAAGAAGGCATCGATTATGAGGAGAATTTTACCCCCACAACCAAGATAAAGACTATCAAAATGGTATTTATTATGGTTTATCAATTTGGGTGGAAGTAATGTTAAATGGTTATTTCCTTAATGGAGATCTAAAATATGAGGTCTATATGACCCAACTAGAGGGATTTGTAACACATGGTCAAGACAAAAAGGAATGAAAATTTATCAAATCTCTCTATGGTATCAAGTAGGAACCTAGAGCCTATTTTATTAAGATTGATGAACTTCTTGTGCAATATGGATTTAATCTAATTCCATATGATCCAAATCTCTACCTCAAATATCAAGGGGGAGGTTTTAATTCTCATTGTGTATATTGACAATATAGTCATCATTGATAATTTAATGAATATGTTTGTTGCTATTAAAAATGATCTTAAGTGATCATTCAACATGAATAATCTTGGGATTTTGCACTACTATATTTTATTGAAAGTGGGGTAAATGAGAAATTGAATCTCCATGTCTTAGATGAAGTATGTCACCACTATGTTGGATAAATTTTGGATGATGGATTATAATCTTATTAAAATACCCATGGAGATAATATTTTAATTTTCCATCTCCATAGTTAAATTCTATAATCTATCATTAGTTGATTGGGGGTCTCATTTACTTAACCTACACAATGGTAGATATCAATTATGTTGTTAGTTATCTTTAAAAATTCATTCAAGAACCAAAGATGGGTCTTTGGAAGGCAACAAAATGAATGTTGAGATATGTTCATGGTACTATATAAAATGTCCTAGAATAAAATAATAATGATGAATTATTTTTAACTAGATATGCAGACATATACCATGCAAGATCAAACGACATTAGGAAATCCACATATGGATTTTTTTTCTTTCTAGGTTTTTCAACACCAAATTTTTCCCTCCATATTTTAATTATTATTAATTAAAATGATGTAAATAATTTGATGTAAAGTTTATTTTTTATTATCATCTATTAGAAGTTATTAACGCTCACCAAGGAATAATAGTGCACACCATAGAATGTCATAAACTAAATAGTAAATATTCCATGGTAGCAATAAAAGTAGTGTTGGGAATATTTCCCATATTAAAAAGTAAATATTTATCATAAATGGTCATGGTAATGTCAAAATATCATTGTCATGGTAAAAGGTGACTAGGCTCTAGGTGGTTCCAAATAGATAATATTTTATATATAATGATTTTCAAAGAGTGATGTCATAAATATTTTAGATTAGTTCATCTATTATTATGAAAATTCTAGGAAAAATTTGGTTTGTCATTAGGAAAATTTTAGGAAATATTAGATAAAGTCTATTATTAGGTGATTAGGTGGGGATTTTGTTTGGTAGGTTGTGCCATGTCAAAACTAATCCTACCTAATATTGGTTAGAGATTATTTATTGTATTATCTTGGTATGAGGTGGAACACCTTGAGATTATATAAAATGATGTATACACTCCCCTTCACACACAACAAAAGGAGACAACAAGGCATGCACAAGGAGATAATAATATGGCACACACAAGGAGGCAATAAGAGGGAAGAAAATAAGAAGGATAATCCTAGAGTCTTAGAGTTAGAGTGTGAAGGAATTTATTGGGTTTTATGAACATAAAATTTCTCCCACAAAGGCTATTAAAAGTTATAGTGAGTAGAGTCCATGTGGAGGTGGTAATACTCGATGGAATCCAGGTTCACCTTTTTGGGTGGAAATTATACACACACGATTCTAATAATATAGTTATTTGTTATATTTTATTATTTTATAAATTATTTGTACCATTTTTCCTATTACTAATGTATTATGTTTATTAAATTTTCACTAGAATCACACCACCATAACAAAGCTATGCATTATTAATATAATCATATCACAAAGAGTTCCCAATGAAATATTTCTTGAGTGTTGGACTGGGTCAAAATTTTTGGTTTCATTGTTGAGATCATTCCTTAGTGGTGGTAGAATATATTTGTGTTGCAATTCAATATATAGTTATTGTTGGGGTAACCTTAATCCTTCAATGAATAAGAGTTTCCTATATTTAGTCTAGTCTTACTATGGTAGTTCCAATTTAACCATTCATAATGTTTACCATAGTAATTTCAATTTTTAGCGTGGTCATTCTAATTTTAGTTATGAAAAAATTTACCATAATAAATTCAATTTTTACCACAATGATTTTAGTTTTAAAAGTGAATAGTGTTTACTACAGTAAATTCAATTTTTACCTAGTCATTTTAGTTTTACTATGAATAGTGTTTACCATAGTAAATTCAAGTTTTATTGTGGTCATTTTCGTTTTTTTTGTGGTCATTCTAGTTTTTACTCAAGTTATTGTAGTATTCACCAATGTTTTGAAAATAAAATAAAAAGGGAAAAAATAGAATAAGGAAAAAAAACATATCCTCTTGCATTATTGGTTTGGTAATTTTTTGTGGCTATTTTACCATAAAAATGCATTGTTAAGCACTTGGGTGGTGTTTTACTATGTTAAATTGCAAGTTGAGGCAAATTTTATTTTTGGCAAAAAATAACTATATTTGATAGAGTAGGATAGGTAAGATTCCTATTTTTCCATCCCAATCCAATGAAAATGTTATTTCCTTCATTGAATAATTTAAAAGATCTTGTAATTATAATGGGATTATAAGGAAGGAACAATGGGAAAAAGTTCTTAAAATTTTTTATGGTTCAACACTTACATAGTTTGAGACATTGTTAACCCTAGAGTTTGATAAAAATTTATAAATTATAATCAAGACCATCAAAATGTGTACAATAATGTAGCTAGAAACCAATACAAGTAACTCAAGTAATAATAAATTATCACGTGCCAATAGATCTAACCCATACATGCACACCCAACTGACACCAAAAACAAACATGGTGCATGATAATAGAAATAGTCCCTATATGTGCACCTAATAATGTAGTTAGAAAGATAATAGAAGTGACTACACATTATTTTTATACATGTCCAAGTCTATATGGTTTTTGGGATAAAGTAGTTGAGTTATGATCTATAATTAGCTTCTAACAAGTAGTTGAGAAGTAATAGAAAATGGCAAGGTAGTTAACCCTAAGCTAGACAATACATTAACTGAAAAGTGTACAACACCCAAATTAACTAATGATTGGTGGCAGTTGAGCTACCTAATGACATGTCAATCTATTTACAAGTCTATAAAAGGCAAGCACTTGAAAGATTTGGAGTGGTGATAAAATCGATAGGAGGAACATTGCCAAAATATTGCGTGTGTGTGTGTGTGTGTGTGTGTGTGTGTGTGTGAGAGAGAGAGAGAGAGAGAGAGAGTTCTAGGAATAAGAGGGATAGTTAGATTTATTATGATAATTTTAAGTGATTCTGAGCACATTGTAATCCTTGTAAACATGGTTTGTTGAGTAATAAAAAATGTTGTTATTATTGTGATCATGTTTTTGGCCTTGGAGTATTGTTAATAGGCCTAAAATAATGTTGTTACTATGTTTAATAATGTCTTGCTTATTGAAATGATGAGTACTTAAGTAAAGTTATGTTTCTATGTCTTAGTTCATATGAATGATTGTTGGATATATGTGTCACTAGGAAGAGTATAATGTACCCTCTAAGTAATCACACATGTAAAGATAGGTGTGAAAGATAATGAATGAAATCACCATTGCTGACTAACCTTGACCCTTCTTGGTTTTATCTTTAAACCTAGGGTGAGTTCACAAGGAAATTTGTGTGATATATTGGTATAAAAATAATAAGTGTTGGGATGCACACGAGACTAGGGTGTAGGTAACTAATAAACTACCAATATTTTGGTTCCATTATTGATACTTGATTGAATGTTTTGGTTTCATAAGATAATATTGAATATTGGTTGAAGCAACTACAATAAAAAAATTTAGATAATCACCCTAGTCGTAGTGGTTAAAAGTAAAGAGAATAGGTGGAAGATAACTTATACAATGAACTTTATAAGGTGTTATTTTACAAGCTACCAACACATATGTATGCATGGCCTATAGAATATTTTATGAACTACAGTAGAGACTATGGAAAGAAATACACTTGGAATAAATAACACGTGGAGCAATTGAGGAACCTAGATGTAATGTGGACCAGAGTCATTGCCATTTAATGGCATGTTGTGTTGATATATATGTACTATAATATATTTTATCCATGTATTTTTGTCTTGAGGAGGCCAAATACCATTTTTCCTTGAACCTAAAAATTGTTACCTTAAACTAGCTATTATAGGAGATCAAAAATTTGATGGTATATAATGGGATATAGATAAATTTACAATGGTTGATTAAGTTCTTATTACATGAGCGGTATGAAAGGTGGAAGGTGAAAAGGAAATGATGTCTACAACTTAAAAAGTAATAAAATATTTAGCATGAAAAAATCAAGTGAGCATGAGCTCCAAAGGTGAAAATATGATTAAGTTTAATGGAAGATTATGGATGAAAAGGACCTTATACAAAGGAAAGAGTCTGACACGAGAGATGTCATGAGGACCTACATAGAATGAAATGACATGAGGAATACTAAATATGCACTTGATTGATGAAGAAACATGTGCTAGTGAGTTAGAGTGAACTCTAAAGAAATAATCTAAAGTTATTATAGAATCAAAATACATATGAGGAGATACTACTATAGAGATGCTTGGTTACCATTTACCTAAAGTACATGCTCATCACTTTACCCATAACAAAAAGAAATTAAACAATATGTTGATCATCTCTTAGGCATAACATATTGTATAACATAATAAGGGGAAATAAGTGTGCTACAATAAATCATTCACTACCAACCACTCAAATCAATGGTTGCATGACCTATGTAAACTTTGTGCCTAATGATAATTGGTATTCCATTGATAAAAGGGGGTTTATACCCTTAGACATGTAATATAACACAAGGCATAATAGTATGAATTGGAGCACTAGTAAAAATCCAATAGGCCATCCAAGTGGTGAAAGGATTTGTAGTATAGCCTATTGCATAGCTAGAAGGAGTAATGGGAGGTACCCTTTGAGGAAACTAAAGTTTAGGTACACCTTTAGTTGTCTCACCAATATAGTGTAAACCTCAAACACCAATGGCACCTGTACCTAATCCCTAAGCCCATTATGAGATGTCATTAATTTTTCCTAGATATCATGGAGTCGATAATGCCATAAAACATGTTCATAAGTGCAAGATCATGTGGTGTGAAAAGGTATTTATGTTGTTATAATGTAAGGTAAGCTTATTTTCCATAACTCTATTGGATTGTGCTCACACTTGGTACCAAAATCTTCATCTAAACCAGGCCATTATGTATTATGACCTTATGAAGGTAGTCTTTTTAAGGTAATTTGACCCTCCTAAATTTGAGCAGCAAAGTATTATTACAGTAAAGGAGATCAAGCAATATCTGATAGAGAGTGTCCATGTATATGATGATAGGTTCAAGACTCTAATGTCAAAACTCTCCTTTGATATTCATCCAATATAATATGCACAATGGTTTGTTCAAGAGTTTATTTCACCCTTTTGACATGTCTTATCAATGAAGACATTCATAAAGGCTCAAGAGGCCCTTGAGGTAGCTTCAAGAGTTAAAATTGTTGGAGGTGTGAATGGCCTCAATACCTTTCTAGCTTCATAATCTTATAATTAATAGTGCCCATGATAGTAGGATCAGGTTATGGTGTGTATATTTTGAGGTCAACACAAATCACCTCAATGGATTCCTATTTTCATAAGATTATAGCTAATAGTTCCCATGACACTAGGATCAGGTTATGGTGTGTGTATTGTGAAGTCGAGGGTCACAATAAAAACTAACCCAAATGGAATGTGAGGGCCATACTGATCTCTCATATAATTTATTAAGAGATTCATGATGTGCATAAGTCTCCACTACTTTAGTGTGAAATCCAAGCAAATATATCCCTATATTGTAAAAAAATTATGCTTCTACCCATAACACTAAGGACTATAAGGTGATTAATGAGCTTTATGAGGTAAGAGACCAAGGTGCATAGAAAATTACATCAATTCCCTTTGACAAAATTATGGTGGATATGGGAAATAACATGGTTACAAAGGTCATGGTGTGAGACACAAAGGTGGAAGGTTCCCCCCATGCACTAGATATAAGGTGGGTCATCAGACCACTATAATAAAACTGTCCAAAGTATCCCACTTGTGGGTACTATTGAGGTGGCCATAAGGTTTAAGAGTGCCCAAATTTATATGCAAAGCTCACACACAAGAAAATACATGAGAATAGCACTAACATGATCAGGCTTGAGTATAACTCAGAATAATGGGTCCCTAAGGCAAAAATCAAGAAGAATACTAGCCCCAAGGTGAAAATAACAACTCATAGTGGCCTATATATGCAACCAAAATTAGCTCTGAATAAGAAGCTTAAAATGGGATATGAACCAAGAAGACCTAAAGATAAATTAGTGCATATAATTCCATATATAATAACCTATCTAGATGGATCACACCAAAAAGAGTTATTACACAAAGCCATGATTTTCATATATGATCTACAAGGTGAGCTTCAACTTTCCTGAGACTTCAATAAAATCATAAGGTAGGAATGCCAACCTAAATAATGTGAGTAGTTAAGTGACCTCATAGATATACTATCTCTCCTTTGCTTCAAATTAATGATCCTAATGCTAAAGAATATTTTGGCTAACTATGTAGGAAATCATCCAATTGAACTATCTATGATAGATCTAGAGTAAGGGCATGAAATAAAAATAGCCTAGAATGTAGGATACGATTGACAATAGCTCATCAATGTAGACATCAATGAATGGTCAGTCTATTAGGGTGTGGAGCTAAAAGCTTCACCAAGGAGCACACTTTAACAGGTTCGGGTCTACACAGACACTGGCGTCGATTAGGAGCGATCGACGTCGGTCAAGTGCAGTTGTAAAGGCACCGACGTTGGCAATAGGTCAGCCGGCGGCAGTCACAGGCAAGCAGTAGGAACCGGCGTCGGTTAACTGTGCGTCCAGAAAGCTATTTTTGAGGACAGAAGTGAGTGTTTGCATGATGAGTTTAAGTTGTAGTCTTAAGCTCGCGTCTCTATTATTAGTAATATTATTTTTATAGCCCTTGTTCAAGAGGCTTAACTGCTTATTGTAAGTGCATGCTCAAGTTTCCTAATTCTATATGTAGAATTAGATTTTCTTAGCTTTATGTGAATTATTGTAGAATTGGTATGTTGAAGAACAGTACAGAATTGAATCAATCCAAGTTTGTTGGAGTTGATTGTTCTTGAGAGAGAGAGCTCTTGAGGAATAGAGATCTAGTGAGATATCTATACATCTAGGAGAGGTGTGGAAGAAAGAAGTTTCTTCAATTGTATTCCTTTTGTAAAGAGTTTGTTAATACAAGTTTTTAGGGTGGTTTCTTATATCTCTTGTTCTTGCTATTATCTCATTCTAATTACTTGTCTATCTGATTTATTTCTGCATTTATTGCTTTCACAAGTGTAATCTATTGTTGGTTGATCCCCAACAAGTGGTATCAGAGCCTTGGTTGCAGGTTTAAGAGCTGATACCAATAAGTGGTATCAGAGCTTAGGTTCACTAACAGGTGGTTTAGATCTATGTAGTGTGTATTGATTACAGGTTCTCATAGGGGTTTCTGCAAGGATTTCTATTTGAGTGGGAGAAGCAATGGCAGATGAAAGTAAATTGAGAATGGAAAAGTTCAATGGCAAAAATTACCAACATTGGAGAATGTAGATAGAAGACTCTCTGTATTAGAAAGATCTCTACTTACCGTTAGGTGGGGTTGCAAAGAAGCCCAAAGACATGGAGGATGAATAATGGGAAGTTCTTGACAGAAAGGCTCTGGGGTCTATAAGACTGAGTCTAGCATCCACTGTGATATCCAATATATCAAAAGCAAAGTCTACGGTAGATTTGATGACTACGTTAGCAAATTTGTATGAAAAACCCTCAGCTTCTAATAAGGTATATCTTATGAAGCAGTTATTTAATTTACATATGAATGAAGGTGGATCTGTTTCTACTCATCTGAATGATTTCAATAGAATTGTGAATCAATTAAGTTCAATGAATATAGTGTTTGATGATGAAATAAAAGCTCTTTTAATATTATGTTCTTTGCCTGAAAGCTGGCATGGCTTAGTAATGGTAGTAAGTAATACTGCATCTGCATCAAATATTTTGAAAGTAGAGGATGTTGTTAGTGTTATCTTGAATGAAGAAATTCTTAGGAAAAGCACAGAAGAGACATCTGGGAATGCTTTAAGTTTTGAGAGCAGGGGAAGGCAAAAAGAGAAGAGCAAGAAAGGCAGATCAAGATCCAAATCTAAGGGAAAAGGCAGATCTAAATCCAAAAATGGCAGAAGGCCACAATGCTATAATTATGGAAAGATGGGGCACATAAGTAGAGATTGTTGGTCAAAACCTAAGGAGGACAATCAGCATGAAGGAAAAGAAGAAGCCAAGGTTGCAGGTATTGTACAAGATGCTTTAATTTTCTCTCTGCATAATAATATAGAATCTTGGGTGTTAGATTCTAGTGCATCTTTTCATGCTACCCCTAACAGGGAATATTTTATTGACTATATCCATGGAGATTTTGGAATAGTGTATCTAGGGGATGATGAGCCCTGTAAAATAATTGGCAAAGGTAAAGTGCAGCTGAAGATGCAGAATATCAACACATGGGTGTTGAGAGATGTGATGCATGTTCCTAGCTTGAAGAGAAATTTGATTTCTGCAGGAAAGTTAGGGGATGAGGGTTGTACAGTAACTCTCATAGCAAAATCTTGGAAGGTGACCAAGGGTGCACTTGTTATGGCCAGAGGTAAGAGAGAAGGTACTCTCTATTTGTGTAATTGTGTTACTAACAAATCTCCTTCTGTATTATCTACTTCAGATGTGGATGCTAAATTGTGGCACTCAAGGCTTGGCCACATGAGTGAGAAGGGGATGTTAATTCTTAAGTCCAAAGGTATGCTTTCAGATTTAAAAGGCATAGATCTAGAGTTTTGTGAGCACTGTGTATTTGGAAAACAGAAAAGGGTTAGTTTTCTCAAGACTGGGTCTACTAAGAAGAGGCATAAGTTGTAGCTTGTTCACATAGACGTGTGGGGACCGGCTCAGGTTGCTTCCATTGGAGGATCACAGTACTATGTATCTTTCATAGATGATGCTACAAGGAAGGTATGGATCTATTGTATTAGAAGAAAATCTAACATATTTGAGACTTTTAAGATTTGGAAAGCTATGGTTGAGAATGAAATAGGTAAAAGATTAAAGTGCCTAAGATCTAACAATGGCGGTGAGTTCTACAGTTATAAGTTCAGAGATTATTGTTATATGCATGAAATCCACAAGCAAAGGATGGTTCCAAAGACACCTCAGAAAAATGAAATTGCTGAAAGGATGAACAGGATAATAATGGAGCATGCAAGATATATGAGATTGCATGCTGGTTTGCCCTTACAATTTTGGGTACAAGCTGTTGACACTGCAGTATATCTGATTAACAGAGGACCCTCCACAACTTTGGATGGTGGTATTCTAGAAGAGGCATGGACAGGTAAAAAAGTTGATCTCTCATATCTCAAAGTTTTTGGTTGTGAAGCCTTTGTGCACATAGATAAAGAAAATAGAAAGAAGTTTGATGCTAAGTCTATGAGGTGCACATTTATTGGCTATGGCCCAGATGATTTTGGTTACAGATTGTGGAATCTAGAAACTAACAAGGTAATTAGGAGCTGTGATGTTGTTTTCAACGAAAGAGTGATGTATTGTGATCAGCTAAGGAAGTTGAATCAATCTAAGCAGAGCAATGGTGAATTGGACGAGGTGAAGGTCCAATATGAGCTCGTGGGAAAAAGAAATAATCACTTGCAGGAAAACATAGAGACCGATGTCGGCAGGTTAGGAACCGACGTTGGCAGTACAAAAATTGGCGTTGGCCATACAAAGATCAACATCGGTAGGACAGACACCGAGGTCAGTCAGACAGAACCGACCTCAGCCAGTAACAGGTCTGGAGGTGACCGAGGTCGGTCACTATCAGAGAATTTGGCTGGATAGCGTGTTGTGAACGAGTCTCAGACACCCATCAAGAGGTCAGAAAGGGTGAGTAAGCCTCCAATCAGATATTCTCCTTCTTTATTTTATCTATTGCTAACTGATGGTGGAGAACCAGAGAGTTTTGAAGAAGCAATACAGGTGGAGTCCAAGAGTCAGTGGGAGTGTGGCATGGTGGAGGAGTTGGAGTCCTTAAGAGAGAACCAAACATGGGATTTAGTTGAATTTCCAGCTGGTAAGAGAACACTCAAGAACAGATGGACCTATAGGTTGAAAGAAGGCGAGAATGGATAGATGAGATATAAGGCCAGATTGGTAGTGAAAGGATTTGCACAAAAGCTAGGTATTGACTTTGGTGAGATTTTTTTTCCTGTTGTTAAAATGACTTCTATAAGGGTTGTATTGTCTTTGGTTGCTTTCAAGGATTTGCATCTTGAGTAGCTAGATGTTAAGACAATGTTTCTTCATGGAGATTTGGATGAGGAAATATATATGGAACAGCCAAAAGGATTTGAGGTCAAAGGTAAGGAGAATTTTGTGTGTAGATTGAAGAAAAGCTTGTATGGCCTCAAGCAAGCTCCTAGGCAATGGTACTTAAAATTTGACAGGTTTATGACTGAGCATGGCTATAGTAGGTGTCAATCTGACCATTGCATGTATTTCAAGATATTTGATAACAGTAGATATATTATTCTATTGTTGTATGTAGATGATATGCTGGTTGCAGGATCTCACATGCAGGATATCTCTGAGCTTAAAGTGAAATTAGCTCAAACATTTGCTGTGAAGGATTTGGGAGCAGCAAAGAAAATCCTTGGCATGAGCATTAAGAGAGATAGGAAAAATCATAGGTTGATATTGTCTCAAGAAGATTATGTGGACAAGGTGTTGAAACGGTTCAATATGCACGATGCTAAACTGGTAAGCACACCTTTGGCTGGACATTTTAAGTTGAGTAAAGAACAATGTCCTAATTCATATGATGAGGTAGAGTACATGAGTAAGGTTCCATATTCTTCCGCAGTAGGGAGTTTGATGTATGCAATGGTGTGTACTAGACTGGATATTGCCCAAGCAGTGGGAGTGGTAAGTAAGTATATGGCCAATCCAGGTAAGGAACATTGGAAAGCAGTTTAGTGGATCCTTAGATATCTGAGAGGAACCAGTAGTAGGCACTTGTGCTATGGAGGTTCAGATACTTCTCTACATGGTTATGTAGATTCAGATATGGCAGGTGATTTGGATGGCAAGAGGAGCACTACAGGTTATGTTTTCACTATAGGTGGAATGGTGGTTAGCTGGATATCTAAGTTGCAGAAGGTTGTTGCCTTGTCAACTACAGAAGCAGAGTATATTGCAGCCACAGAGGCTAGCAAAGAGATGACATAGATGACACGATTCATGGATGAGCTTGGTAAGGAGCATGAGAGTTGTAGATTGTATAGTGACAGTCAGAGTGCAATCCATTTGGCTAAGAATTTAGCCTTTCATTTAAGAACAAAGCACATACAGCTAAGGTACCATTTCATACGACAAGTATTGGAAGATGGTGAGTTGAAGCTAGAGAAGATCCATACAGATAGGAATCCTGTTGATATGTTAACCAAGCCAGTTACAAAGGAGAAGTTGAATCTTCATTCAACTTATGTTGGTCTTCATGATTGAGTTGAAGAATGGAGGAGCTAGAAGATGTTGTTGTACAGGTACTAGTGCAGTTGTTTATCTCCAAGTGGGAGATTGTTAGGGTGTGGAGCTAAAAGCTTCACCAAGGAGCACACTTTAACAGGTTCAGGTCTACACAGACACTGGCATTAGTCAAGAGCGACCGACGTCGGTCAGGTGCAGTTGTAGAGGCGCTGACGTCAGTAGTAGGTCGGTCGCGGCGGTCACAGGCAAGCAGCAGGAACTGGCGTCGGTTACCTGTGCATCCAGAAAGCTATTTTCGAGGACAAAAGTGAGTGTTTGCATGATAAGTTTAAGTTATATTCTTAAGCTCGCGTCTCTGTTATTAGTAATATTATTTTTAGATCCCTTGTTTAAGAGGCTTAACTGCTTGTTGTAAGTGCATGCTCAAGTTTTCTAATTCTATATGTAGAATTAAATCTTCTTAGCTTTATGTGAATTATTATAGAATTGGTATGTTGAAGAACAGTACAAAATTGAATCAATCTAGGTTTGTTGGAGTTGATTGTTCTTGAGAGAGAGAGCTCTTGAGGAATAGAGATCTAGTGAGAGATCTATACATCTAGGAGAGGTGTGGAAGAAAGAAGTTTCTTCAATTATATTCCTTTTGTAAAGAGTTTGTTAATACAAGTTTTCAAGGTGGTTTTTTGTATCTCTTGTTCTTACTATTATCTCATTCTAATTACTTGTCTATCTAATTTATTTCCACGTTTATTGCTTTCACAAGTGTAATCTATTGTTGGTTGATCCCCAACAAGTGGTATCAGAGCCTTGGTTGCAGGTTCAAGAGCTGATACCAACAAGTGGTATCAGAGCTCAGGTTTACTAACAGGTGGTTCAGATCTGTGTAGTGTGTATTGATTACAGGTTCTCACAGGGGTTTTTGCAGGGATTTCTATTTGAGTGGGAGAAGCAATGGCAGATGAAAGTAAATTGAGAATGGAAAAGTTCAATGGCAAAAATTACCAACATTGGAAAATGCAGATAGAGGACTATCTGTATCAGAAAGATCTCTACTTACCGTTAGGTGGGGTTGCAAAGAAACCCAAAGACATGGAGGATGAAGAATGGGAAGTTCTTGACAGAAAGGCTCTGGGGTCTATAAGACTGAGTCTAGCATCCACTGTGATATCCAATCTATCACAGGCAAAGTCTACGGTAGAGTTGATGACTACGTTAGCAAATTTGTATGAAAAACCCTCAGCTTCTAATAAGGTATATCTTATGAAGCAGTTATTTAATTTGCATATGAATGAACGTGGATCTATTTCTACTCATCTGAATGATTTCAATGGAATTGTGAATCAATTAAGTTTAGTGAATATAGTGTTTGATGATGAAATAAAAGCTCTTTTAATATTATGTTCTTTGCTTGAAAGCTGGCATGGCTTAGTAATGGCAGTAAGTAATACTGCATCTGCATCAAATATTTTGAAAGTAGAGGATGTTGTTAGTGTTATCTTGAATGAGGAAATTCGCAGGAAAAGCACAAAAGAGACATCTGAGAAGGCTTTAAGTTTTGAGAGTAGGGGAAGGTAGAAAGAGAAGAGTAAGAAAGGCAGATCAAGATCCAAATCTAAGGGGAAAGGCAGATCTAAATTTAGAAATGGCAGAAGGCCACAATGCTGGAATTATGGAAAGATGGGGCACATAAACAGAGATTGTTGGTCAAAACCTAAGGAGGACAATCAACACGAAGGAAAGGAAGAAGCCAAGGTTGCAGGTATTGCAAAAGATGCTTTAATTTTCTCTCTGCATAATAATATAGAATCTTGGGTGTTAGATTCTGGTGCATCTTTTCATGCTACCCCTAACAGGGAATATTTTAGTGACTATATCCATGGAGATTTTGGAATAGTGTATCTAGGGGATGATGAGCCCTGTAAAATAATTGGCAAAGGTAAAGTGTAGCTGAAGATGCAGAATAACAACACATGGGTGTTGAGAGATGTGATGCATGTTCCTAGCTTGAGAAATTTGATTTCTGCAGGAAAGTTAGGGGATGAGAGTTGTACAGTAACTCTCACAGTAGAATCTTGGAAGGTGACCAAGGGTGCACTTGTTATGGCCAGAGGTAAGAGAGAAGGTACTCTCTATTTTTGTAATTGTGTTACTAACAAATCTCCTTCTGTATTATCTACTTCAGATGTGGATGCTAAATTGTGGCACTCAAGGCTTGGCCACATGAGTGAGAATGGGATGTCAATTCTTAAGTCCAAAGGTATGCTTTCAGATTTAAAAGGCATAGATCTAGAGTTTTGTGAGCACTGTGTATTTGGAAAATAGAAAAGGGTTAGTTTTCTCAAGACTGGGTCTACTAAGAAGAGGCATAAGTTGCAACTTGTTCACACAGACGTGTGGGGACCGGCTTAGGTTGCTTCCATTAGAGGATCATAATACTATGTATCTTTCATAGATGATGCTACAAGGAAGGTATGGATCTATTGTATTAGAAGAAAATCTGACGTATTTAAGACTTTTAAGATTTGGAAAGCTATGGTTGAGAATGAAACAGGTAAAATATTAAAGTGCCTGAGATCTGACAATGGCGGTGAGTTCTGTAGTTATAAGCTCAGAGATTATTGTTATATGCATGGAATCCACAGGCAAAGGATGGTTCCAAGGACACCTCAGTAGAATGGAATTGCTGAAAGGATGAACAAGACAATAATGGAGCGTGCAAGATGTATGAGATTGCATGCTGGTTTGCCCTTACAGTTTTGGGCATAAGCTGTTGACACTGCATTATACCTGATTAATAGAGGACCCTCCATAGCTCTGGATGGTGGTATTCCAGAAGAGGCATGGACAGGTAAAAAGGTTGATCTCTCATATCTCAAAGTTTTTGGTTGTGAAGCCTTTATGCACATAGATAAAGAAAATAGAAAGAAGCTTGATGCTAAGTCTATGAGGTGCACGTTTATTGGCTATGGCTTAGATGATTTTGGTTACAGATTGTGAAATCTAGAAACTAACAAGGTAAGTAGGAGCCGTGATGTTATTTTCAACGAAAGAGTGATGTATTGTGATCAGCTAAAGAAGCTGAATCAATTTGAGCAGAGCAATGGTGAATTGGATGAGGTGAAGGTCCAATATGAGCTCACGAGAAAAAGAAATAATCACTTGCAGAAAAACACAAAGACCGACGTCGACAGGTTAGGAACCGGCGTCGACAGTACAAAAACCAGTGTCGGCCATACAGAGATCGACGTTGGTAGGACAGACACCGAGGTCAGTCAGACAGAACTGACATCGGCCAATAACAGGTCTGGAGGTGACCGAGGTCGGTCACTATCAGAGAATTTGGGTGGACAGCATGTTGTGAACGAGTCTCAGACACCCATTAGGAGGTCAGAAAGGGTGAGTAAGCCTCCAATCAGATATTGTCCTTCTTTATTTTATCTATTGCTAACTGATGGTGGAGAACCAGAGATTTTTGAAAAAGCAATATAGGTGGAGTCCAAGAGTCAATGGGAGCGTGGCATGGTTGAAGAGTTGGAGTCCTTAAGAGAGAACCAAACATGGGATTTGGTTGAATTGCCAGCTGGTAAGAGAACACTCAAGAACAGATTGACCTACAGGTTGAAAGAAGGTGAGAATGGATAGATGAGATATAAGGCCAGATTGGTAGTGAAAGGATTTGCACAAAAGCCAGGTATTGACTTTGGTGAGATTTTTTCTCCTGTTGTTAAAATGAATTCTATAAGGGTTGTATTGTCTTTGGTTGCTTTCAAGGATTTACATCTTGAGCAGCTAGATGTTAAGACAGTGTTTCTTTATGGAGATTTGGATGAGGAAATATATATGGAACAGCCAGAAGGATTTGAGGTCAAAGGTAAGGAGAATTGTGTGTAGATTAAAGAAAAGCTTGTATGGCCTCAAGCAAGCTCCTAGGCAATGGTACTTAAAATTTGACTAGTTTATGACTGAGCATGGCTATAGTAGGTGTCAAGCGTGTATTTCAAGAGATTTGATAATGGTAGATATATTATTTTATTGTTATATATAGATGATATGCTGGTTGCAGGATCTCACATGCTGGATATCTCTGAGCTTAAAGTGAAATTAGCTCAAACGTTTGCTATGAAGGATTTGGGATCAGCAAAGAAAATCCTTGGCATGAGCATTAAGAAAGACAGGAAAAATCACAGGTTGATATTGTCTCAAGAAGATTATGTGGACAAGGTGTTGAAACGGTTCAATATGTAGGATGTTAAACCGGTAAGCACACCTTTGGCTGGACATTTTAAGTTGAGTAAAGAACAATGTCCTAATTCATATGATGAGGTAGAGTACATGAGTAAGGTTCCATATTCTTCTGTAGTAGGGAGTTTGATGTATGCAATGGTGTGTACTAGACTGGATATTGCCCAAGCAGTGGGAGTGGTAAGTATATGGCCAATCCAGGTAAGGAACATTGGAAAGCAGTTCAGTGGATCCTTAGATATCTGAGAGGAACCAGCAGTAGGCACTTGTGCTATGGAGGTTTAGATACTTCTCTACATGGTTATGTAAATTTAGATATGACAGGTGATTTGGATGGCAGGAGGAGCACTACAGGTTATGTTTTCACTATAGGTGGAACGGTGATTAGTTGGATATCTAAGTTGCAGAAGGTTGTTGCCTTATCAACTACAAAAGCAGAGTATATTGCAGCCACAGAGGCTAGCAAAGAGATGATATGGATGACACGGTTCATGGATGAGCTTGGTAAGGAGCATGAGAGTTGCAGATTGTATAGTGATAGTCAGAGTACAATCCATTTGGCTAAGAATTCAGCCTTTCATTCAAGAACAAAGCACATACAGCTAAGGTACCATTTCATATGACAGGTATTGGAAGATGGTGAGTTGAAGCTAGAGAAGATCCATATAGATAGGAATCCTACTGATATGTTAACCAAGCCAATTACAAAGGAGAAGTTGAATCTTCATTCAACTTCTGTTGGTCTTCATGATTAAGTTGAAGAATGGAGGAGCTAGAAGATGTTGTACAAGTACTGGTGCAGCTATTTATCTCCAAGTGAGAGATTGTTAGGGTGTGGAGCTAAAAGCTTCACCAAGGAGCACACTTTAACAAGTTTGGGTCTACACAGACACCCGCATCGATCAGGAGTGACCGACGTCGGTCAGGTGTAGTTGCAGAGGTGCCGACGTCGGTAGTAGGTCGGCTGACAGCGGTCACAGGCAAGCAGTAGGAACCGGCGTCGGTTACCTGTGCGTCCAGAAAGCTATTTCCAAGGACAGAAGCAAGTGTTTGCATGATGAGTTTAAGTTGTAGTCTTAAGCTCGCATCTCTATTATTAGTAATATTATTTTTAGAGCCCTTGTTCAAGAGGCTTAACTGCTTGTTGTAAGTGCATGCTCAAGTTTCCTAATTCTATATGTAGAATTAGATCTTCTTAGCTTTATGTGAATTATTGTAGAATTGGTATGTTGAAGAATAGTACAGAATTGAATCAATCCAGGTTTGTTGGAGTTGATTGTTCTTGAGAGAGAGAGCTCTTGAGGAATAGAGATCTAGTGAGAGATCTATACATCTAGGAGAGGTGTGGAAGAAAGAAGTTTCTTCAATTGTATTCCTTTTGTAAAGAGTTTGTTAATACAAGTTTTTAGGGTGGTTTCTTGTATCTCTTGTTCTTGCTATTATCTCATTCTAATTACTTGTCTATCTGATTTATTTCTGCGTTTATTGCTTTCACAAGTGTAATCTATTATTGGTTTATCCCTAACATAGTCTATGACATTCTAGTAGACACAACTGTGCAATTAAATATCTTCATAGGGGATGTTTGGCACAATATGGGTTTTACCTTATGACCCTAACCACATCTTATGTTCATGGTAAACTACAATGCCTTTAACCTATAGTGCATCTAGGCGTATGTGTGGCTAAATTGTGGTGTACATACCTTTCATATTATATTATTGCATTTCTCTATGTTCTTATTATGGTTATCCTATGGAATTACCATGGCTAAGTAGAGTATATATAAGAGTTAGTGGTTAGTTTTTATCATCATATTGTGAATTCTACTCTTATGGAATTATTGTGGAGGTTTCCCCCTTGAAATGGCTTAGTCATAATTATCAAATATTCTTATATTTTTTAAATTATTATTATATATGTGATTATTTTACTCTTAATTTTATGATATATTATTCCATTATTGTGAAACATCTAAGTAATTTCATTATAAGTGGTATTAGAGCATCGATTTGGGCTAGTTTTTATGATGTTTTTCAAATCTAGTGTTGTGGAAATTAGAAGAGCTGAAGGATTAAAAAAATAACTTATGATGGAGTAATTAGAATAAATTAAGGATCTAAAAAACATAACTTATGGTCCATTAATAATTTAATTTTTTTGCCATTGCACTATTGTTCGAAGTCTTTTTCAAAAAAAAGTCTAGAATTTTTTTTGGCACCCTTGTGCAAATTAACAATCATTAGATTCATCTCAACAAGATAATCACAATAGTATAATTTATTGGTAAATTTTTTTTGTGCCCAAAAATCCTTCATCTTATTATTTGTGCATTGTTGGTCCTTGTCATGGTTTTTGACAATAATCAAAAATGTCAAAAATAATAAAGAACAAAGTTAGTCAAAAACTTATTATTCATTTTTCTAAGAAAAATTGATCAAGGTGAAATCAAAAAATGCAAAATATTTATGAAATTTTGAAAATAAGATTTTCTAAGGTTTAATTTTTTAAAAATTGCTTAGACTCCCCATCAAACCCTGGAGGCATGCTTGCACACCTAGTGAAACCTATCGGTGTTGCTAACACCTCTGGTGGGGTCCAAGTACCCTATCTACACCAACAGTTAGGCTTGCAACCCATGAAAACACCATCATCAAGACTCATCGATGTTACAAGAACAATTGATAGATTCCAATCTACATAAACACCCATCAAGCCTCAAGTACCCTACATGCATAACTTAAAAACCCACATTTTTCACTATTTTGCCCTTTTCCATCCATTAATGGTGTTTTCTTTATGCATGCTAATAAAATATATATATTATTTATCTCACCATTATTCCTTACCTCTTTGCTCTAAATTTGGCTCTCTTTTCCATGAATCTATCTTTCTCTAATTATTTTTCCATTTGCATGCTTGTAGTCACCTGCCATCCACCATATTTCCTAGGGTTTGGAGCTTGTAGAAGTGAGTCATTTATCCTCATTTTCCATTTACTTTCAAAATTTCATGATTTATTTATATCTAAAATATTCTCTCATTTTTTAACTAAGGTTTTATAAGATTTTTACATCATTCTCCAAAAAAAACCCTAATTTTACCTCTAACACCCTAACATTTATCTACAACCACCCTCCCCATTTCCTTCTAGTTTACATCCTCCTTTCACCTTTCATTTTGCCTCTTCTCTTTATGGATCTCACCTTAGGTGAAGACACATAGGTAGATCCCACAATAGGTGTAAACACCTTATTAGACTCCAAGTGGTTACAAACACCACTATCAAAACCTGATGATAATGCTTGCACTACCAATGAGACCCAAGCCCCTTACAAACACCCTGTCAGACTCTGAGCACCTTGTAAGCACTTTTCCTAAGAAGCATAGTTTTTGTTGGTTTTCTTGATAGATCCTCTTGGTCAACTACATTCTAGTATAGGTTCATCTTAAAATTGTTATTTTATTTGATGTCAACATCTAACACCCCTACCAAGGGTACCCCAAATAAGAATCCTCCAAGGAAGATTATACAAGGAGAATAGGAAACATAAATGAAGTATTTATTTTAGGGTGTCATTCCTCCATCAAGTCTTGAGTCAAATGTTGAAAATATAATGAATATAGATATAGGTCATATCAATATGAAGGATTTATTAAATAGAATTAATGTGGTATAAAAATAGACTATGGTTAGAGTATTCATGATAATGGGTTAACAAATGCATATGCTTGTCTGACCTCAGTGTAGAACCCACAATTATTCCTAACCCTAGCTAAACATTATGATCTAGAGAAGAGGCAAGTGTTAAACCCTAAAGGAGAGTATGTCATATGTTTATCTCTAGAACATATCTATAAGTTGTTTATAACTCCCAGAATGAGATTCTTATGCAAACTTATCCCTTGCTTCAAATCAACAGGTCTAGGATGATATTACTAGTTCTTGTGCGAAATGGTAAATGAACAATGGCTCACTAAACCCAAACATTTAATAACCTAACTTCCAAATAACATTCTTAGTTTTGAGTTCATAATTGAAGTAAACTATATGATCACACTCTTACATAGGGTAGTAAGAATCCCAGAGGTAAGATACTTCTACAACTGGACATAAAAGCACATTTGGATCATTCTTTAGAATAAACAATATATCAACTAGGGTGAACTAATTGTTGATTCAATTCATAAGTAACTATTTAAAGTTAAGATAACTTCTAAATTCTACATGACTTCATATTTTGTCTACATAATTTTTATAAGGGGGTTTTATGGTGGACTAAATTAGGTGGGAAACATCAAGACCACCAAAATATATGAATACTACTTTCAGCTCACACTGAATAAAAGTGCTCATCATTTTTAGAGGGTGAATGATGCATTTATTCAATATGTGATTCAAATGTTTGCAATTGAACCTTATAACATGAGGATTTATATAGAATCAACAATAGAAAATGATAGGTGGGAGCTTGGTTCGTTAGTTCCCAACTTTTTCTTATCTAATTATTTATAGATGTGAGTTGTCACCTTACATGTTCCCTAGGTATGTTGATGATAAATGGGCCTTGATGAAGTTGGTAAGACAACTAACTGAGACTCATAAATTTCTAGCTAGTAAACATAAATCAGGAATAAAAATTTATATTTCTATTGGCATATACACATGTTCATCATTGGCTAATGAAAATATAGTTGAATAAAAAATAACATGTGTCACTGTAAGACCTTTTGAAAGCAGGGCTTCATTTGATATAAGGGGTTTGATAACACATGATATCAAAGCTAAATATCAACATGTTCCTCATTTTAAGGACTATTGGATGGACTTTAATGATGATAAGGATGTGAGAATCAAGTATTTCTCATAATTCACTATGAAATAGGTTGTTGAATTTGGGATTGAAAATTTCCCTTGGAAATAATTGATGATGAAGATGCTTTGGATCCCAATTTTGAGAGAGAAAAGATTAAATCAAAATTAATTTTAAAGATTGATTACACTAAGAAATAATTAGTTTCTATTGTAAGTAGAACTTAAGCTATTCTTGATAGAACATTGCAATGGTTGAAGAACAAAGGAATATATGTTGAGCAAGCAGGTTTCCCACCACCACCAGCAATAGGAGATAAACTAGGGAACGTTCACAAACAATAGCAATAGGAATAAGCTATAATATCCCAAGTAACATAAAGTGAAAATACTCTGAAGATAGAAGGAGAGATGGAAAAAAAATGATCTCTATAACTGCTTCAAGTTCTAGACCTCTTAAGTTGAAGATCAAAAGGTTAGGAAAGAAATCCTCTTGTTCTCTTATTACCTCTATTGTTAAAGATGTTTCACTTGATAATTTTGTTCAACCATAGATGTTGGTAATAAATACTACTTGATAATTACTTGCATTTGACTCCTTGTTGTTACCAACATCTTTAGCTCAACTTGATGTTTCTCTCCCTCATTATCCTTTGCCAAATTCTAAGTTTATTCTAAAACCTTCACCAAAAACCCCAAATCCTTTGGTTGAAGAAGGGAAAGATGAAATAATATCATAAGAAATCCAACCTCTTGAAAATATTATTCCTTTTATTTATACTTCCAAAAAATATGAATTTGTCTAGATGCTCTCTTGTCAATGTTGAAGTCCAAAATTATCTTGATCAAATAGTAAAGAAAAGGAATAAAGTTGTAGAACTACAAGAGATTGACTTTAGTGTAATAGGTTTTATTCCTCCATGGGTAATCAAGAAACCTAAAACTATTATGAGAAAAATCAAGGAGAAAGGAGAAATATATACAGAAGTGGTTGTTCCTCCTATAAATAAAAACAAAGATAGTGTTGATACTTTAGATTATTAAATAACGAAGATACATTTTGGAAAGGCCACAAGAGAGGGAATAAAATAAGATGTTCAAAATGATATTAGAACTCTATTCAAGAAATGGATCACAATAAAGTAACCAAATATCAACTCAAAAATAAAGTTGAATAATTGATAGCAGTGGTTCAAAAATTGATCAAGCCATTTCAATCTTTCTCTTCAGTTGTTCATCAGATATCAAATATTGAAACATTGAATGTGGAAAAAGAAATTTAAACCATGGGTAAAATGACAAAAGATTGGTTAGAATAAATTTTACAACTAGGAATCATCTCTATTCAGACTATAATGGATCTATGTTTTGAGATCCAATTAGAGTATGATGACACATTAAAAGTAGAAAGTATAATAAAGAGGTGCAAAATTGGGAAGAGTTGCTTCCTGAGTTGAAAGAATTCTAAAAAGCTAATTTAGATGATATTGTTTGAGCAAAAGTGATTGAGAAAAATGAAGTTATATATCTCACTGAATCTATTAGAGCTAGAAGATTCATAATACATATCATCAAAGAAGGTATCAAGAATTTATTCAATTTCAAATCCATGGTAAGAGATGTTATTATTGAAATAATAGGAGCCTTTGAGAAATTAAATTATACAATCACCGAAAATGACAGTAATGTAATCTCATCAAAAATTATTGTCAACCAATTTAAGAAGAATATTGAGGAGATTCTGATTCCAACTCTACTTTCAATTATAAATCAATTCATCAATTGGTCAAGTATCAATGCGACTTAGATAATCTCAATGTGATAGTGAAGAAACATCATTCCATTATTAACAAAATGGTGGAGAAACATTGTGATGAATAGGTGGGGTTCACTTACTCAGATGGTTCAAATGAAGAAAATGTTTTTGAGATAATGCATAGATTTGGAAAATATCAAAGTGAGAAAAATAATCTTCGATAATAAGAAGAAATTCCTATTGTCCTCAGTGAAGAAGAAGTGGGTTGATGCATCAAAGATTTTTCTCTTGAGTACCTAACTTAAAATTTTTAAATCATGTTTTGTATTTGTGATCTGTACATTATATCTCATCCAATTATACTAAGGTATTTTTTTAATTTTTTTAAGTCGTGAAAATTTGTTATTGCATGTTTTCAAGTTGTGTAAATTTGATAACATAATTTTTCAAGTTGTAAAAACACTAAATCAATTTTTCAAGTTGTAAAAACACTAAATCAATTTTTCAAGTTGTGAAAATTGCTCAACACATTTTTACAAGTTTTCAAATGTGCAAGTTCATTAATGTATTTTTACAAGTCCTTAATATGCAAAAAAGGTGGTTATGCACTGTAACCACCCCGTTCAAGCTATAAATATGAGCTAGGGGCCCATTTTTAAGGGTATTAACAGTTAAAAATTTTGGAGAAATTTTTTGAAAGTGGAAATTACGTTTGTAATCCCTTGAAAATAAATACAAATGAGATATTTTTTAGACTTTGTGTTCAAATATTTATGTGCAGATAATGTATGTATTTTGCTATTTGCATTTTTATCTTCAGAATGTTATCAAAGTTATTATAAACTAGTTAGTAACCATGCAAATTCCATTATAGTATTTATTTGTGAATCATTAATTATTATTTTCATTTTGAAGAAATCTCGGTAGAGTTAGGAAGAAAATACTTTACATTTTAGCAAAGGAAATACAAAAGGATCATCATTTTATGTTATCAATAATATGGTCATTTTGGTGTATGTTATGCATTTTTATAAATCTTTTCAGTGTATGTTATGCATTTTTATAAATTTATTTATGTCTTTCCCATCCACTAAATTAAAGATATTTTATATTAGAAATTACATTCCATTTCCTTTGACATCTCCAATAAGTTTATGTATTATGCATGTTAGTTTGTTGTCCTTCTTATCTTTTCATAATATATTTCTCCTGTAGATTTATCTATCATCCTTTCCTTTCTCCAACCTTTTTTTACTTTCACATTAGAGGTACTAACCTATTAAAGCCCAATTTTATTGTAAATATTTCTCTTTACTACACTATTTTGGATTTTAATAAAGGTAGCTCTACCTATTAATAGGAGAGGGACTTCATCCCCTAACTATTGATGAGAAATTCCTATTTTTCCCTTGAAAATTTTATGTGCCAATGGTCCTAATACTTTTGGATGCAAAAAAGACTAAGACACTTCAAAAACTCCTCACAAGAATGTCATGGAGTTTATAACTTCAAATCCATCAATTTCTAAGGTGATTCAACAAATTTAGTCAAAAATATAAATCATGGTGAGGAAGGATGATCTCGATGCATTAAAATGGGAAATGGATTATGAAGAATTAGTTGTCAACTCTAAGTGATCAGTTGACCATTATTTCAATGCAACATCCGTAAAATAATCTTCCACAACTCCAATCAATTTCTCTCAACCTAAATAATCATAACTCTAATACTAGTTCGAAGCACATGTTGTCAAAGTAGAAGCGTGAAAGATTAATGGTAAGGATTCACTCACTTGGATTGATTAAATAGATAAATTGTTTAATCTAAATTAGACCACATGAGCACAAAGGGTGATCATGACATCACTCTATCTAGAACCTGAGAATTTAGTTTGGTATAGGTAGTTGTGTGCTTAGAAGAAAAAAAGGGTGGTCCTACTATTCAATGTTTAAAAAGGAGTTATAGATGCACTATCACAACAATGTCTCAGAAAAAAACCTTAGTTAGTTGGCATAGTTTTGAAAAAATATATTGTTAAGGATTATATTTATTAATTATATGATATATTTGTATGCATGGATGACATCAATGAGAACAACATGACTGACCTATTCTTGGGGAGGCTCAAGGATAGAATCTAAGTTGAGGTTTGAATGTTTAATCAAGCATTTGTTTCTGAATCCATACCATTTGTGCACCTTGCAGAGGAAAAATATTTGGTCAAAATAAATGCTTTCACTCATGGCCGTGAATGAAATTTCATAGTACTATCATTTTTGCAACTTAAAAAAATAAACTCTCAACAAATTGAAGATAAGTGTGCCAAATGGTTATGTTTTGGATATGATAGAAAGTGGATCAAAGGACATAAATGTGATGAAAATATTTTTTTATACATTGAAGGAGCTAATGAAGATGAAGCATATGATGAGGCCTATGGTAAAGGTATGGAAGAGTTAGAGGAGGAATCTAAATATTCTCATTTTCTATCTCATGTCATGCCATTTCATGTATAATTAATCCTATAACTCTTATTATGGTGGGCTTCCTTAAGAAATATAAGGTGAAAGTGTTGATTGAATTAGAAAGTACACATAATTTCATCAATAGTAAGTTGGCTACTCATTTGAAATATATTATTTATCTATCTATAGAATTTTAAGTCATGATTACATATCGTGGCATGGTCAACTATTCAAGAAAATGCCAAAGTATTAATATTCTCATGTGGGATTACCTACTTAATTATCCTATATTTTTTATTTCCATGGGTATGGATGACATTATTTTGGGAGTACAATAGCTTACAACTTTAGGCACAATATAGATGAATTTTTATAAAATATCCATGCACTTTCATTCTAAAGGTAGGACATTTGAACTAAGGGATTATGGGAAAAGTCTCCCAATTCGTTAATTCACATCAGATGATTAAAATTATTTAAAAAGGGGATGAAGGATTTAGATCACAATTATTTTTCATAGAAGTTTAGCCAATAAATCTGTCTATACATCCTAATTTATGAATGATTCTTGATGACCACCCAATAGTTTTTAGCATAGTACCAAAATGCCTACTGCCATGCAGATAACATGATCATGCCATAAGCCTAATTTTGGGTAGTACACCATTGAAAATTAGACCATACAGGTATCCATATGCCTATAAAATTGAAATTGAAAAGATGGTACATGAGATTTTGGAGGCATGTATTATCTGACATAATCAAAATGAAAATTTTCTCGTAATGGTCATAGTGTAAAAGAAGGATGACACTTGGAAGAATTACCCTAATTATAGAGAGCTTAATAAGTACACCATCAAATATCAGTTATCTATTCTAGTAATTGATGACTTTTAGATGAATTACATGGTGTTATTTATTTTATAAAATTAGATCTTCATTTTGTGTATCATCAAATTTGGATCAGTCATGAAGACATCCTTAAAACATTTTTTAGAACTCATGAAGACCATTATGATTTTATGGTCATGACTTTTGGTCTCACAAATGCATCATTTACATTTCAGAGTTTGATGAATAGTATTTTTAGGCTTTTTCCAAGAAAGTTTGTGTTGGTTTTTTATGACATCCTAATCTATAGCAAAACTTGGGAAGAAAATTTAAAGCATGTGAAATATGTATTGTTAGTTCTGAAATAACATCAATTGTATGAAAAACCTTCCAAATGTAACATCAGAGTCCATGAGGTAGACTACATGGGTTGAAAGACTATGCCAAGATCTCTGAATAGCATTCAAGCAACAATGTTGATTCCTATAAAGAGAGTTCCAAAATTCCAAGGGAAGGAAAATAATACATTTGATTAACCTTCCAAAAAGGAAAAGTGAGGTACATATAGGGAAAATTAGGGCAACATGAGGAAGCTCTTAATTTTCCTAATTAACTAATTAAAAATAAATATTATTAGCCTATGGACCATTTGTAACTAACCTAAAGAAGCTTAAATAACATAAAATCACCATACGACCATGTAGGAAAAATCTAGTGGAAAAAAGGTACTACACTAACACCCTCCCCCTTAAGCATAACTTAGGTGAGATGAGAATGGGGTCCCAGCATTGAAATCCTGATGAGGTACCCAAGTACATAGTGATGAACCTCCATAGGAGGAAGAAGATGATAGAGCAGCCCTAACCCCAATGAGAGCTCATAAATGAATAAATTTACTCTTTGTGAAGGTCTTGGTCAGAATATCTATAATTTGCTTCAATATTGGATAGTATCAAAGATCAATGACTTGATCATTGACAAGCTCCCTAATGAAATTCATGTGAATATATATGTGCTTGGTCCTTTGATGGAGAACCAGATTCTTACAAATCTAGATAGTGCTTTGGTTGTCACAGTAGATGATTGTTGGCTTATGAAACTAGACACCAAACTCAATGAGAATCCCCTAAAGCTAGATTGCTTCAGTGGTGGCATTGAAGAATCATCTATAGTGTGAGTGTGAGATGGAGGAGGCTCTCATTTCTTGAACTTGAAGAAGAAGAAGAGTCATCCTCATCATCAAGAGGATCTTGAGGTGGATCTATGTCACTATCTAAAGTGGAATCAATATCCAATGAGACTTTTGAAGAATATAGAGTGTCGGGATTATGTTCAAGTGGGCCCTCATGAAACTTGACACTCCTTTCAATGAACAAATCATGATTTTTAGGATGGAGAAGCCTATAACCTTAACACCTTCTACATACCCCATAAAGAAGTAAGGCTGACTCTGAGGGTCCATTGCCTTACATTTTTTTTTGGGAACATGGGCCATTACTAGTGATCCAAACACTCAAAAGTGATATATTATAGGCTTGTGACCATCCCAAGCTTCAAAAGGAGTGATTCCCTTCATGGTTTTGTGTGGAACTCAATTCTAAATATGGCACACATAGTTGATTGTTTTAACCCAATACTAAGGAGAAAGAGACTTTGATTGAAGCATGTAGTTTGTCATTTCCTTCAAGATATGATTCTTGAATTTGGCCACACAATTATGCTAAAGATTGTATAGAATTATACGTTGCATTTGAATCCCCTCAAATGTGCAAAAATTCTCAAAACTATTGTTGGCATACTCCTTTCCATTAGTAGTCCTTAAGATGTTAATGGAACATTCTGACTGCTTCTCCACAAGTGCCTTGAAGTCCTTAAAGTGATCAAAGACCTTAGAGTTCCTTTTGAGAAAAATCACCCAAGTTTACCTTGAAAATTAATCAATTAATATGAGCATGTATCTTATCTTATTGAATGAAGGCTTTACAAATGATCTTGCTAAGTCACTATGGACTATCTCTAGATTCTATTTGGCTCTCCTTACTTTGCCCTTGTCATATTTCTCTTTTGGATGCTTACCAAGAATACATCCATTGCATAGGCCATCTAATAATTTTAATTTAGGCAATCCTAAAACCATGTCTTGATGACTGAGTTATTATACGTAATGGTAGTTTAAATGGCCAAACTATTCATGACATATTTGCTTACTCCATCTGCATGAGTAAGCAATGTAGCAGAGGGTTGATCTGGGGAAAAATGTGAGAAGGTATACAACTTGGACTAATGATTGGCCTTCTCATAAGACACTATGGTGTCACTTTGTAGCTCTTTGATGACCACAAAATTAGGTGTGAATTCAACTTGCTTCCCTACACCTACGTGAGTGATTTGATATACTGATAGAAGATTGGTAGATAGTGAAGGAACACATAGAACATCATTGAATGTCCCATCACTTACTTCAATCAATAATTTACCATTAACTTATGTTGAAGTGTTATCACCCATGAGAATTGAAGGCATAGAACATGGCTCTATTTCTAAAAACAAATCCTCTAAGGAGGCCATATGATAGAAATCACCTAAGTCAATAACCTAAGTTGAAGGCTAATAAGCTACTGCAACAAGTACCTTTCCATTATTTTTACCTTTTTTTTTTTATTTACCCTCTATATAATCTTGTGCTGATGTATTATGAGATGAGGATTTAGGAACACTAATGTTGTTTTTCTCAAGCATCTTAGTCAAGGTGTCAATCTTCTTTTTCATGCACTAAGATTCATCATGCCAAGTTTCTTACAAAAGTTGCATTTGAGTTTATCCTTCTTAGGTTTCCCACTTGAGGAGGAATCATTTGATGATGCCTTTATCTTGGCATCTAATTTTTTATTCTTTTTATGTTCATGATCAGGTTTAGATTGTTTCTTCTCCTATTTGCCACTGCTAGAAGGCTTCTTGTCCTGATTGACAATCAAGGTATGTAATTTTGAAGACTTCAGTGCACCCATTTGAACTAACTTATCTTTATCCCAAGTCATATTGATAAAAAAATCATCAAATTATGGAATTTTCCAAGTGGATCTAAGTGCACATTTGGTAGCATGAAATATAGATATGAAAATTGAATAGTCATGACCCAGTTTTGCAAGCATGAAACTGGTCATTTATTTTCTTAATGCCACATTATTTTAACTATAGTCTCAATGATTTGAAATTTTTTAAGATGTATTTTAGGGTGTCATAGACACCTTGGCTAAATTTTATGAGCTCATTCTCTAGCTCATGACCCCTCATGATGTATTGCACTCCAAAAAGCTTGTCCAGGATTGTCCAGACTTCCTTTAGAGTTTTTGTAGATTCAACATGAAACAAGAGGTTGGGAGACATTGACAAGAATAAAAACCCATAGGCCTCATCAAATCTATTGTACCACTTAACCTTTTTTTCATCTCTAGATGGCTTAGTTTCCTCACCCATATTAATCTGATAGAGTCATTTACCTCTCGAAGCGAGTTGTATTTTAGACTTCCATTCAAGATAATTAAATGGTGTGAGTGGTTCAATGTTCAGATCCATTAGTGAATATTAGAATGAGAAAAAAAATTAGAATTTAAATGAAAGCAAGGAACAAAAAGCACATAGTATAAGTACCACCTAAACTATCAAGAATACCCCTCCTAAAGTTACAATGCACATACATTAAATCTTAGACATCAGTCATAACTAATATTTTGTCTATGAGCAATTAGTGTGAGAAAGTATGAGAGGGACATTGGGAACAGTTGATAATGCATCCAAGAGGAAAGGTACAAAGGTTTGAAGAGAGTTTTAAGCTATTACACCATGTAAAAAATTGAATGTTATAAAAATCCTAAAATAATGTCACCAATACATATAACTCAAGAAAATATCCACTTCTAAAAAAAATGGCACCCAAAAAGAAGCTACAGATTGAAAGTTACAGCACTTACTAGTTCTTACTCCCACATATTCCTGGGCCCTTTACAAAAATAATTTTTTCTAAACTTGTGTTTTTTCATCCAAAAATGGAAATAACTTTACTCTACTTCTTCATTACCTTTCACCTAAAATTTGATGCCCTCCTAAACGTCATTCAGGGTTACAACATTTCTTTACTTTGGGTTCTTACAACTGCTTTACTTAAAAATAAGTAATAGGTAATTGCCCTTTGAAAACCCAATTACTTCTTGGTAGTGTATTTCAAGTTCTTCAAACAACTTTACTTCAAGGTTTCAAATAGCTGCAACTTAAAAAATTAATTGAGTAGTTGACCCTAGAAAACTTGATTACTTCTTGGCAATGTATTTTGGGGTTGTGAAGTCTGACTACTGAAGCCTGATTACTTATAATTAATTGTCTTAGAGAAACCTGATTACTTCTTACAATGTATTTAGGGTTTCTTATACTACTTTACTTAACTTCCCAAATTTAAATTAAAGCAACTCAAAAAACTTGATTTGGTCTATGATCAAGTTGTTAGGGTTGAGAAACACGATTGCTTCTTCTAATGTAATTCAGGGTTTTTGAACAAATTTACTTAACTTCATGAATTTGAACTAAATTAATTCTAAAATCCCAAATGGGTCTTGCAAGCAAGTTTTAGCACTTTAAAACCCCGATTTGGTCTGAAATCAAGTAATGGCCCTCTCAGAACCTGATTTGGTCTACGGAGAGTAAATCAAGGTTTGTTTATGGAATCATGAAGAATATCTTAATTTTCCTAATTAACTAATTAAAAATAAATATAATTAGCCAATGGACCCTTTATAACTAACCTAAGGAAGCTTAAATAACATAGAATGGCCATATGACCATGTAGGCAAAACCTAGTGGGAAAACGGCACTACACTAACATGGGTCATATTGTTTCACATGAAGGATTTAAATTTGAACCTAAGAATATCAAATTTATAATGGAGTGGCAAGTGTCAAAGACCCTCAATAACCTTTGTGGATTTTCTAGGTTAAATGGTTACTATCTCAAATTTCAAAAACTTATGGCAACATAGTAGCTTCACTCACAACATTATTTAAGAAGTATTTCTTCCATTGGATTGAACTAGATATTAAGGCATTTGAGAAGTTAAAAGAGGCTATATGCACCACTCTAGTTTTGGTGACATGTGACTTTTCTAAAACATTTATTTTTGAATGTGATGCATCATGATATGGCATGGGGGAAATACTCATGTAAGAAGAAAAATCCATTGCATTCAATATTAATCAACTCAAGGGGAAAATTAAGCTCAATCCAATATATAAAAAATATGTGATGGCTTTCATTCATGCATTCAAGCAATGGATACCTTATGTGATGGGTAGACACTTTTAGCGAAACACTGATCATGATAATCTAAAATAATTTTTGGAACAAAAAATTTCATCTAAATAAAAATAGGTGACTAAAATTTTAGGATATAAATTTGAAATAGTATATAAGAAAGGAAAAGATAATGTGATAGAAAATTCACTTTATAGGAGTCATGAATCAGTTGAGGCATTGTTATACACAATGACCATTTGGTAAGCATAATGGTTAGAAGAAGCAAGATCAAAATGGGAGAATGACAAGGATACATAGGTCCTGATTCAAAATCTTCAATAAGGTTCAGATGTTTCTAAAAAATTTGAGTGGAAAAGGAACACATTATGATTTAAATATATATTATATTATACCTATGTAAGTATTATGTCCTCAAACACAAGCTCATTTAGGAGATTCACGCATCTTCAATAGGGGGACTCTAAGTATTTTCGAATACATATCATCGAATCAAGAAACATTTATTTTGTGAAAGACTCAAGTGGGATATACATAAATTTGTGTAAAAATTCAAGGTTTGTCAATAGAACAAAGGATAAACAATTAAGACACTAGGTCTTATATAACCATTATCCATCCCTAGCCAGAGGTAGGAGGAGGTTTCCATGAACTTCATTATAGGTTTGCCAAAATTTGAAATTAATTTAATCATAGTATTTGTGGATAGGCTCACATAACACTCTCAATTTTTTTCCTTATAATATCCCTTTGTAACCATTATAATAGCTACTACTTTTATTAATAAAGTTCAAAAGTTGCATAGTAGTCCCAAAATCATCGTAAGTGATCATGATCCTAACTTCACCAGTAACTTTTGGACTCAATTTTTTTCAAGTCTGGGTACTCAAATGGATCATACCTCATCTTATCATCTTCAATATAATGGGTAATCATAGGTTTTCAACAAATGCCTAGAAGGGTATCTCCACTATTTTATATTAGATAAATAAGAACATTGGGTCCATTCACTGCCACTAGTAGAATGGTGGTACAACATTCCCTTCCATACCTCTTCTATAATGTCTCCCTTTGTGTAAATTTATGGATATCATCCCCCATCCATCACTTCATCTTTTAAGGTTCAAACCAAGGTTTAAGCTATTGAGGAACACATTCAACATCAACATGAGGTACTAACTAGTTTAAGGGAGAATTTAGCAATGGCACGGAATAGAATGAAATAACAAGTTGATCAGCATTGTAGCGAGAGGCATTGGTGATTGGGTATTTATGTACTTGCATCCATATATTTATATGTATTTGAAGCAACATAAAAAGGATTTAAAAAATTCTCTTATGTATTATGGCCCTTATCATATCCTATAGAAAATTGGCAATGTGGCATAAAATTTAGAGATACCCCAATCCACTCAGATAAAGCTTGTATTTCGTGTATCTTTCTTGCATAATGTCATTTGATAGATATTTTATACCCAAACTAAGTTTCCTAAACTAGATAAAGAAAGTAAATTCATTCTAGAACATGAGGAGATCCTTCACACATGCACAAAAAGGCTATGACTAAGAGAAAGATCAAGTGGAAGAGTTTGAATCATGAGGATGCAACATGGGAGATGAAGATTTCATTAAATAGCATCTATAGTTGACTCAAATTTGAGGGAAATATTATTTTTAATGTGATGGTCATGCTAAACCCGTAACCTATAGTACATCTAGGGATATGTGTGGCCGACATGTTGCTTACATACCTTTCATAATATCTTATATCATTTTCATATGTTCTTGATATGGGTGACCTATGGAATTAACATGGATAAATAGAGCATATATAGGAGGTATTGGTTAGTCTTTTATCATAATATTATGAATTCTTCTCTTATTGCATTGTTGTGGAGGTTGCTTCCTTGAAGCACCTTAGTTATAATGATCAAGTATTATGCTCTTTTGTCAATTATTATTGTGGATATCATTATTATGAAATATATTATTCCATTATTTTTAAACATATAAATAATTTAATTTCATAAAAAAAACTCAAGCTCTTCCCATAGGACTTATGCCCAATGTTTTCATCAAGATGATGGGCCTAAAAATTTAAGCAGACTTTGAGGTGATCGATCTCTCTATGGTAGACAACTACCCAACTTTACTCGGTAGCCCTAGTGTTATGCCAATAATGTTGACATGTACTTTAACAAGCACTACATGATATTTGAGAATGGGAAAGTTTTGGAAGCATAATGAATGAGATGGAAGGGTGAATCAATCTTCAAAAAACTTTCATTCAATTCCACTTAGCATTCATGAATCATTCAAACAATATAGTGAACTATCAAAAACATCAAAAACCATTCATATGAGAATGATACAAGAGCATAACATAGAACACTAATTTGAGTGGGAAACCTTCTAGGGGAAGAAAACCCACTAATATCTATACATGTACCATTGTCTTATAAAATAAAAGATCAAGTTTAGTAAAGCACAGCTCCACATGGAGCACTAACCCCAACTAGCTAAGCATAAATTCAACTAGGCTTTAGCAAGAACCAAATTACAAGGAGACACCAACCCCCTAGATGACTTAGAACCAACTCATCCATATAATTTAGTAAAGTACCAACTTTAGATGGATCACCAACCCCAACTAATTAAGCACCCACTTGTAAAGAGGCACCAACCCCCTAAATGACTCAGCACCAACTCAACCATCTCAAACCTTTGATCACCTTTATAATCCTTTATTTATCATGCAACATATGTTGATATCCTTCTTCAGTGCTTTCCATTATTTTATCCCTCTCAAACAACCTTTTAGGCTTCTTCAATCATCTAGTCTCTTCAAGATAGATTAGGTCATATGACCTTGATATTCATAAATAGTACCCATGTTATATATTTATGGTAGTTTATATACATCCTTATGATGGTCTATAAGAACTAATTTATTTATTCAATGGTTTATTTCCTTCGCTTGTGCTCTACAATCATTTAACTAGATAATTAAGCCTATTAGACTTTAATCTTATACAATCCTCTAGCTCACACACCTCTTGGTCATCCATACATAATTTAACAATTGGATTACCCTTAAAATACGTCTTATGACATGTTTCATACATGAAAAAATCATTACAATAGGTCAGCCACAACTCAAAATACCAAGACCTTTTTTAGGACTTAACAAGACCTAATTCAATTACACCTTCATTAGTACATGTTACCCTTTGATCTCCTTAGACTAATTTCAAAATACACACATAGTAAGAACACTTATTATACCACTTAAATATACCTTATCCAAATTTACTTTATTTCCACAACACCTTTTAGGTCCAACCACCACTTGAACCTTTTCTCAAAATATTATTCACAATAGGCTTGTGCATACAAAGAAAAATTGTCTTGAACAACTGAAGCATAAACATAATTTTACCAAATAACCATGGAAAAAAATCACATATATATAATCCTCATTACCATAGGGTCATAACCATGTGAATTATATATATCAATTCATGGCATAGAGTTTCAAACCCATTGTTTCAACCTACTTACCCAAAACTGCCAGTTTGTTTCACTATCTACACCAGTAGGTCTATTAGCGATCAGTCAACTTGTATGACCAGTTTAGCACCCATAAGGACTATAACCTTATTTAAAAACACTATGAAAATAATATAAAAGTATCAATATTCAACCTTCATCCACTTATCAACTTTGACTCAGTTAACTCTGCCTACTACAACAAATCTCTAAGAAATAAGGCCTTTCTTGTAGGGTCCACTCACTCACCTGACAAACCAATCAAACCTAGAGGTTCCTAAGAGAATTTAATACATGATTCAATAACTATAATATCCATACCAATCCATTTTGATCATATTATAATAATATCTTTCATATTGGGTGTCTATTTAGGTTCTTTGAGGGTTTAAACCATCTTACAGTATTAATGATCATTCATAAAGCTTAACCTATTATTCTAGAAATGAATGCTTGAAAATTTGAGCTAGGACCCTTACCCATTTACCATGAATATATTATTTTCTTATGCATAGGTTACACATTCCAATGAACACTTTAAAATTCATCTCAGATTGAGAACCCTTTATTTTGTGCACTCAAGAAACCTCAAAATCACTTTTCATGCCTTTTCTTGCAAAATTTGACTCAGACTTAGGAAACACACCTGAAACAACATGAAATATCTCTAACAACACTCACATTTCCACAATTTCCTTGGAAACAAAACCTCATACCTTATTAGGCCATTTTCTCTCTCTCTTTGTGCTCTAGGTTTTGACTTACAGGTCATATTAGGCCTTGAGATTGACCTTCAAGTTTATTTCCATGTGATCTCCACCTTACATGCTAACACATCATCTCACATGCTCAAAAAATTTCAAACATCTTTCATTCACCTTGGAAATACCTTATGACACCTCATTAGGTTAGGTAAGGTCTAGAACTAGTCTAGTTGTAGATTTGGGCTTAAGGCCTTACCCCTATAGGCTTACCTTGACATTCTCCTAAGTATTCTATCACCTCATATAACTAATTAGTTAACCTCATACAACCTATTCTTTATATCTTCAATAGAACATATTTTTATCTTGATAGATCATCTATGGAACTACTTATGTAGATCTTTAGAGCTACCTAGGTAGATCTTCAAAAGCTTTGACAGAATATCTTTAGAGTTGTTTGGTATATCTTCAAAGATAAACTAAGGATATTTGTATCTCATTATGTTATATGTCAAGTCTTCATATCAAGCATACAAGCTCATAACCCACACACTATGCATCTTGACATCAATGGCATCAACCTTGATATCAAATGATATCAACTTTGACATCAAGGATAACACTTCTCAACAACAAAAATAATGTTCAACAATTTCCCCCTTTGTTATTGATGGTAAACCATATTAAACACTAATCATCCTTATCTCCCTATATTGGTCTTTCTCCCCCTTTAACATAAAAGATAAAGTGATGTCTATAATTCTTTAGATCACACTCTTAGCAACCAAAATACTCAACACATAGAATTTATGAGTTTATGAGACATAAAACAAATATGTTACCCCTATCTCCATGCATACCTTCTTGGAATAACTAACATGTTCTTGGAGATAATGAGCATGATTAGCTCCCCCTCGGTACTTAAATTTTTCAATGATTGTTAGGGTAAATAATTATACCTAATTCATGTCTTAAGTGTTCAAAAGTTATCTTTAGAAGTGGTTTGGTCAGGATGTCTGTAATCTGATCCTATGTAGAAACATATTCAAGTTTGATAATTTATTCACTTACTTGCTCTCTTATAAAATGATAACTAATGGGAATATGTTTGGTCTTTGAATGCATGATATGGTTCTTTAAGACACTTATAACACTTATATTATCATAATAGATAGGGCTAGGACCATCATAATCCACCTTATAGTCTTCTAGGGTCTATCTCATCCATAGGACCTAAGTGAAACATGAAGCTGCTACAATGTACTTAGCCTCACAAGAGGACAAAGCTACTGATGGTTGCTTCTTACTTATCCATGAAACTAGGTTCCTACCTAGGAAGAAGGCTCTTCCACTAGTATTATTCCTATCATCTATACTTTTTGTCTAATCTACATCTATTTTAGCTATTCAAATGAACTCCTTACTTCTTGGATACCATAATCCATACTCCATAGTCCCCTTAAGATACCTAAGTATCCTTTTGACCGCTTGTAGATGATTCTTCTTTTGATCTACTTGAAACCTTCCCACAAGACCTATTGCTTATATGATGTATAGAGGGAGTGGTGTTGGGTGTCATTATTCCCTTCATTTAATCAACTTTCTATTGATGTCATATTTAACTAGGGCTATGTCTAAAGCTATATGCAACAATAAAAATCATAGCAATTTAGTAATTGATTTTAGGTATTTGTATTTTTTTTCTTTTTATTTTGGGGGATTTTTAATGTCTTAAGGACTTCTTGGTCAAAACCTTATTGGAATCAAACTATGAAAATTGCTGAAAGTAAACACACGTTTATAGAAATGAATTTGTTGGAAGTAAACACATGTTTGCAGAATGAAATAGAATGCTAGAAATAAACACGCATTTGCAGAATGAAATAGAATGCTTGAAAATAAACACACTTTTGCAGAATAAAATAAATTGCTAGAAAATGACTGTAAAGAAATGAGAATTTAATCTAAAATGCCTGCAGGAACAAATTTACAACAAATTTTAACTTTAAGGAGTTGGAAGTATTTATAAATTTAACAGAGTTACCTATTTGCTTGAATAAAATAAAAATATCAACCAAAAATGAAGATCCTAGTTCTTTGGAGGAGTGGGCCCTTGCTCTGCCTAGAAATAGGATTGAACCATTTAATTTGCTTTCAAAATAGAAATGGCTATTTCATTGATAAATGTTTTGTATTATATAATGTACTAATCTATCCTTATCTCTCTATTCTTCAATGATTTTCCTCATTTTTTCTTAAATTCCCAGGTCTGTATATATAGATGCTTTGATAGCTATAACTATTTCATAGATACGATGGAACTGAATCATGCCCAGAATAGATGTGGCTAGATGTCTAGCTGTGTGATACATGTCTTGGATTTAAAAATATGGAAATTGGGGATCTACTTCTAATTTAATGGGATCATTGACCTGACAGATCACCGACTATTTGGAATATATCCTTATCAGTTCCATATCTAGCCATGAAAGTTTTGGAGCTTATCTACAAGAGTACCAAAGCTAATTCAAATAATTCTGGAGCTAAATATAGAGTTTTGGAGCTAAGTCTGAAAATGTGACAACTTGAAATAGTATGGTGGAGTTTTGAAACTAATCTGAATTGATTCCAATGATTCCAAAAACATGCAATCCACTTCATATTTTTTCTTTAGCTTGATGATGACCTATTTTATTGCAAAACTTGAATTTTCCAACACACTTGTTAGGAATTATAGGGTTTTTTTAATGTTATAATCATAATCAACAAAAGATGGATAATTACATCCTAACTCATCTCAAATCAAAATAAAAGTTACAAAATGCAATCAAACTTAATAGAAAGAGAGAGTAAAATGAGGTCATTTATTATACATTTATCGAGCATATCCTAGCCTCATCATGTCCCCCATACTTGTTTGTAAGTCCCTTTACAAACTTCACTCTTCAAATTTTGGATTTAATATCTTGCATTCCATTTGATTGCTTTGATCAAATGGCTGGAACTGAATATCCCAATGCTTTGATTCAAAAGTACTATACCCAGCTCCTGCTTCTACTTTTCTTTTCCATTCTACAAATTGAGTGGGATTTTGAAGTCCTCTATTTTGCCAAGGAGATATGGGAGTGAGAAGTATAGGTGGCCTTGTTTGCATGCCTATCCATATGCACAAGGGAGTTTTATTGATCTGAGAATTTATTGTGCATAAAGCTTTTGCCCTTTCTAGACTCCAAATCAAATTTGAAGGGGATATTACTTCCCTTATTTTCAATGCGACTAGAAGAAATTCCCATCTTTTTAAACATGCATCATAGATATTATCAAAATTTTCCTTCTCATAAGAGGTGAATACATCCAGGCTTTACTGTAAATTGAAAAGATAAGGTCCCCTAAACTTGTCATTAAATGCATGGGATTAGAAATGTGTAGCAAAGGTGAGTGGGTTACCATAATAATTCTCATACAGAGACCAAATGAACTAGCCTTTGACCAATACTCTGACTCCCTTTCTTTCCATGCATCTGATTTTGAAGAATAGAGACAAATGCATTAAGCTAGTTTTCCCCTACATACAAATTGATCATAAAACCTGTATTTATTTCTAGCATAAAATTGTAGAGGTAAAATTCACAAAGAAGATTTTTTGTTTTGTATTGGCTAAGGAGTAGGTGGCCGAGAAATCAGCTTCATCTTTTATTTCATGTGGAAGTCCACATGTTATCCTTGCCAACTGCAAGAATTTTTTCACTCATCATACAAACTATTTGTATTTTTACAAGACATTTATACTTATAATTTTCCTCTTTGTAAAACTTGTCTTCCCATTCCTTCCTTGCTTTCTCTTCTTCTGTCAGTTTGCCTTTCAAGTCTGTATTGGATGCCTTGATTACACTTAGTTCTCTATATATATCTTCCCATAACTGCTTGAGTGGCAGATAAGCCAATTTAGTCTGTGCATAGACTATTAACATAGAGGTTTATATTGTACATTTTTCCTTGTTCTCCATTAATTGCCTTTTAATCTCTGCTAATTCCTCATTCTTGGTTGTGAACTGGTTTGTTAATTCTTCAAGGAGCATTTCTCTCTATTCTAATTTGAGTTTGAGGAAGTTCAATTCCTCATCCTTTTCCTTGATAATGAGTTCTACTCTAAACAAAAATAGAGCTTATTTAATTTGTTGGTTTTGTTCTTTTTCTAAAATTTCTTAGGGAGTTAAGCATTCTTCTTCCACCATAGGGGATTTCCCTTTCCTTCTCCAAGATGCATGTTCATCTTCTGTATGTGATGGTGTTTTTGTCTCACTCATTCCTTTGAAAACTGGTTCCTCAAATCTTTTATCTCCTTTTTTCTTTTCTGTTTGGCTTGGTCCAGGAGGAGTCATGGCCATGCTACCTAAAATATTAGTAGCTTCAGTTTCTAGCTTTTCTTATTTTTCCATCTCCTCTGGACTTTCTTTAGACTTTTTATGACATCTTCTTTCTTGAGGAGCCTCAAAATGTGCAAACATAGGTCACCTTTTAGAACTTCTTCTGATATTCACCTTTTGCTCAGAACTGTCACTGTTAGAGATAGGTATCAGTTCTTTTGTAGCTTTTGTAGAAGAAGAAATTTCTTGAGAAGGCACAGTAGGGTTTGCAATTTTAACTTTTCTTCCAGATTTTCTTCTTTTTGGTATTTTCTCTTCCCCTAATCTTTTCTTTTCCTCAGCAATGGTATCATTTTTCAAATGAACTGAAGCGGTAGGAGGAGTTGCTATTGTTCTTTTGGAAATACCAAGTTTTTGCCCAAATTTGCTAAGAAATTTGTCCCACATTTCTTCCCCATTTTTATTTGAAAGAAAATGGTGATGGCATACTAAATGCACTAACCCATGATGTTTGGTTATTCCTACACCCCAAGAATACCTCTGGGTTATTGTATAGATGGAGTTAAAAAGAAACCCTAGAATCTTTGCTATATATTCTAGTTTTTTGGCTCCATATCTAAGGTGTATAAGGATTTTTAAGACTTCTTTTCTTACTGTCCTAAATTGTCCATCACAAGTTAAATACTTAACTATCCAAAATGCTACTCTATCAAAGGGTTTGGGTAGGCTAGCCCTTTTGACTCCTTTAATTATTCTCTTTGTATTATAAATATACTAGGGTTTAACTTCCCCTTATTTCAACAGGGTTTTAGCCAAGTCTTTTAATGTTTGCTTGACAGGGTTTGGGACATGCACTATTGGTATTCCAGACATTTCACTTATTATATTCACAGAAAAAGGAATAAAAACCTTCCTAATTTTTGTCCTTGATTGTTCTAAATTGATAACAAATTCTCTTACCAGTTCATCATTATATTTGGAAAATTTCCTTAGAAACTCCAGCCAACCTGCCTATTGAAAGATGGTTGCTACTTCTTCATCTTCAAGGAGTTGGGTATCATTTTCTAGTTCTAACTTCTTTTTGATTCCCATGATTCATTCTTCTTTTAATCTTACACAAGTTAGCTAAAGATTACTTCTCTTATCGATGGAACTGATGATTTTGCTATAGAACTAGTAGATTCAGCTGCTGATTTGGTGAATTCAGTTGTAAAATTACTATACTCAGCTGTGGAACTTAGAGATTTCCACTGTGGAACTACTGTACTTAGTTGTGGAATTGACGGAGGTAATTCACTGTATCTCTTTTGAAATTTTTCTGTAGCTAGCTTTTACTTTGTTTATTCAATAATAAGAATGATTCTTTATGACTATCTGCCAACTCATTCCATCATCAATATCCTTCTCATGATTTTGCACATTTAACCATGATGTACAATAGATGACTCATCATACCAATCTTTCTAAATCAAGTCTAATCACACATGCAAACTTTCAATCTAACCTTTAACAAGTTAAAAACATAATTACTATCCTTGATGATGTAATCCCTCTGTTATGATGACTCATCACTCCTAAAAAGTGGTTAGAAAATAGTTTTAAAAAAAATTTATTTGAATTAGCCATTTATTTGAGAAGATCAATCGCCATCACTGGTTTTCAATTGATCTTGGGTTTTTTTTTGTTTTTTTTTTTTTTGAGAAGAGAACACCATTTAGTAGTTTTCATCTTTCTCCCTTTATTCTATATCTTTTCATTTGATTATTTGATCATTTTGTAAGAAATGGGTTCTTCTATATGATTAAATTCTTTGTTTACTTTAATCTGCTTCAAGAATTCATCTTTAGTAAGAGGCTTCCTATAAAGTTTTAGCCTGTGTCCATTGACTAAGAGTATTCTTCTACTACCATCAATAGGAAGTAATTGGATAGAACCATTTTCAAATATCTACTTGATCTAATAAGGTCCCAACCATCTGGTTCTTAATTTGCCTTTGAATTATTGGTACTTAGAATCAAATAACAATGCCCAATCTCCTACTTTGAATTGTCTTTCCTTGATATGTGAATCATGTCATTGCTTCCTTTAACCTTGGATTATCTCTATCTGGTGAAGTGCTTCCATTCTAAATTCATCCAATTCATTGAGTTGAAGGATTTGCTCCTTTTGAGCTACATCTAATTCAATTCCCACCTTAGCTATTATCCTCAATGTTTGTAGTTTGAACTCAATAGGCAACAAGGGCTTTTTTCCATAGACTAACTCATATGGTAAAAACCCTATTATGGTTTTTCAAGTTGTATTGTAAGCACAAAAAGCTTCTGGTAGTCTTTTTACCCAATCTCTTCTTTCAACTTCAACTATTTTAGTAAGGATGTTTTCTAATTCTCTATTTGTTACTTCAACTTGTCCATTTGCTTGCAGGTGATAGGGAGATGACTTCTTATGATTGATCTGATAATACATTGTGAAGGCCTGGATCATGTTGGACTTAAATTATGGTCCCTGGTCTGAAACTAAGCTTCTTAATGCTCTAAACTTCACCATAATTTTGTGCCAAAATAAATCAACAACTGCTTCTTTAGTGGCATTTGTTAAAGCCTACACTTCTGCCCATTTTGTTACATAATCAATACACACAAGAATATGCTCTTTTCTCTATGAAGGAAGATTAAAGGGTTCAATAAAATCCAATCCCCATCTCTCAAATGGTTCAATAACTACTTGTGTTTGTAGAGGCATTTCATTGGTAATGGCTGGTTGTCCCATCCTTTGACAAGGATCACACCGCCTGATATATCTCTTCACATCTTTGTATAGGGATGGCCAATAGTAACCAATGTCAAGTATCTTGTGAGCTATTCTTTTCAATGAATAGTGTCCTCCACTTGGTTCATCATGACATGCTTGGAGGATGTCAAAGATTTCATCTTCTCTTACACACTTGCATAAAACTAAATTAGGACCACATTTAAATAGCATTCCATTTAACCATTTGAATTGTGCACTGGTTTTGAATTATTTTTTTATTTGTTTTTTAGTGAAAGAAAGAGGAAACTTCCCTATTGCAAGATAATTTTCCATATCAGCAAACCATGGTGTATCAGCTAAAATAACAAACAATTATTCATCTAGAAAGTTTTCCTTGACTGGATCTTTCTCCCTTGTAGTGGTCAATCTTGACAAGAAATCAGCTACCACATTAGATTTGCCTAGATTGTCCATAATTGTAATATCACATTCTTATAGAAGTAATAACCATCTAATTATTCTACCTCCAACCACTAGTTTGTTCATTAAATATTTAATTACTGAGTGATCTATATGTATTAATATTTTGTACCCTGTAATGTAATGTCTAAATTTATTGATTGCATAGATCACAGCTAGAAATTCTTTTTCAGTGGTAGTGTAATTTCTTTCAATGGGAGTAAGATTTTTACTTAGGTAGTAAATAGCATACATTCTTCCTTCTTCATCTTTTTGTCCCAAAACTGCACCAATTGAGGTATTTGAGGCATCAATTTGGATGTGAAAAGGTTTCTCTCAATTAGGTCCTTGCTAAATTAAGGTAGTTACCAATTTCTCTTTAATTTATTTAAAAGCATGTTGACACTGTTCATCCCAAAGAAATTCACAGTCCTTGGTAAGCAATTTAGACATGAGAGAAGCAATTTTACTAAAATTCTTGATAAAGTGCCTATAGTATCTAGCATGCCCTAAAAATGACTTGATATCTATGGGGGTTTGAGGAATAGGCAAATCTGAAATAATCTTGATTTTGTTTTGGTCAACCTGAATTCCTCTTTTTGAAATATGGTGTCCTAATACAATCCCTTCATCAACTATCATCAAACTTTTCTCATAACTAAGAGACAAGTGATGTTGTTCACATCTTGTTAATACTCTTTCCAAATTTTTCAAGGCATCATCAAATGTATCTCCATGCACAGTAAAGTCATCCATATATACCTCTACACAGTCATTTGTTAGGTCTATAAAATTTGCTAATACAGTTCTTTGAAAGGTTGTTGGAGTATTACATAGTCCAAATGGCAATACCCTATAAGCAAAGGTACCCCATAGACAAGTAAATGTAGTTTTGTCCTGATCCTCAGTAGCAACTCTAATTTGATTGTATCCACTAAATCCATCCAAGAAGGAAAAGTATTGTTTACCTGAAAGGTTGTCTAAGACTTGATCTATGAATGGTAAGGGAAAAAAATCTCTCAGGGTGGCTTTGTTCAGTTCTCTATAGTCAACACAAATTCTCCATTTTCCATTCTTTTTAGGGACAATTACAAGAGGAGACACCCACTGGCTATCTAAGATATGGTAGATAAAACCTACTTGTAATAGTTTTTCAATTTCTTGTTTGACTATATCCCTTAAGGCTGGATTAATCCTTCTCTGAGCTTGCCTAACTAGTCTAATATATTCAGTATAAATATGATGGGTGCAAATACTTGGATGAATTCCCTTCATATCTCTATAGTCCCAAGCAAAAGCTTTAGTATGATCCTTTAAAACATCAAATAGTTTGACTTCTTCATTGTTCTTTAACCAGCTATTAATATTCAAAAAAAATCCTAGTTGAATCTCAACATGTTTGATTCCAAGATATGATGAACTGATTTGTTGAAAGGGTTCCATTAAGGTGTTTAGTGGACATGCATGTGGTAACAACATATGATATGTAGCAACATCTCTATAAGTTCCTTGAGACAGAATGTTGGACAAAGGACAACAAGAAGAGTTATTATACTTATCTTGTTGTAGGTCAAATTCCTTGTTATTACTATTGTCCAAAAATTCCTCATCATCTCCTGATATCTGTAAAGCTAAAGCTACAGATCCTTCCTCTCCCCAAGAGAAATGTCATTCCTCTGGAGTAAAATTATCTCTATTTATAGATAATCAGTGTGGTTCTGGAACTAACTGTGATGGTTCTAGAATAGATTTTGTAGGTTCCTGAACTAATCTCATTTTCTCTAATGACAATTGATGTTCATTCAATGAAGGATTAACCATCTCTTCTATTTCTTGTACATGATCCTGCAATGTTATCATAGCCAAAGAAGATAGATTTTGCTCATTAATATCAAGATTATCAACTCATATTTTTTCTTGATTATCAATAAAAGGTTGTGTAGAGGGATATAATGAAATTTTCTTAGAATTCTTACCATTATAAATAATCATAGCACTTGACCTACAATCAATTAAGGCAAAAACTATAGCTAACCATGGTCTCCCCAAAATAATGGGATAACCAAGTATTTTACCTTTTAGCTATAAGATAAGGAATTCAACTAGATATTCCCATGATTCCACCATTACTACCACATCTTCAATAACTCCTAGTTTTGCTACAGAATGATCTGCCATCTGCAATATGGTATTAGTAGGTTGTATGCCTAGTAATGGTAATATTTTCAAAGTGTCCACTATCATTAGATTGATATATGTGCCTAAATCAATCAAAACATTATGTATATCTTTATTCCCTAGAGAAACATAAATAACAAGGATTCTAGAATCTCCATATTTGGGTAGTAGGAGTTTTTTTGCTAATAAATCAGCAAGTTTTCCATCTATCAGAATAGTCCTAGGGTACTGCTTCTTTCTTCCAAGTTTTTTAAAACATAGTAGTTTGATTAACTTGTTCAACTCTAGAATATCCTTAATTTCTTATAACAATGGTATTTCAATATTCAATCTTCTTAGTTCTTGCACCAATTCAGATTCCTTAAGTTTTATGGTTTCTTTAAGTCTTTCTGGAAATAGAATCTCAATAGAATTTCTTCCTGGTTCCTTATCTTTTTCTTTGTCATCTTCCTTAGGTGTAACTGTGCTAGGGGTTTTAGCTTCTTCTATCATCTCAGTGATTATAATAGGTGGACTGCTAACTATTTTTGCTAGATCTGGTTTGAATGTTTTTACAATCCATTGTATTTAAATCAATTGATTTTTCTAATTCTATTTCATATACAGGAGTTTTTTATTTGTTTATTGGGTTTGCTACTGGTTGTACTGGCATTTGTGTTTTGACTATGTTTTCAACCTATGGATTTTGTGTTGTAGGTCCCATTATGGCTTGTTGGTTCTGATTTGGATATGTTTTCCCTTGCACATAATTACTAGGACCCCATCTAGGTTGTGGCCAAGCATAAGAATTTCCTTGACCAGCCCAAGGTCGTTGATATCCCTGAGTATACCAAGATTGACTTTCCTGAGGATGCCATGTTGGTTGAGTGGCCCAAGGTGGTTATCCCCAACTTTGTGGTACTGTTTGAGATGCCCATGGCATCATCCAAGGATTGGGAGCTAGTATTGGCATAAACTATCCTTGGTTAGGTTGTCTCTGAACAAAATTTAATTCTTCTGTGGTGGATGATATATTGGTTTGTTTGAGATGATTTTTTATGAGTAGAAAAAGAGAACAAGCATGAGTATCATGTTCTTTAGATTTACAGATAATACATACTTCTATTTTATCTAAAGGACATTCCCTTCTTGCATGCTTCTTCCTGCATTTAGGACAATACATGGCTAATGGTTCAAGTTGGGCATTTGCTTTAGCTTGCAATCCATCCATGGTGAAGGTTAATTGAACTAATATGTCTATTTTAAAGTTTTCCAATTCATCCATCAATTTATTCATATCTGGATTCAAATTTTTAACCATTTTCCCTTTTCTAGGTCCACCCCTTGTCCTTGGATAGTTTCCACAAATTTCTATGGTTTCATCCATTCTTAATTGAGCAATGTTTCCTCTGCCAATTAAATCAAGGGTTTCCCTAGATTCATCATCTAGATCTTTGATAAAAATGGTTCTAATTAAATCTTCTTGAAGTACAAAATCACATCTTTTTCTCATAAAGAGGAATCTATCTAAATAATCCTCCATATTTTCATCTTCTTCCTATTTGATTTTGAAAAATTATTCCTTTCAATTTCTTCCTCTATAATAATCTTGATATTTGTCTAGAAAGACAGTTTCCATTTGTTCCCAATTGGTAATAGAATTAGATGTTAATCCCATGAACCACCTTATTGCTACATCCTTTAGGGTAGATGGAAACAGCTTCAGTTTTTAATTATCTATTTTGTAATCATAAGTCTGACATAGTACTTTAAACTCATAAAAACTGGTTAGGATCCTCAGATGACATTCCTCTAAATGTGGGCAAGTGTGAAGGTGAAATTTTTTTCATAGTGGTTTCATCATCCTTGATATGAATGGGATAGGTAAAGGTTCTCTCAAGTTCTCTTCCAGCTTCTCTTGCCATCTCTCTAGTTTTTTCTAGTCCCTTCTCCCAGTCAATGTGGTATGTGGTCTATTTTGGGGATGTTGAAAATTTAGGATTAGGATGTTGACTACTCAATTGAGAATCAATACTTTCCCTCAATAGATCTTGAGAAATAATCCTCCTCCCTAAGGTTCTACTTGGTTCCGGTGACTGATCCAAAAATTTCAAAAATGGCAATTTTGCTTCTTATCTTGTAAGAGATAATGGTACCTCCAATTCTTGCTCAATGTCCTTATTTAAACTAGAAGATGATGGAAATTCTTGCTCAGATATTTTGGGAAGAAATCTACCCTTGGAGTCTCGTGGTCTACTCATAAATTAGGAAAATTTTCTTTAATTACTAAATGAATGATTGTTTCTCTCGTTGACACCTAATTAAAAAATTCCAACTAGTGATTCCCCGACAACGGCACCAAAAATGTTGGGTGTCATTATTCCCTTCATCTAATTAACTTTATGTTGATGTCATATTTAACCAGGGATGTGTCTAAATCTATATACAACAAGAAGAATCATAGCAATTTAGTAATTGATTGTAGGTATTTGTATTTTTTTTCTTTTTTTTTTGGGGGGGGATTTTTAATGTCTTAAGGACTTCTTGGTCAAAACCTTATTGGAATCAAACTATGAAAATTGTTGAAAGTAAACACACATTTACATAAATGAATTTGCTAGAAGTAAACACATGTTTATAGAAATGAATTTGCTAGAAGTAAACACACATTTTTAGAATGAAATAGAATACTGGAAATAAACACACATTTACAGAATGAAATAGAATGCTTGGAAATAAACACGCTTTTGTAGAATAAAATAGATTGCTAGAAAATGATTGCAAAAAAATGAGAATTTAATCTAAAACACCTATAGGAACAAATTTATAACAAATTTTAACTTTAAGGAGTTGTAAGCATTTATAAATTTAATAGAGTTACCTATTTATTTGAATAAAATATAAATACTGACCAAAAATGAAAATCTTGGTTCTTTGGAGGAGTGGGCCCTTGCCCCACCTAGAAACAAGATTGAACAATTTAATTTACTTTCAAAATAGAAATGGCTATGTCATTAATAAAATGTTTTGTATTACAAAATGTACTAATATATCCTTATCTCTCTATTCTTCAATGATTTTTCTCCTTTTTTTCTAAATTTCTAAGTCTGTATATATAGATGCTTTGATAGTTATAACTATTTCATAGATACGATGGAGATGAATCGTGCCCAAAATAGATGCTGAATCAAGATGTGGCTGGATGTCTAGTTGTGTGATAAATGTCTTGGATCTGCAAGTATATAAATTGAGGATCTGCTTTTGATTTAATGGGATCATTGACTTGATAGATCACCAGCCATTTAGAATAGATCTTTATCAGTTCTATATCTAGCTGTAAAAGTTTTGAAGCTTATCTATAGGAGTATCAGAGCTAATTATTTCTATCGCTAATTCGCTTTTCAGATTTAAGAGAGAGAAGAAACTAAAGAGATAATGGACAAGGCATGGAAGTACCTGGATATAGTCTGCGCATCATAAATCCAGACGCTTGTGGGCACCCCTCTTTGGCTGTGGAGGAATGACACCTGCAGAGAAGAAAACTTGGACAAAAAGGCGTTAGATAGGTAGATGGTGGGTTGCCAAGCAAAAGCCTGTTCCCAGAAGTATGAGAACTTCCTTAAGGGAGGTCAACCCACTATTTTGATAAAAGATAAATGACTGATAAATGATAGAATGCTAAAGTAGACTGAAATGATAGCAAACTGAAAGAGAAAAGGAAGCAAAGGCTTACCTAGAAGAAGCTGTCAGCTTAGTCACAGTCACTGGCGTCAGTGGTCCTACCGGCGTCAGTGGTCAAAAGTGCCGACGTCGGTTATGCTGCCGACGTCGGTCGGGGTAATGACCGGCGTCGGTCAGGGCAATAGGCTTGGATGGGGTTTAGGCAGGTTCTGGTCGAGTCTGGACAGAGTCTGGTCTGAGCTTGGTCTGTGGACGGGTCTGTGGATGTACAAAATGGTCTAGGAGAGTCTGGTTTTAGTTGAAGGTCTGTGCAGAGGTCTTGGGATAATGGACGAAATGTCGAAAAGGGACAGAGAGATAAAGGAGGCCGATCAGAGAGATAGGAATCCGAGTCTGCCTGATTTGGTTAGCAGTCTGGGTTGGGGAAAAAGAAGCACTGAATCTAGTTTAAAAACAGATGACTAGAAAGCATAAAGAAAACACAAACAGAGTACTTACCTGTGCCCTGCTGAAGAAGGTGTTGATCTTGTTGCTGGTGATGCCGGATGTGAAGCCTGTTGCTGGTAGAGAATCCCTGTTGTTCACTTGTAGAAGCTTGCTATGTACCTGAGGGAGAGAGGTAGAGAAGCGAAGAGGAGAAGAAATGAATGCCAAAACACCAAGAGAAATCAGTTTGCGAGCTCCAGGGTCCAGGGGCTGCAACGGATGAAGAAAGGGGTATTGAAGGGTGCCGACGCTGGTAGTTTCACCGACGTCAGCCGAAGGGTCGCCGATGTCGGCGGTGGCAGAATGGGGACAGAGGCTAAAAATAGCCTCTGCGCATTCTTGCACGCCGCCGGGTGAGGGATTGTGGGAAGAACGGTCATGAGGATGCTTAAATGGGCGTGGGGGGAAGATAATGAGGATATTTGGCATAATAAATGCTAGGGGGAAGGTGGAGGGATTCAAGGGAGGATCCAAGGTGGCAAGGGTGAGGGAAAATGGACTTATTTAATTAAAAATAGATGATTATTTTCAATTAATAAGACCTAGGTAGGTTAGGGATAGTCGAAGTGGTAAGGGACCAAGGGGAGAGAGGAAGACCAAGGGTTAGACACTTTTTAGGTGTCTACATTTGCCCCTTTTTGTCTTGTTGGTTGTTCTAGATGAACTACAAGACAAAAAGAGGAGATGGTTGCCCCAGGTGAAGGATGATGTGGATTGCCCCGAAGTATGGATGAGGTATTCCCCCTCAAAGTGGGAGTCGAGGGAAGGAACATGATGTTAGGTGCTGGTTTGACAAAGAGTGGATGAGAAAGATGAAAAGTGAGTGAAAACACTGCAAAAGTCGTGATTGCGCGTATACCATGTCACGGGACAGGTAGGTCAAATGGTCACAGTCAAAAGGGTCGAGGAGTGCTAAAATCAAAGTAATCGGGCCCCAGCATTTAGTCATCTGCTGATCGGGTCACTCAATCTAAGCTGAAGCTCCAAATGGTCGTCATGTTCTAGGTATCCAGGGCTCAGGAAGTGCTCCCAGAAACATGAAAAAGTCACAAGTAGTGCAGATCAACCGGCTTGCGATCCTATACTTGTGAGGGGTCAAAAATAAGGTCTGCGAACAATTCTGCTAACCAGCCATGAGGTAGCACACACGCAAGAACAACCAAGGCAACAGTGGTCTGGAAGTAGTCGAAGGAGATACGCATGATCTCCAATGGTCATTGGTCAAGGGGATGGATGGACGAAAGGATGTGGCTGAGCTAACCTCAGAAACGTCATGTGATTTGAGTGCTGCCTACATAGCCCTTGTGTGAAGGGCCTCAGGCCAATGTAGTTCTCCCTAAAAGGGAGGAATGGTCAAAGAAAATGATTGGTCTTGGTCGAAGTAAATGATTGGTCTTGGTCAAAGTCGTAGAAGGGAAGGTTTGTCCATCAAAGAGACAAACAAACGAGGGTGGTCGAGCTAACCTCAGAAGATGTGTTATCTGAGTGCTGCCTACATAGCCCTGGTCATAGGGCCTCAGACCAATGTAGTTCGGATGGCGAGGGTCAAAATGGTCGATGATGATTTTGGTCGATTGTCGAAATGATGAGGGTAAGATGAGGATAAGATGATGCTACAGATGGTGTATTCTGTAGAATTGGTCGAGAGTCTTTCATCCCTAGCAAGTTTCCATAGTCGTGATGGATGTATGCTAAAAATGAATGAAGGTCTATTTATGCTTCAGTAAGTATTGGTTTATGCTTAACATAAATTGGGTCTGGTCGGTAGTTTCCATGTGTATTGGTGTCCATGGAAACTATGTGAAAAGGACAAGGCGATGCCTGATGTCATGTTGAAAATGCTGAGGTTGGTTTGAAAATGTGACCAAAGTGTAGAGAAAAAGTGAAAGGCAAATTGCTCTTTCATTGACAAAGACCAAAAAGGACAGCATGGATAGGGGTCGTTAGAACAAAAGCCCTATGTATGCGTTGCGTCGTGGACTAGTGTTGTGCTAGAGAAATAGTCGAATCACTTGACGTTAAGTGAGCTCGAAGTCCCTTGAGTGTGTTGGGGTGATAGGATGAGTTATGTGATACGAGAGGATGGGGTAACCCTTTTTTGGTGGCAGGAAGAACCTTGCCCCTTTTATAGGTGACCCAAGAACGACTATAGGCGTGTCCATGACTTGATAGCGTGTCAGTCTTTTTTTTTTTTTTTTTTTTTGACGGTGAACTGATCGATGCGGGAAGTCCACATAATGACGTTGTTTGCTTGGTGGTCATGTTGTGAAGCTAATCAATGCGGGAAGCTTCTAAGAAAGGTTGTTGTCTGTAGCAATAATTAGTCATAGCCATCCTTCAAGGGAGTGGTCTATACTTTGCTTTAAATGTTTGATAAGTTGGCCTAGCTATCCTTCAAGGGATCAGTCTAGTAATACAGCAATTATGTAGCTGTCCTTCGAGGGAGCAGTCTATATTCAGAGTGTTTTATGACCTGGTATGATATAATATTTTTGATATAATTGTTGACTGAAGTTTAGCCATGGACGAGCCTGTAGAGGTTTAAGGGTTCCCTTTTTATTAGGACAAAGCATCACTGCTTGACAAAAAAGGGTTGACAAGTGTTAGGAAGCAGGGTTGATAGGAAAAAAGGAATGACAATGACAAGGGGTTGCTCAAGGGACGAGCTCAAGTAGAACGTCAAGTGATCGAGCACTCAACTAACAGTAGAAATGGTCGAAGATGCAAGACAGAAAGGGGGGGCTCAAAGTCTGATAAGTCCCTGGGCCATGCTAGTGCATTAAGGTCTGAGTCAATTAGGAGCAAACTTGCCCCAATTTGGCTCTTTCCAGCTTGGTCAGGTGTTGATTGATGGATGTGAAGTTGGTTGATATCGTCGTTGGTTGGTTGAAAAAGGTTGAATGTTTGGTCGAGAGGTCTGGTTGATTGATATTTGGTTGAAGCTTGGTTGAGACTGGTCGAATAATTGGTCGGGGGTTAGGTCGATGGACACTTGGTCGAGATTTAAGATTAAATGAGTAATTGATATGTGGTAGAGACTGGGTTGAAAAGTTGGTCGAGGTTTGGATGAAGGATGAATTCCCCCAGTGGGTAGGGAGAATGTTTGAAAGATTGGTTAAGATCGGTTGAGGTTTAGTGGTCAGATGGATGGTATTAATGTCGAATAAGGGGGTCAAAGGTGGCAAAGGGACCACGGTCTAGCGTGGGGATCCTGATTTAGGTGATGAGGTTGGAGAGGCATGAGTCAGGGTTGATGTTTTGTCGAAGAGGTGGTCAAGAGGATCCTTGATGAGAAGGGAATCCTTTTTCCAGTGTTGACGAGTGCAACAACGCTTAGTGTCATGTCCCAGAATGTGATGATAATGACAGAATTTGGAGTTGTCGAACCAAGATGGCCTTGATTCGAGAGTTGATGGGTGAGGCGGTGTTGAAGGTTTGTTGATAATGTAGTTGAAAAGAGAGGTGTCATTCTCCAAACATTGGCGAATGGCAACCTTGAGGGCACAACAATGTTCTGTGTCGTGTCCAGGCGTGCGATGATACACACAAATGTGAGTGTGGTCGAACCAAGGTGGTTTAGGTCTGAGAGATTGATATTGTCTAAGAGGCGGGAGGTCGATACGAGATGACTGCAATAATCGCCGTAAGAGCAAGGCATATGAACCTGCTAACGGGTCGGGATGTTTTATTGCAGTGAGGGTTGGTGACGTTGGTTTGGGAGGTGAAAGAGGCATAGGTCGAGGGTTTGAAGGAGATGTATGTCTGATGGGTTGAGAGAGTAATAGAGGCAACTTGCCTCTGTGAAGGATGGGAGTGGGAAGCACTCCTATTAAAGTGGATGGATGCGGGCCCAAGATTGAAGGTAATGACGAAGGTGGGGGAGGAGTTCTCCGGTGAGGTCTAGTAGCTTTCGGGTGTTTGGGTCGAGGGCCACTATTGTGTGAGGCGAGGTTAGATGTAGGTTTGGGTTTGGATGTGGACGGAGGTGAGTGAGATGTAGAAATCTCACGCAAAGGGCAAGAGGAAACTGTGGCTAGGTTTTCCTTGATTGAAATGGGTGGAGAGACTGGTTCTTCTTTTGGTAGAGAAGAAATAAGAGAGTGCGGCTCCTCAAGAGGGTAGATGGCAGGGATGATAGTGCCTTCTATTTGCATTTGAGGAGTGGACAAGGCAAGGTCTTCAGATGGAGGTGGGCTTAATGGAGTTGGTGTGGTCAAAGCGTTCTCCAATACAAGAGAGGTAGATGGAGGACTAGTAGGAGAAGAAGGTTCTTCATCCTTTAATGGAAGAGGTTGGTCAAGGACAAGAGGCAAGATAGTGTTAATTGAGTGAATGTCATGGTCTTGAGGGTCATTGGTCGAAGTCCAGACATTGTTTTGAGTAGGTGGATGATTCAGAAATGGTTGTTTGAAAATGTCGATATGTTGGTTAGGTGGGGCGTTCGGGTTATCTAAAATAAGATCCCCCTTGTCGATCATGTCTTGGATGATGTTTTTGAAGGTTCGACAGTTGTCGATGTCATGGCCTTGGACGCGATGAAAGGGACAGAAGTCGGCCTCCTTATACCATGTAGGGAGGGCTTTTGAAGGGTCAAATTGAGGTGGTCAGATTGGAGGGAGATTGAGGACCCCCTGCTTGAGTAATTTTTCCAAAATGGAAGCGTATGGTTCTCCAAGTGGAGTGTAAGAACGCTGAATGTACCGTTGTTGGAATTGTTTGGTGATGCTAGAAGATGTAGAAGGTTGAGATTGATTAGTTGTTGTCGAGGATGGTGATGTAACGACCACAGTATTGGCCACTCCTTTAGATTTAGAATTGGCAGAAGAAGAAGGTCTGGAAGAAGAATGGCCATTGGTTTTAGCATTGGTATGACGCAATTTGACCTTATCTTCTTCAAGGGCGCAGAGTTTGAGCTTTCGAGCCATGATGAAAGCTTCGTCAAAAGTGTGGAATGTCTGAATTCGTAAGGTAGAATAGATGTGTCTGGCACATGCTCGAGAGAAGAGCTCGATGAGCTCAGGTTGAGGCAAAGAAAAGGAGAGCTGGTTGATCAGACCTCTCCAACAAGCGACAAAGTCGACTACAGAGTCGTCGTCAAATTGCCTGATGGAGTAAAGGTCTGTGATTGAGACTTGTTTGGTGATGTTGATTGAGAAATGGTCAAGAAATAGTTGGGCGAGTTGAATGAATGAAAAGATAGAGTGTCTGGCAAGAGAACTATACCAGTCAAGGGCTGGGCCAGAAAGCGACATAGGGAACATGCGTAAAAGCAACGCATCGTCATGAGCGATAAGGTAACAAGCATGTCTAAATGCCTGTAGATGTTGTTGAGGGTCTTCCTTACTCTGAAAGCGAGTGAATTTAGGAAGCTCCCAATGGTTAGGGTATGGTCGAATAGGGACGGAAGGATGGATGGGCTCATTGCAAATTTGGTCATATGACAAAGTATTACTTGAACCGAAAATGGAGGCTTCGAGACTGGACATTTTATCCATCAGCATCTTGATGAGATCTGCTGACGGATTGGCGGGTTGGGTGCCCCCTAGGTTGTAAGGCGCTCAGAAGAGGCTAGAGGAGGCGTGCGACATAGTCGGTTGTACAATGTACGGATGACTAGTTGCAGGGGCAGAAGTGGAGGCTAAAGGTGGTTGCGTTATGAAGGTCGAAGGTATAAGTTGACTAGGCACCGCCAAAGGTGGTTGAATGGCGGCACTGGTAGAAAGATAGGTTGGCACTCCTACATTTGTGGGTGCAAGAGTATGAGGGGTCGGGACAGTCAAGTTCTAATATGATGTAGAACTTGGTTGAATTGTAGGTGGTTGAGGGGGTAATGGAACCCCGATGGAGGTCGGTCTAAAAATAGACGGGGAGGCCAAACTTTGCGTATTGGCCATGATTGGGTTAATAATTGAGGCGAAAGGCTGAGTCATAAAGGGTTGGGTGGCGAATGGTGTGGATGTCGTTGCCACGTCACCCGAAAAGTCTCGCGTTGGGTTTCTCGCGAGATAGTTTTGGAGGGCTGCGATATTGAGGTCCAAGAATCTCTCGAAATCTTGGTCCCCTTCAGGGATGATGGGAATTTGAGTCAGGGTTGGGGTCGGGGTCAGTCCTGTAGGAGTTCTTTCAGTTTCCAAGTGGAACTCCATGATAGGACTTGGTTAGGGATGAGGGAGCATGGTCAAAAAGGAGGGTCAGGTTCCAGAAACTGTGTTTTCCTATTTCAAAAAACTAGAATGGAGTTTTTGACAGAGAAGGGACAGGTTTTAGGCTACTGGTTTTGAAAGAAAAGGACGGTGACAGAGACCGATGTCGGTTTAAAAACCGATGTCGGTAAGGAAGATAGCCGACGTCGGTCAGATAACCGATGCCGGTAAGGGAGGAAAGCCGACGTCGTTGACAGAATCAATGCCGGTGACTGTGTTTTCCAAAGAACCAAAAGATTTTAAGATTCTTGGAAAAACAATGAAGAAAGCGTCCTCACTCACTCAAACAAATAGATGAGAAGAGAAGAACTGAGGGAGACAGACAAGCCTAAGCGATAAATCCTAGGAATTAACTTTAGAAACTTATGGCTTATGCCTTAGATGAATGTTTAGGGAGGTTGGCTGTAAGAAGGGTCCTAGAAGAAGGCGGTCTAAAGATGGTTTCAGGTGTTGTTAAGGCACGCAAAAATCTGTGTTAGGGTCTGGTACGTGGCCTGGTGCTAAGGAGCAAGCTCCCCTCACTTCACGATTCCAGTGGTTAGCTGGTCTCGCTTAGCCAAGATATACCTCGCCTAGAGTTTATCCTCCGCCAGAGAACGGAGTGGGCTTCCCCCTTGGTGATGAAATCCAAGTAGGGTCACCGGGACGGGTAAGGTATCCGCTGGGGGATGAAATCCCAGTCGGGCCTTGTCTCAAGTAAGTTTTATGTTCGTTTTAGTGCATGTGGTCTGGTAGTGTAACATCAAGTGTCTATGATTCATTCAATATGCGGATTAAGTTACTAGATGTGGACTAATGCAAGCACAAGCAGAAATGAAAGTGCAATACATTTTAAGCCCAAGTCGAAATGTGATGTTTGTTATGAAGACAAGTTTGAGAAAGGGTTGAGAGTATGATGTTTAGACTAGTCTAGAAAGTGCAAGAAAGAAAAGAAAGATTCTTTTTAAATTCCTGCTTATAGTGTCATTGAGAAGAAAAGAAGGAGGAGAAAAGGTAAGAACCTAATGCTCCTAAATGAATGAAGAAGAAAAGGAACCCAGGAGGAACCTAGGGTCCCACCGGGCGTGCCAGAATGTTTCTATCGCTAATTCACTTTTCAAATTTAAGAGAGAGAAGAAACTAAAGAGATAATGGACAAGGCATGGAAGTACCTGGATATAGTCTGTGCACCGTAAATCCAGACGCTTGTGGGCACCCCTCTTTGGCTATGGAGGAATGACACCTGTAGAGAAGAAAACTTGGACAAAAAGGCGTTAGATAGGTAGATGGTGGGTTGCCAAGCAAAATCCTGTTCCCAGAAGTATGAGAACTTCCTTAAGGGAGGTCAACCCACTATTTTGATAAAAGATAAATGACTGATAAATGATAGAATGCTAAAGTAGACTAAAATGATAGCAAACTGAAAGAGAAAAGGAAGCAAAGGCTTACCTGGAAGAAGCTATCGGCTTAGTCACAGTCGCCGGCGTCGGTGGTCCTACCGGCGTCGGTGGTCAAAAGTGCCGACGTCAGTTATGCTGCCAACGTCGGTCGGGGTAATGACCGGCGTCGGTCGGGGAAATAGGCTTGGACGGGGTTTAGGTAGGTTTTGGTCGAGTCTGGACAGAGTCTGGTCTGAGCTTGGTTTGTGGACGGGTCTGTGGACATACAAAATGGTCTGGGAGAGTCTGGTTTTAGTTGAAGGTCTGTGCAGAGGTCTTGGGATAATGGACGAAATGTCAAAAAGGGACAGAGAGATAAAGGAGGCCGATCAGAGAGATAGGAATCTGGGTCTGCCTGATTTGGTTAGCAGTCTGGGTTGGGGAAAAAGAAGCACTGAATCTAGTTTAAAAGCAGATGACTAGAACGCATAAAGAAAACACAAATAGAGTACTTACCTGTGCCCTGCTGAAGAAGGTGTTGATCTTGTTGCTGGTGATGTCGGATGTGAAGCCTGTTGCTGGTAGAGAATCCCTGTTGTTCACTTGCAGAAGCTTGCTATGTACCTGAGGGAGAGAGGCAGAGAAGCGAAGAGGAGAAGAAACGAATGCCAAAACACCAAGAGAAATCAGTTTGCGAGCTCCAGGGTCCAGGGGCTGCAACAGATGAAGAAAGGGGTATTGAAGGGTGTCGACGTCGGCAGTTTCGCCGACGTCGGCCGAAGGGTCACCGACGTCGGCGGTGGCAGAATGGGGACAGAGGCTAAAAATAGCCTCTGCGCATTCTTGCACGCCGCCGGGCGAGGGATTGTGGGAAGAACGGTCATGAGGATGCTTAAATGGGCGTGGGGGGAAGATAATGAGGATATTTGGCATAATAAATGCTAGGGGGAAGGTGGAGGGATTCAAGGGAGGATCCAAGGTGGCAAGGGTGAGGGAAAATGGACTTATTTAATTAAAAATAGATGATTATTTTCAATTAATAAGACCTAGGTAGGTTAGGGATAGTCGAAGTGGTAAGGGACCAAGGGGAGAGAGGAATACCAAGGGTTAGACACTTTTTAGGTGTCTACACTAATTTAGATAATTTTGGAGCTAAATATAGAGTTCTGGAGCTAAGTCTGAAAATGTGACAACTTGAAATAGTATGGTGGAGTTCTGGAACTAAGCTGAATTGATTCCAATGCTTCCAAAAACATGTAATCCACTTCATATTTATTCTTTTGCTTGATGATGACCTATTTTATTGCAAAACTTGAATTTTCCAACACACTTGTTAGGAATTGCAACGTTTTTAAAATGTTATAATCACAATCAATAAAAGATGGATAATTACATCCTAACTCATCTCAAATCAAAATAAAAGTTACAAAATGTAATCAAACTTAATAGAAAGAGAGTAAGATGAGGTCATTTATTATAAATTTGTCAGGCATATCCTAGCCTCATCAAGTGGTATATAACAAACTATAGAGATAGAATCCAAAGTGAGTTAGATCATGCATTAGTCAAAAAAATAAAAAAATGCATAAAAAACATAACTAACTAAGCCAACTCCTTCAACAGGGTTTGATAAATGAAAATTAAGAGCTATTAAAAGAAGCAATATACCAACAAACCTTCCCAAGAGAATCCTACCTCTAAGTGCATCTCAAAATATGATTTTCCCCTTGATTTGGTGCTCAAGTCTTTAGCAATGATGATTTATTTGCTCTGTCATCATCTCTCAATGTACCAGTGAAACTAAGCTCATGATATTGATCAAACATATGCCTATAGTGAAGTTATCTTATTGAAAATTAAGCATAATAACACTACACAAAAATTACTTTTGAAGATAATTATGCATAATATGTTTAAATTAAAAGAGCTTAAAAATGGTGGTCTTGGTGATTTTTGGAAATGATAAGAATCAACCATGATCATCCATCTTGAGATCAAGATGTGTGGCCATGAATCAATTCAATTTTGGAGTCTCAAATCATAAATAATCTCATTAATATCTAGAAGAAAGGGGCATTAATGAGGCATGGGAGGGATTAAATCAGATATTTGTTTCATTTATGACTTATATATGTCACCCCATTGATGATGTCACTAGATGATGTAGATATTATAAATGAATTTTTAATTAATAGATAATCAATAATTTTCATGGATTTTCCACTCAAGCCCTTGATTTAGATTAATTTGCTTAAGTGAGATTAATTAAATTTTATGCAATTCTTTGAAAATTTGTTGCCTACTTAATCAACTAGTCAAAATGTCAATTTACTAGGTCATAATTTGCCTAGAGTATAATTAAAATGTGTGAGTTGCATACGGACCAATACCCCATTTAGAGCATTATGAATGCAAAATAATACATGCATCAAATTGCATTTTTAACATTTTTACTTAAAATAATTTGGTAAAAACTAATAATCACATAAAATGCATTGCCCCCATTCAGAGATGCATTAGCCTAATTGGCACTTATATATAACAAGCTCAAACCATTTAGTGTGTTTTAGTGATTTTGGCCCAAATTGTGTTTGACTGAATTTTGAGTAATATTGACAATTTAAACACAATGGTGTTAGGAATTAGATGTTTAAATTTTGCCCTTATTTGAGAAGGTATGGTGAGACATTCAATCAAAGACATCTTTTTAAATAAAATATTTATCAAGAAGAAATTGGAAGGAAATGACCCCTGATTCCCCCTCGAGAGGACATACAAGGATGAAAGAGAGGGATGGACTATTGAAAAGAGAGAGAGAAAGATGTGAAATTAACCCATGGATGAGATTAAATTAATATGAATTAATTCTTCCATGCATTGAGTCTCAATGATCAAAATATAATAGAATATAAAGGGCCCTAAGGTGGGGGTAAGTGGGAAGGATACATTCCCAAAATATAAGTGGCACACTTTGAACGCACCCATAAGAGGGTGAAAACTACATGATTTAACAGTTTTAAGAATATTGGTGTATTATTCTTAATTTAGTTAAAAGGTCTGAGTAATAAAATTAGTAAATAAATATGCAATTATTAAGCTACTAATTTGTATAATTTGATTTCAATTTGAACTTTTCTAAAAATAGTAATAAGGGAAAGAAAACAAGACTTAGCTGGAAATGATTGATATGACTGAGACAAGGGCTAGAATTCTCTATGTAGGATTGAGATACTATCACAGATTAGGATCTATCCTTTGTTTTATGATTGGATAGGAGTACCAAAAATAAGATACCCTAGGCTCTAGTGTTATAGTCCACTTCTTTTGCTATTATTTAGGATTCTTGAGTTTTCTAGGTTTTGTTCATTATGTTTGTGAGACCCTACCAATGAAATTTTGACTATTGGATGTCCGTAGAACTCCCTATAGAGCTGATTTTGTCTTCAAACCTTGGACTCCATTGTGTTTTGACCAATTTATAAGAAAGAGGAGGGGTTAGTGTGTGTAAGATTCATTAAACATAGATCCACACCCCTTGTGTGGGCACGCTGCCTATATACCATTACTTCAAAGAGGGATCAATCTATATGTAGTTCACCCACTTGATGTACTTTATGAAATAGTGTGAATGAAGATTCAAAATGCTAAATTGAGTGTGCTTGAGATGACTAAGGACTAGTGTAAATATTAGAATAAGCTGGAAATGGTAATGGATTGTTGTATGCAAAGAATAGAGAAATATGCTTGAGTAGTCTCGCTTTTATTCTTACTTTATGATATTTGTCAACCCCTTATAAATGAAATTTGAATGAGATTTTATAGGGATTTGTTGGTCATGGGTTAAATTTAATCACACTAGACTAACATAATGAAGAAGAAGAATCAAGGGAAAATGGTAATCTAGGCTCAAAAGAGCGTATAAAAGGGGACACCCTAGGGTCCAGCGCTATAGTCCAAGTTGGGAATTAGTTTTTAGAGGGTATAGGACCTAGGTGGATGGAATAAGCATAGAAAAAACAATACAACTAAGCTAGAATGAGGTCTTGAAAGCCTAAAAATGATTGTGAATCAGTGAAAATGTGCCTAGAAGGGTCATGAGAGCAAGTAGGAGGGACCTATGAAATGGATGTCACAATTCATACTCAAGTTACCATTTTTTGCATTTTATATGACTACATTTACCCCCACCTTTATTCTAGTGATGTAGCAAAGTGAAATACTAGGATAAAATAAAAATAGAAAGTGTACCTAAACTTACCTATAAGGGTGAAGCTCATGAAGTTGTGTGATGTTGGGTGCGAATAGAAAGAGCATGTTGTAAAGTGTAAATCTGTAAAAGAAAATAAAGACTAGATTAGTTCTTACTAGATACACTATATCTAAAATAAGAATGTACAAATCTAGGTAAGAAAGAGAGGTAGAGAAAGGAATGAATACACCTCACTAGGTATGTGAACCAATATAAAACTTATTGTGATGTTGAATGATGTTGAGTATTGCTAGATGATGTTGTATCAAGAGTAATATCATGAATGGAGTTGAGTTCTCAATTCCTCGAGAGTGGATCAAGAATGCAAATGTTGCCCATTTGGCTCCATTATCACCCACTAAGTGAATTTAGGTGGTCATGCATATGTTGATCGATGTTTGGACTATGTGTCCAATCCCTCTAAGTAGGTGGCTCAAGAATACAAAGGCTAGCTAGTACTTTGGCTCCATCATTGCCTAGTGAAGTGAAGCTATAAACTAATACCAATATGAAATGTGTGTCAAATGAGATGGATCTTGAAGCCCTTGAATGCTCTATAATTTAATAATATTGACATGGATAGTTAAATGTATGCTAAAAACTAGGCCAATTTTGGCCACTCCGAAAGATAGAGATAAGGCTTGTTTGAAAGCCACTTCGAAACTAGGCACTAGGCTTGTATGAAATCCATTCTAAAATGTTGAGGTTATGCTTGTATGAAATCCACTCCAAAATGATTCCAACCACCTATATATGGAATAAGGCTTGCAACTATTGAGAATGCTTGGGGGATTCTGGACTCAAAAATTTTTAAAAAAAATGTGCCATGCACATTTCCCCCAATCATTGGTGTCTAAAACATGAATTTTGATCTAGAAGTTATACCAACTACTATATTTGAAACTGGAAGTGAGAGCCATCATGTCATGCATAATGCCCCCTTTATTTGGATTTTTTATGTAAAAGTGTACTAAAAATGTTGATTCTAAACTGGAAGTTATACCAAATATCATATCTAAAACTAAAAGTGAGAGCCATCATGCCGTGCATAATGCCCCCTATATCTAGATTTTATGAGCAAAAGTGTACTAAAAGCTATTGATTTTGGACTGGTCTGACTATGCAAAATTGTAGTTGAACCTACTCTTCTACCTACTTTTATAGAGTTAGGTTTTTTTGTTGTTGGGATAAGATCACCAAAAATGGATAGTAGTGGCACCGATTTTGTAGCCCAATCTTGGTGCTATTGTCTTAGGCCAAATCTAGTAATTGTTTTGATATTTCACTATCTACATGGTCTATTCTAATTGGTTTTATGTCTAGTTACTCTGATGGGTGTGCTAAAAGCTAATTTTTTTACTGTTAGGAGCTCTGATCTCTATGAAAAAAACCTTGTCTGTTTCCCCCTCTTATGAGGGTAGGAATGAATACCCTACAATGACTGTCCTCAGAATAAAAAGCCCTACAATTGTGTTATATTATAAAGATACATGATATAGTAATGATAATTGATAATATATCTCAAGATATAGCATGGTTTGTATTGAGAGATTGTTAGATTAACAAGGGTATGCCTAGATATATATAATAATGTAATAGCATGTGTAAAGTACTAAACTAGAACTGGAAGTATTAGTTGTTAGTTGTCATGGAGGGAGAGAGCATGATGTTCATCATGGCATCCAAGGAAGCAAGATAATGCATGATGTAGATTATGGCATTAAAAAAAGTGGAGAATCAATAAGCAATCAAGCATACAAGTCAAGAATCAAAAAGCATACAAGGGTAGCCAAGGTTCCAAGCAAACAAGGCACATGGGCACATGTCACTCAAACTGGAAGGCAAGCATACAAGGCATGCTCAAATGCCACATACACATACAATTGAAACAATCAAGGTTCGCATGAAATCCACAATCACATAGAAGAGTACAGGCAAAGGACATTGGAAAATGTCCTAAGGCACACACATGAATAGAATCAAAGTACATTTTAAAATGTCCTAAGGCATATATAGGAGATAAAATTGGAACTAAGAAATGCAAACAATCTAGCTAAGCTAAGTAAGAATGTAATTCATGTAAAAATTATAAATACAATTGCATCTAACTAAGCAAAGATAGAATTGAAAGTATGCAAGACATGTTAGTACAAGACCCTTTATAAGATAAGAAATACATAAGTGTTATATGTTATTGAGTGTTGATAGAGTAATCTATGTAAGCTAGTTAATAATGTACTTTAACATGATAACTAGAATGTGTGATGTACGAATGACATAACCTAGATGGTGTAGTCATGTAGAAGATACCCCCGATGGGTTGATATGCTGATGTATGTCTCTAATGTAGAAGTAAGATGCCCCCTCAATGGGCAGAGTGAAGCAATCAAGGATTTAGATGTCACTGCATACACTCAAAGAAGATCAAGTGAAGCATGGTTATGTAGATAAATTGACAAACAATAGCATGGAATAACAAATTTAAGTCTAGCATAGCATTATAAATGTAAAGCATGGATAATGCATACAATTAAAAAAAAATGGTGTTTTTTTTGAATGTTTTTATATTTTGAAATATTTGAATGTTGTTGGTATTTTTTATATTTTGAGCTATGTGCAATCAATCATAGGAAGACTATGTACAATTAATTGAAAATAAGCTATGTATAGGAGATAGAGAGAACTATGTACAAGTAAGCACAAAGAAACTATGTACAAGTAAAACTAAGAAGAAATGATACTAACTGATGAGTCTCATGGGAGACTCCCTATCATGGTGTCTGGTATAAAATAAAGGAATCATGCATGATTGTGAAGCATGAGAGAATGGTTGTGAATATGACACTAAATATTTGGATTCATTATTGGTATCTTAGAAATCATAAAAACCTATATTATTCTATTCATCATTATCATCTTGATTTTGAACCAATGGAATGCTAGTGTTGACTTTTATTGTATCTATATCTTTTCATTTGATAAATTATGTCTTTGAGACTTGCCTTAGGATGTTCAATAAATCCCGAACCTTGGTGATAAACATTATCAACTGCTAGAATAGGAGTAGTGATGTCTTGAGCATGCTTTCCCAATCCTTGACCTTGATAATCAAACTATTATAGATATTGTTGATGAAACCCATACTGCTTTGAAAGTTGAGCCACATTTTAGAGAGGTATATTTGCATCTTTTTCATGTTTTACCTGTGCTTGTGGTACTATTTGTTGCTTTGAGTTTGCTTTTTTATCCTTTTGTTGTTCTGAGTTATGTTTTGGCAACTATTTTTTTATTGTTTCTAAATTTGACCCTTTGTGAATGTGTTCCTATGTTACTATGGATTGCTTGACTGATTTACCTTGTATAGGGTCCTCATTATCAATTATTTGTTGTATATGTTATTTCAATGCAAAACATGAATCTGTGTGATGCATATGCATTCTATTATATGCACAATAATATATGGATCTTCTCATTGGATGTAGAGGAAGTAATTTGATCAACTTAGATTTAATCATTTCCCTTAGTACCTCACTTGAAATATTATTTGATCTTTGAATGCTTTTTGAATCACTATTTGTAGAATTACTTTGTTTTGATTTCTTATTTTGATGTGCAAAATTGCTTACAACCAATTGACTAGGTGAAGGTGCATATACATGATTTATATTAGGGTATCTTTGAGGCTATTGTATTATAATCTAATTTTCCAATTTTGTGATCTTTTCATGTAATAGTTGATTCTATGTTTGTAAGTTTGAAATTAACTTGCTCATACTAGTGATTTGATCCCTTAGATTCTTACAAGTGCAAACCTTAATTGCTTCCAATTGAACATATAAGCACATATGTTAAATAGGGTTTGAAGAAGCTATAGGTTGAATATATACATTAGGAACAATAGTATAGGCTACCTCACCTTTTGGAGGGGTGATAGCATGGACCTGGTTAGAGGGAAAGTAGCTATCACCCTCTTGGGGGAGAGGAGGAGAAGGGAATTCTTTCCTGTGCATAAGATATGACATTGACACTTGATAGGTAGTTGTTAACTTATGCAATGAATCCTCTAAGAATGTAAATATTTTTAACATGTGGGATGATATGTATAAAATTGGAGTTATAAGTTGTATAAAAATATGTTTATAAAGAACATTCCACATGAGAGATAGCAAACAAGGGAGAGAGATCATGAATTTGTGCATTAACGTGGAAAGAATTTTGACATGTGTTATGACATTTCTAGTGTATTTAGAATGATAAACTTGAAAAAATTTCCATATGAGAGATATAAATCAAGGGATAAAAAGCATGTGATATGAAATTTCTAATGTGTTTAGCATGACAAACTTGAAAAAATTTCCATATGAGAGATATCAAGCAAGAGATAAAACCTTGTATGAAAGACAAGTAAACTTTGCTTTGAAGGAGAGGTATCTTACTATGTTTAATAATGACTTTCTTAATAACATCTCATAATATGAAAAGTAAGCATGAAATGCAAATAATGAAGCTTTGTACTAGCATATGGTAAACTTCATCATTCATGGACATAATAGGACCAAGTATGGTCTCATTATTTGCTAAAACTACAAGAAATATTTGAAAATAAGTGAGATCCATTTTTGAAATCCAATTTTAGGTGTAAAGTGATACCTCAAGAAGCAATGGGACCTAGTATATGCAGCTAGGGTTTGAAAGATGATTAATTTGAAAATTACTATGCAATTTTGAAATTTAAGTGAATTTTTTAGTTAGGTATGCAAGTAAAAAATTAGAAATTTATTGGAAAATTGTTGATTTAAAGAGACCTAGAAGATGCAACTACGATTTTGAAAAATAAATATTTTTGAAAATTACCATTTAATTTTGAAATTTGAAGTGAATTTTTGATTTTAATATGCTAGTAAAAAATCAAGAAATTATTGGAAAATTATTGAGAAAATACCGGAACCTAGTATGGGCAACTAGGGTTTGAAAAACAATTATTTTAAAATTAATAAAAAAAGTTTAAAATTTAATGCTAATTTTTTATTTTATTATGTAGGTAAAAAATCAAAAAATATAGGAGAAATCAATAAGAATTTTACCCTAGGGTTTCTAACATTTTAATGCACAAATGAAGTAAGTTGGGTTCACTAAATTATTTAACCTATTTGGGAATATTGGTGTATTATTCCTAATTTAGTTAAAGGGTCTGAGTAGTAAAATCAATAAATAAATATGCAATTATTAAGTTACTAATTTGTATAATTTGATTGTAATTTAAACCTTCTAAAAATAGTAATAAGGAAAAGAAAATAAGTCTTAGCTAGAAACTGATTGATACAACTGAGACAGAGGCTAGAATTCACTATGCATGACTGAGACACTATCACAAATCAAGATCTGGCCTTCATTTTATGATTGGATAGGAGCACCAAAAATAAGACACCCAAGGCTCTAGAATTATAGTACAAATTTTCCACTATTATCCAGGAGACATGAGCTTTTTAGGTTTTATTCATTGTGTGTGTGAGACCCTGCTCGTGAAATTTCAACTGTTGGATGTCTATGTAACTCTTTATAGAGATAGTTTTGTCTTAAACCCTAGAGTCCATTGTGCTTTGACTAATTTTGAGAAAGATGGGGGGTTAGTGTGTGTAATATTTATTAAATGTGTATCCACACCCCTTGTGTGGGCACGTTGCCTACATACCAATACTCCAAAGAGGGATCAAGTCATATGTAGTTCTCTCACTTGATGTACTTTGTGAAATAGTATGTATGATAATTAAAAATGCTAAACTAAGTGTATTTGAGGTGATTAGGGACTGGTGTAAAGATTAAAATAAGCTAGAAATGGTATTAGATGGTTATATGTAGAAAATAAAGAAATATGCTTGAATAGTCTTACTTTTATTCTTGCTTGCTTTGTGATATTTTCTAACCCCTTATAATTTAAATTTTAATGGAATTTTATATGGATATATTGGTCATAGGTTAAATGCAATCATGCTAACCTCACATAATGAAGAAGAGAAATTAGGAAAAAATGGTAATTTGGGCTCAAAATATGATTAGACAAGAGCATTGTGATAGGACCTAGGTTCCCCAAAGCTCTGACACAACTTGTCAGAATTAAGAGCACACATGATTACCATTGTATAAGCAAATTAAGATGCAGAAATAACCAAAAGTACAAGTAACTATCAATGAGAAATAGCACAGAATATGAGAGGCAACACACAATTGTATTCAACTCAGTTAGAAGGAAATTACAACAAAGAGATCACACTCTTCTTTCACTTTATGGGCATACCAGTAATCTTCCCTCAAGAGTAATCTTCTCTCAATACAGGTCACAACAAACAACTCAAGCACAGAGCTATTGTTCACCTCAACCAGTTAGTACAACACTGCCAGTACAACCAAGTACGAACTGGTACTCCAAGTAGATCTCACCATGATCTTACTCCTTGATGTGTTGTTGTCACCTTGGATCTTGCTCCCCTACAGATCTCCTTTTGACCCTCACACACACACACCTCTACAGACCAACTTGATCTTACTTATCACATGTAGATCTCCACCATGATCTTGCAACACCCTATAGATCAAACCTTATCTTACATACATGAAGAATCCTACTTGATTCTACCATGGGAAGAACTCTCCTAGTTCTACACTTTACAATACAGCGCATGAGTCTATTATATAGATCTCATGCATACAATAATTAGACAAGCGGCTCAAGACTCGAACTAGTCTTTAACATGAAAACAACCCATTCAACTAACTAACTGTTTGTCAACAACCAGTTCTAGAACTGCATAGGCGACTGACGTCGGTCCTTGTCTAACTGGAGGTGACCAACGTCGATTGATCCTGTCGATGTCAGTTGCCTTTGCACTGATCCCTGATCGACATCAGTTATGGCCTGTCGACGTTGATGACTGATACTCAGCAACCTCCTCCCCTATTTGCATTCGGGTGAAGCTTTTAGCTCCATAACCTAACAATCTCCCACTTGGAGATAAATAGCTGCACCTATACCTATACCAGTACATTGTCTAATCTGCATCCTAGCTTGTATTCCTCTTCAAGCTCAATCTTGAAGACTACCCACCACACTCCTTGTGGTGTTAATCATGTGCCTAAATTTCTCCATTCTCAGCTTACCTTCTTCTTCCATTGCTATACTCCCACTCAATCAAAAACCCTTGAGTAACCTATAATCAAAACATACTGAACAGATTTGAACCACCTGTTAGTAAACCTCACTCTGAGAACCTCCAACCTCGCTCTCTACAACCTTAGCTCTGATACCATTTGATAGGACCTAGGTTCCCCAAAGCTCTGACACAACTTGTTAGAATTAAGAGCACACATGATTACCATTGTATAAGCAACTTAAGATGCAAAAATAACTAGAAGTATAAGTAACTATTAATGAGAAATAGCACAGAATATGAGAGGCAACACACAATTGTATTCAACTCAGTTAGAAGGAAATTACAACAAAGAGATCACACTCTTCTTCCACTTTATGGGCATACCAGTAATCTTCCCTCAAGAGTAATCTTCTCTCAATACAAATCACAACAAACAACTCAAGCACAGAGTTGTTCACCTCAACCAGTCAGTACAACACTCCCAGTACAACTGAGTACGAACTGGTACTCCAAGTAGATCTCACCATGATCTTGCTCCTTGATGTGTTGTTGTCACCTTGGATCTTGCTCCCCCGTAGATCTCCTTTTGACCCTCACACACACACACCCCTACAGACCAACTTGATCTTACTTATCACATGTAGATCTCCACCAACCAAAAGTACAAGTAACTATCAATGAGAAATAGCACAGAATATGAGAGGCAACACACAATTGTATTCAACTCAGTTAGAAGGAAATTACAATAAAGAGATCACACTCTTCTTCCAATTTGTGGGCATACTAGTAATCTTCCCTCAAGAGTAATCTTATTTCAATACAGGTCACAACAAACAACTCAAGCACAGAGCTGTTGTTCACCTCAACCAGTTAGTACAACACTGCCAGTACAATTGAGTACGAACCGGTACTCCAAGTAGATCTCACCATGATCTTGCTCCTTGATGTATTGTTGTCACCTTAGATCTTGCTCCCCCGTAGATCTCTTTTTGACCCTCGCACACACACACCCCTGTAGACCAACCTGATCTTACTTATCACATGTAAATCTCCACCATGATCTTGCAACACCCTGCAGATCAAACCTAATCTTACATACATGAAGAATCCTACTTGATTCTACCATGGGAAGAACTCTCCTAGTTCTACACTTTACAATACAGCCCATGAGTCTATTATATAAATCTCATACATACAATAATTAGACAAGCAGCTCAAGACTCGAACTAGTCTTTAACATGCAAACAACCCATTCAACTAACGATTGTTCATCAACAACCAATTCTAGAACCGCACAGGCGATTGATGTCGGTCCCTATCTAACTGGAGGTGACTGACATCGGTTGATCTTGCTGATGTCGGTTGCCTTTGCACTGATCCCTGACCGATGTCAGTTGTGGCCTATCGTCACTGGTGATTGATACTCAACAACCTCCTCCCCTATTTGCATCTAGGTGAAGTTTTAGCTACAACCTAACACATTGAAAAGGGGACACCCTAGGGTTCAATGCTATAGTCTAATTTAGGTGATATTGTTCAGAGGGTACAAGACCTAGGGGATGGAATAAGCATGGAAAAAGGGTCTTGGCTAAGTTAAAATGAGGTCTTGAAATCCTATAGATGACTGAGAATCAGTGAAAAGGTACCTAGAAGGGTAATGAGAGCAAGCAGGAGGGACCTATGGGATGGATGTCACAAGTCATAATCAAGTTACCAATTTTTGTATTTTACATGAATACACTACATGTTTATGGAATGATTGACCTTGAATAAGTTGTAAACTTTAAAATTACCAGAATGAGGGAAAAATCTATAGAGCTTGGAATTAGAAGAAAAAGGAGAGCATTGCTCTAGAGAAAGGAAATAATAATGTTCCCAAATAGAGAAAATTTGATCGGTTGATGAAGTAATTTTTTCCTTAGTAGGGATAATTTTGATCATTGATAATTAATTATTCCCTATAGGGATAATGTGATCAATGATGGGTCTAAATACTGTGCCCCAGGAGGGAAAATTGGTAAGAACAGCTCAAGGATATAACCTAATACATAGATTAAATATGAGTGGATGCAAACACAGATGCAATGGTCTAATGACTAAAGAAGCCACAAAAAACTAGGCATATGAGGATACACAAAGTGATGAAAGAGATGATAAGAAGAATGAAGGTGGTCAAGATGACTTGAGATACATCATGTATCCAAGTATTGCCTACATAGTCTAGATGGAGCTCAAGCTAATGTAGTTCACCCAAAAGTGGGACAAAATGAAATGAGGAATGAAGAATAGAAGAAAAATAGACCACTGTTTAATTAGACTCATAGTATATTCTAAGAGATGCACATCTTACATAGAGTCTTGTACATAGTTCGTTGGTGTATTACGAGCTGATCTTCAGAGTTGTATTGACTTTTTGACTTGGGATATAAAGCACTTAGTGCTTATTATAGCAAAATGAAATTATGCATCATAAGTATGGTTAACCTATACTGACATCATATTTTGATTGTGATGATATGGTTCAAATGTGAATATTTATAACCAAAAATAATGATAATAACTACCAATACCAGAGTTACAACTATTTACATTTAAACAAAAACAAAAAAAGATAAAACCAAATTATTAATGTAACCTAACTTAAAATCAAGATATAAACAATCAAGCTTTAAGTATGAATAGGAATGTACAAAATCAAAGCAAGAATAACTTAATAAACAACATGAAAGCAAGATATGAATAATCAAGATACATGTGTAGTAACAAGATGTACTTGAAAAATAAAGCAAAAGAACAAGATAAAATAGTAACACAAAAGGCCAAAAGAACAAAACACCAAAAATAAATAACAAAGGAAAGGAACAAAATAAACAAAACAAATGGGGAGACAAGGAAGGAATCAAAACAATAATAAAAATAAAATAAACACACATAAACAAGTGTTAGTCACAATGTTAATGCAAATAGAAAATAATTATTCATGCACATGGAATAGAGGCGTTATTTTCTACAATAGCGTAACAAGAACAAAGGACACAAAATTTGTTCCCAAGTGATAGGGAAACATAAAACAAAACAAAATGGAGGTAAAAATAAGAAAAGGAAGGAGTGGCTGAGCTGATTTTAGATGTCTGAGACAAGTGGATGTTGCCTACATAGTTTCATGGACGTGAGATCCAACATGAATTTTAGGCCAAATGTAGTTCTCCCAAGAAATGGGATAGAAGAAAAGTGATGAGAATAAAACATGATTGATGTCGTAGAAAAAATAAATAAAATGGGCTTGTAAAATAGTGAGAGCATTCAAATGAGTACTCTCAAAATAATGAGAGCATGGGAAATTAGAATTAAAAAAAGTCCAAGATAATGTTTTAGTTTGTTTTGTCGATCACTTTCTAATGTTTTTTTATTTTTGGGATAAGCAACAGAAATGAAATATTATAAAAAGTCCCAGAGAACTAACTAATAAAAGAGATGCATGTCCAAATGTAGAAGTTTTAATAATAGCTAAAGTCAGATGTAACGGCCCCTGTGATCCTTCTAAGGTAATAATGCCTACCAAATAGCAGTAACATAATAATAGAATAATATGCAGTAATACAAATATGAAGAACCATTCATTAGGCAAAAATCATGTGTTGTTGTATTTGTGTTCACTTGTCTATAAGAGGAAGTGCAAAATGCCATTCAGCCTAAACTTCTTTGTAGAACTAGCACTGAGGGTGTTCACAATGCCTATGAGTCATAATCAAGATCATACTTGGTCAAGGGATAGAACAGTCTAGATTACAATGGCCTGGCACATGAAAAGAATATGGTTCTAAGGACAATGGTCTAGAATGAATAAGGCCCAAAAGAGGATTATCTAGGGTGGTATAAAAAGAGTCAACCTAGAATACAAATGATCTAGAGTGTTAATGGTCCAAAGTTTCAACTGTCCAGAGTCATAAAAGATTATAGTTCTCATAATAATGGTCTAAGGTAGGTCAAAACAAATTGAATGTGGTCTAAGTTAGGATGGTCTAGGATATAACAATGGGATAAAATTACTCCAGCATAAGTTGTCCCCAAGCAAGGGGTTTTGTAGACAATGGTTCAAATGGCTATCAAGTGTAGAATCATTTGAGATGTACAATGTTCATGGGCTCTAGAAGTTTTTCACCACCTAGAGTATCAAATTGGTATGCCCATGATCCATAATTTGTTGTGATAAAATATAGTCTTAGCCAATTGGGTTAGAACTTAGCCTTATTCTTGCATTCAGCATGTGTGTTCTAATTTTATTTTAAGACCAAATATCCAATTTTAAACTCCGAAGGGAGAATGCATTTATTATAGCTTCTACATAATCTATTCTGATAGGCTTACAAGTTATTGAGGGCATCCTAAAATTTACCATCAAGGAGTTATAATTATTACAACCTAGAAACTCTGTACTCTTTGTCATCTTCAATATTCTCAAAATATACTTGCAATGAAGGTAGCTCGATCTCAATTGGGATAATATCTTATGTGCCATAAATAAGGGAGTATGGAATGGATCCTATAGGGATTCAATGACTAGTGTGATAAGCCCAAAGGGTGGGAAAATTTTGTAAGTGTTACATATGGTTAGTATCATTGATAATCTTCTTAAGTATGGCCACAATGGTTTTGTTTGATACATTGGTTTAATCATTGTCTTGCAGGTTATGTTGAATGGATTTTTTGTGCTTGATTTTTTATTTTACACAAAGAGATTTAACATCTCAGTTTATAAATGATCTGCCATTATCACATATAATTCATGATGGGATACCATATTGACAAATGATATGGTGATGTAGAGACTTGTCAATCTACTTCTCAGTGATGTAGTGAGAGGAATGGCCTCAATCCACTAAGTAAAATACTCAGTAGCAATGAGAATATGCTTGTGGCCATCAAAAGATGTTGGGTTTATTTTCTTGATGAGATCGAGGCCCCATGTAAAAAATCCCCATGGTGTATTAATTGGCTAGTGCATGTATCAAATTACCATGTTGTTGACAAGCAACATACTTCCTAACATAATTACAAGCATTGTCTCCTTTTTAGGCCAATAGTAACTTATTCTGAGGAGTTTTTTAGCTAAAACTATAGCATTGGTGTGATCCCCACACATTCTTTCATGAACCTCCTTAAGTGATAACTTGGATTCTCTCAAAGATAAACAATAAAGTAGCATTCCATCATAGCCTTTATGATAAAGCATGTTTCCAAGGAGGGTATAATGAGCTATGCGATGAAGGAAAAGTTTATAGCAATTATTGGAAAGGTAAGTTGGAAAAATTCTATCATAAAAATAATTATAAATGTCTTGAAACTAAGGCATTTCAAGTGTGAGATTGGGACTAGTAATGGTGCATACCCTTTCTAAATCTAGCAAAACATGAGCAGGTTACAGTAGATTTTCAATGAGAAATTGATACTATTTAGCATTGTTATCATTCTATAACATGGACCCAAATATTGCCATTACATCGATAGATTTGTTATTGGCCCATGGTACTTGTTCAAATTGTAGATATTTGAAATGAGCTTTGACATTATCCATAATATGATTGTAGGGTACAAACTTATCATCTCTAGTCTGATACTGATCTGTGGTTTGATTGATAATCAATTGGGAATCCTCATAGACCATTAAGTGTTGGATATCCCACTATACTAAAAGATTTAATTCTACAATAAGTGCTTCATACTCAACCATATTTTAGGTACAATGAAAATTTATATGAAATAATTTGGGAATCAGATCCCCTTATGGTTTATCAACAAGATGTCGACTCCAAATCCATGAGAAGTAAAGGAACCATCAAAGTATAGTTTCCATTGTTTAAGTCCATGTTTTACTTCTTATATTATCATATTAGAATGAACAATTTGGACATGTGGCCTATGAAAGCTGCTTTGGATAATAAAATTTTGTGGGGGTCCACTTTCGCAATAAAAATAGTTTTATTATTCAGCATATAGTGTCATAACTTTTGTGACACAAACACCATAGCTAAGGACACTTTCTTAATAAGCATATAATTATGCTCATAATCCACCAATGTGTGACATAAATAATTAATCACATATTCATTGCCTTGATAATCACATTGGGCCAAGAGTGCTCCCAATGCATGTTCAGTCACTAAAATATAAAGAAGTAATGGTTATTCAAGTGTTGGTGGTTTCAAAACTGGTAGGTTGGCCAAATATGTTATGAGTTTCACAAATGATAATTGACACTCAAGATCCCATTAAATTTTTACCCATTTCTTTAAGATATGTTTAAATGGATGGCACTTATCTGCCAGTTGTGAAAGGAACCTACGAATAGACTCGATCTTTCCTTACAGGCTTTAGAGATATTTGATATTTGAAGGTGGAGGCATTTCAATAATGGCCTTGACCTTATAAAAGTCTAATTTGATCCCTCTTTATGATACAATAAACCTTATCAATTTTATATAAGTGATGCCAAAGACACACTTCATAGGATTTAGATAGACCTTTATACTCAAAAAGTCTTTCAAAGATTCTTCATATAACATTAGGATGTATGGCATGTGTTATTGATTTAGTTAGGATGTCATCAACATAGACTTCAATAATATCATGCATCATGTCATGGAAGATGACAGTCATAGCATGATGATAAGTGGCTCCAATGTTCTTCAAATGAAGTGGAATGAATTTATAACATAATGTTCCCCATGAGGTGGTGAATGCAATTTTCTGTTGGTCTTCTTGAGCTATCTTGATCTAATTGTATCCAAAAAATCCATCCATGAGGGATAACATCTTGTACCTAGCATTAGAATCTATAATCATGTCCATATTGGGTAGAATAAAATCATATGTGGGGCACACCTTATTGATATCTCTAAAATTAGTATAAATATGTATACCCTATGTCTTTTTGCTAACTAGAACTATGTTTGATATCTATTTAGAATAGTTCAGTGGTCTAATGAAGCTTACTCCTAATAATTTCTATAGTTCTCCTTTTACTAAAAGAGAATGCCTAGATGCATCTTTCTCAATTTATGGTTGGCTGGCTTAGCATCTAGATGAACAACAAGTCAATGCACAACCAATTTAGGATCTAAGCCTGGCATGTCAGAGTAAGCCCATGCAAAAAAATTAATAAAATCTTGCAAAATAGTGATATTTTGATCTTGCTTCTCATCAGTGAGGGAAGCTCCAAGATAAAAAATTTTAGGATCATCATATGTTCCCAAGTTCACTTCAACAGTGTTTTCTACAAGGAGTATAAAACTATCTTCTAGAATAATAGGCATCATTTGATCCTGATCTTCTACTTCTTCTATAGTTTCTTGTTGTTCATCCCAAAGCTCTAGATAATGTGACGAATCTAAATCCATTTGTTTAAGTAATGGCCAACTAGTAAATATCTTAGGAAAGTCAAGATCAAGGTGCTCAAAGACTTATTATTGTTCTAACATGATGTTGGTGATAGCTATAGAGATAGGACCTAATAGACCTTGTGCATACTTTGGGGATGAGCAAACTTTCCCATCCAAGAATGATTGAAATAAGTTTTCACTCAAGGGCTTGTCTTTTTTTTTACTATTTCCCTAACCAATGAGTGCCTCAAAGAGGTTTTCACCCGAGGATCTTAATGTTTTATCCTTTTTATGACCAAGAAATTTTGCCTACTCTCTAAAGTAGGAAGAAGGATCCAAAGTAAAAACAAAGCCTTACTTATGATCACCAATTGGCAATCCATTTCTTAGGCCCATGTATTCTCTTTGTTTTGTAATTGATCAAGGCATATGACTAAATTTTGTTGGTACCAATCAATGAACTCAAGATGACAAAGGTAAAGGTAATAATGGTGTGTGATAGTCATAATGGAATTTAAATCAAATAAGTCCATGTCAGCAAGCTCATCATAAATGTTATAATGAGAGCTACATCATTGTTAGGAGTCTTATTGCTAGTCTATTCAAAAGAATCACTATCGAAAGTCATGAGGTCACTCCCAGGCAATATAAATTTGAGTCCTTGATTCAAGTTAGGTTTATTAACTAATAAAGGTTCCAAGATTCCTTATGCTTTTGGGCCAAGGCCTTTTCCTATATAATCAAAATTATCCATAATCTGATTAGGGATAGGATATTTTAGATTCTAAAAATAATCAGCAATGTCATTAAAATATAACCAATCTCCTTCAATGAAATATTTTTGATCCCAATTTGGTGAAGTAGCAAGTAAAAATACCATTGGTGGTTTTTATGTATCTTATTATTTTTTATCCCAATTTGGTGAAGAAACAGGTACAAATATCATTTTGGGTTTTCAAGGTATTTTGGAATGTTTGGGTTTGCCAAATGATTTGGGAGACTTGGGTAACTTATAAATATGGAAGGCATCTTTAAGATGGTATGTGGAAATGCCTACATCTTCTACGATAACCTATTTTATAAGGGTTTTGGTAAATGGATTAGTTGAAGTGGAACAAAGTCACTAGGGTTGATATAATTGGATTTTGGAAAATGTAAAACTATTTCCTTGTTGTTCTTTACAATGAATTTAGAACTAAGAAAATAGTTATAATTAAAAAAATTGACCTCTAGGTGTTTACAATATTAGTAAGGTTGTAAATCAGTAGGAATAGTGACTTCAATCCCATCATGGAGGAATTTGAGACACTGAAGCAAAGTGGATGGGATAGCCTATACTTTATGGATCTAAGGATGACCAAGAAGTATGTTATAAGGCAACTCAATATCCATAATATGTAACAAGGTATGATGAGACATAAACCCAATAATTATTGGCAAATAAATAGTACTAGAAGATTCCCTTTCGACATTATTGTATGGCTTTATGGTGATAATTTTTGGCTAAATGGTCTTTGTAGTATATCCCAATCATTGTACCAATTTGAGGGACACTATATTCAGCCCTAAACCATTATCTATAAGAACCCACTTGATTTTATGGTTTTCAATGACGACCTCAATATACAATGGGTTTTTATGGTTAGGAGTAAGAATGGACATGTCTTTTCGATCAAATGTAACTTGTCAAAATGAAAATAAATTTCCTACAAGTGTTTGGAATTATTTAGGGTTAATGTCTTAAGGAATAGTAGATTGTTGAACAAGGTCATTAAAAATAGTTTTGTGGACTTAAGATATATGCAAAAAATCTAAAATAGAAATTTACATAGGGGTTTTACTCAGTTGGTCTGAGATACTATAAGTATTTTCAATAGTAGGATGAGATAGTTTAACCTTGGCTAGCATAATGTTCAACTTTGGATCTGAAGGAATAATGTTTATTTTGGGTCTATTGGTAGAAGAGGACAAAGGGCTCTAAATGGTAACTCAAGAGCATCTAGTTGTCATTATGCAATCTAGAGGTTGCAAGGAGATATTATAATAAGAAAATAAAGGCAAAAGGCCTTAAAGGGTAACTCGTAGGCATCTAGTTGTATTGGCATAATTTCAAATCGACAAGGAGCCATTAAAATTAGAAGAAGGGAATCCAAAAATTGTAACCCATAAAAATTGAGGCACAAATGAATTGTTTGTACTTGACATACTCATGTTACTTAAAGGGGAGGGTGTTGATCCTATAATTATGATTCCATTACTTAGAAAAGAATGAGATGGTTCACGAGTTTCAACAATGATAATTATAATTTGGTTTACAAAAATATGCCCCACAATGTTATTATAGTCATAAGGCATGTTGTTGTAACCCAGGTTATTAGCATGGGTATTATGATCATGCTAACTATGATTCTAGCCTTGATTCAGTTATTGCTGATTTTGTCCTTGGTTCTAATTATTTCTTATCAGTTATTGATTATGTCTAAGAAATGGATCTTTGTAGATGCCCATATCTTGATTAGTGTTTTATGAGGCAAGTTTGAATTTGCCACTTTCAATCAATTTTTCAATCAAATGTCACAATTGAACACATTAATAAACACCACGACCAACAACATGATAAAAATTAGAAAAATAATTTGCCTGATACTAATCAAATTTGGGTTGATCTTTAGGAAATGGCCTTGGTATGGGCCACACAATCAGATTAGTTGCTACAAGCTTTTGTAACATTACCTGAATAGGCTCTCCTAGTTTGCTAAAGACTCTATATTTATTATTGAATACCCTTTGTGGAGGGACTCTTTATAAAGTTGTTGGTGGATTAGGTAGAGCTAATTGCACATTTGAGGCTGATAGAGCCTACACCATTTGTACATGTCTTAATTTAGTTACTCCATTCCCCACGATGTTCTTGTTCTTGTTCTTGTTAAATCCCTTGGGTTTCTCTATTGCAACAGTTTGAATAGGTGATTGGGTCTAATTTTACATTTAACCCTATGAATAAATCTTGGTAAGGCCTTTAGTGATAATTAACTTCTCAATATTGACACCCTTATCTATAATTTCCTCAAATTTGTTTGTGCAAGTGAGTCATAGATTGTGCACCACCTCAAGGTGTAGGTTCTATGCAAATATATCAGCCAATCATTTGTCTATAAAATTATGTTGAAAGCATCCAGCTAATGCTCTCCACTGTTGTAGATATGCTATGAAGCTTTATCCATCTCATTGTTTGGCATTTCATAATTTGACCACAGTCAACTCATGTTCAATATTGTAAGAGAAATCATTCACAAATGTTTTAGATAGATCATTCCAATCTATCACTGATTCTTTGGGTAAATTAAGGAGCTAGTCTATAGCTTGTCTCGCTAAACTTCATAGACATAAGTGAAGCAAATAAGTGATACTATAAGCTACCTCTTATAATGATATAAAAAATGCTTGAATATGTTCACAAGGTTCACCTTTTCCTTTGTATTTGTCAAATTTGGATGCCTTAAAATGAGGCAAAAAGGAGACTTGGAGAATACTCAAATCAAATAGATATGGACGTATCTCATCAAACTTGTAATTCTTGATTTGGTTTCCTATCTCTTATCATGACATAATTTATTTTATCGAATTCCACTCTTGCATGTTTGGTGCATTGGTAAGTGGAATATAATTATGTTGGGGTGGTATGTGCCCCTATTGTGTGTATTTTTTAGGGATATACACCCTACAATCTGCAACTTTGTTTTGGTTCAATCCTTGAGTTGAGTAAGTGATTCATTGATTCTTGAGTTGATAAACATTCCTTGAAGTTGGTCACTTTGAATTGTAAGTGTTTTGTTGATCTTGGGGAGTCTGTGGTTGATTCACCAAAGTTCATGTTTATTGAGAAGAATTTACAAAATTGTTTTGAAGAATTTTTTCAATACATTTTGAGTGCTTTGTTCCTTGATTCTATGAAGGAACAAGAGGTTTTTTATGAATGAAAAAGGTATGTTCCATGTCTATCAAAACACGTGGTGGAAGCTCTTGAGACTTGGTTTATTCATTTGAGAGACCATGATCCATTTTAGATGTGTTCTCAACTAAAATATGTTGTGTTAGTTTTACCACATTCCCTTATTCATTGGAAGCATCATTGTCTATTGACATGGTAGTTAAAGAGTTAGTTAAGTTTGCAAGAAGTTAGTCTGCATATCATTGACTTATCTTCTTGATTTTGGTTATAAGATCTTGATCATTAGGTGTTGAATCTATGAACACTTATTTTCCTTTACTAGAAGAAGCAACATTTGATTTTGCAATATGAGTGAGAGATTGTTCTCACTATTGTTCTTCTACCCTAACCAAGGTATGAAATTGTTCCATAGGAAAGTCTGTTGGCAATCTAATGCCTGATTCAATCAAACTTAGGAGAGCTTCATCATTATCCTCTAGGGTTTTATGTTTAAAATAGTTTTCCTTAGATCCTATAGTCATTGGAATTTCTTCAAATACCACGAGATTGTCTTATCCATCATAAAAATGGTCCTCCTTGTAGATAGGGTTGTAAGAGACCCCACTATGAGTATACCTTTGCATCATGTCTAAAAGGTTATTCTCTTTGTTTTTTAATATTTAGAATGTGTTTTGTAAATTTTAAAAAGGTGTGTTGTGATTTTTTTCAAACAAGTGACAAAGAAAAAAGAGACTATAATAAAAGTAATGTAGTACCATACAATAAGAAGATATAGTTTATGAAATTACTCAACTTTGGTGGGTTGAAATCATCAAATTGGGAGGGGGTTTATAAGTTTTAAACCCAAAGTGTAAAAGAGCATAACAAACTTAGTTTTAAACATACGTCAATACCATAAAAACTAGGTACAACTTTGACAAGTTGCGACTAGAAAAATAGAAGAGAGTCTTTCTAATGAGGAAGGTAACAATGTGAACTAAGAATCTCAAGATGTAAAAAAACACGATAACTCCTAAGTGTAAAACTAAAACCAAATGGGTAACACAATACCACCACATGGTAATAGGAAGTATAATGGTCCTATAACTTAAGGTGTGAGTGAATGCAAGATAAACTAAGTTCACAATGATAAAAAAGGATAATGATGTTGGATGGTGGAGCCTAATCTTATTATAATACCTAGTTCCTAACAAGGGGGATGTTGGGGGGAAATGCCCCCTACTACGGTTGTTGTGGGGGTCCAAGGAGATCCCCCAGTAGGGGTTCAGGGGTAGCTCTTTTGAAGTAAAATTTTGTTAAAAATGCATTTTAAAATATTGTAATTTCATATTAAATCTAGACTGTTCACTTTTAGGTCACATATCTAATAGTATAAATTATTTTGTACATTTTCACCCTAATATGTAACCATCCTTTTATATGAGGGAATTGTAATCATGGTAGTATGTTGTGTGTAAGTGAAGAGGATATTGCAGTGCTTGTATTATAGGTTTTTTTTTCATTTATTAGACTGAATAATAAGAAGGACTGGTTGTTTCTATGTGAATGTAGCCCATATTGGGTGAACCATGTTAAATCTGTGTCTCTATTGTGTTGTGTTTCTTGCATTTTATTTCCATATTTCATTCATCAATATTGCTCTATGCTCTATATTACTAACAACTGGTATTAGAGCCAAAGGTTTATATGGTAGATAAACTCATAGGAAAAGAGGGATCCTGGTTTGAGTGGGAGAAATCGTAGAAGAAGGCAAGTTTAAGGTTAAAAATTTCAATAGCCAAAACTACTAGCTATGGAAGATAAAAATATAGGACTATCTATATCAAAAGGATCATTTCCTACCATTGGGTGGAATAGCAAAGAAGTTGGTGACAATGATTGATGAAGATTGAGAGGTTCTTGATAGAAAATCACTAGGAACAAAATGGTTGTGCTTGGTAATGTCATTGGCCTTCAATATTTCAAAATAAAATATAATAGTGGATGTGATGAAGGCATTAGATAGAGTATATGAAAAACCTTCAACTTCCAATAAGGTATTTCTTATAAATCATTTATTTAATATGTAAATGTCAGGAGGTGGGTTTATTGTTGATCATTTAAATGAATTTAACATGGTCACAAATCAGTTAATCTTTGTAGGAGTTAATTTTGATGATGAGGTTAGGGCTCTTTTGATTTTGTGCTCATTTATATAAAGTTAGAATGGTTTGGTCATGGTTGTGAGTAATTTTTTTTTGGTTCAAACACTTTAAAGTTTGATGATATTATTGGTGTTATTCTTAGCAAGGAAATGTGATGAAAAAGCATAGGTGAGACATCAGGTAATGCTTTCACTATGGAAAATAGGGGAAGATAAAGGAACAAAAGAAAGGGCCTAGGGAATCATGGTAAGTCTAATAAGGGTAGATCTAAATCTAGATGAATGTTGGTGTGTTGGATTTATGGGAATAAAGGACACCTAAAGAAAAATTATTGGTTTTGAAAAGGAACATAAGGAGATGGATAACAAGATAAAAATCAGGAAGCAAATGTAGCAGGTGTTGTGTTAAAAGATGATTTAATCCTTTATATAGATAACATTAATAATTCTTGAGTGTTATATTTAGGGGATTCATTTCATGCTACACCCCATAAGTAATGTTTTCAAGACTATGTTCAAGGTGATTTTGGATAGGTTTATTTAGGTGATGGTGAACCCTATAAAATTATAGGAAAATATAATATATAGATAAAATTATAGAATGAAAATAAATGGTTGTTGAAAGAGGTGAGTCATGTTCATGAATTGAGAAGAAATCTAATTTTAGTAGGGTAGTTAGGAAGTGAGGGTTGCATAGTTACATTTTAAAAAAATTCATGGAAGGTCACTAAAGGATCATTGTTAATAACAAAAGGATAGAAGGTAGGTACATTATATTTATCTAATGGTAATGTTGATTCTTCTATTGCTTCAGTTTATACAGAAGCAGATATAAAATTATGGCACCACAAACTTGGGCATATGAGTGAGAAGGGGATGCAAGTTCTCCACTCAAATAATTTGTTTTTTAATTTGAAAAAGGTGGATTTAGAATTATGTGAGCATTGTGTGTATGAAAAATAGAAGAGAGTTAAATTTATCAAATTTGGGAAGACAAAGAAGGATGAAAAGTTAGAGATTGTGGATATAGATGTATGGTGACCATCTCAAGTATCATCCCTTGGTGGCTCTTCTTATTATGTTACTTTTATTGATGATGCAACTAGAAAAACTTTAATTTATTACAAACAAAAAAATCTTATGTTTTTGATACTTTAAAGAAATGGAAAGCTTTGGTTGAGAATGAGACAAGAAATAAGTTGAAGTGTGTCAGATCAGACAATAGAGGTGAATACTATAGCAACGAATTTGATAATTATTGTTCATCCCATGGGATTCATAGAGATAAGATGGTTCCAAGAACAAAAAAACAAAATGGTATGTCAAAAAAGATGAATAATATAATCATGAAGCGTGCAAGGAGCATGAGATTACATGTAGGATTGCCCTTATAATTTTGGGTAGATGTTGTGGATACTATTATTTAATTAATAAACAAAGGGCCTTCAAGTCCTTTGGATGGTAGCATTCCAAAATAAGCATGGATAGGTAAAAAGGTAATTTATTCCTTATTAAAGACTTTTAGTTATGAGGCATTTATCCATATTGATAAATAAAATAGAGCCAATCTTAAAGCAAAATCCAATAAATGTACTTTTATTAGATATGGAGTTAATGATTTTGGTTACCGTTTATGGGATTTTGAAAATTGCAAAATCATTAGGAGTAGAGATGTGATCTTTAAAGAGAAGGTCATGTATAGAGATCAGTTGTAGGGAAAGAAACAAGAAAATCCAAATACAGAATATGCAGTACTTGATGAAATCATAAGAAATAAAATTCCAAAAGTGCCAAAAAATTAGAATGTGAAACAACTACAACAACAAGTACCTCAAACTCCAGAAAATGTAGTTAGAAGATCTACCACAGTAAGTAGACTCCCTAAACAATATTGTCCTTCACTTTATTATTTATTATTATTTGATGGTGGTGAGTTATAAATCTATGAATACTTAATGTAGGTAGAAATCAAAAATAAGTGGGAGTAAGGCATGAAAGAGGAGATGAACTCCTTGGTGCATAACCAAACTTAGGATTTGGTTTAGTTACCTATAGGTAAAAGAGCATTTTAGAATAAATGGGTTTATAGGTTGAAGGAAGAAGATGGAGACAAAAAGAGGTACAAGTCCAAACTTGTTGTAAATGAGTTTGCACAAAAAAAAGTATTGATTTTGATGAAATATTTTCTCCAGTTGTAAAAATGACTTCCATAATAATTGTTTTAAATTTGGTAACAGTAGAAGATTTGCACCTTGAATAGTTAGATGTGAAGATGGATTTATTTCATGGTGATTTAGAGGAGGAAATTTATATGGATCATCTATAGGGATATGAAGTAAAAGGTGAGTATAATATGGTGTGCAAGTTAAAAAAGAGTTTTTATGGGATAAAGCAAGCTCTAAGGTAGTGGTATTTTAAATTTGACATATGTATGACAGAATAAGGTTATAGTAGATGTCATTCTGACCACTGTGTTTATTTTAAGATATTAGATACAGCTATATTATCTTGTTATTATATGTAGATGAAATCCTTGTTGTAGGGTCTAACATGCAGGATATAAATGATCTTAAAATAAAATTTACAAATTCATTTTCAATAAAGGATTTGGGTGTTACAAAGTAAATACTTGGTATGAGAATAACAAGAGACAGGAAAAATATAAAATAGACATTGTCTCAAGAAGAATACATCAAGAAGGTGTTAGTCAGGTTCAATATGCAAGATACAAAACCAGTGAGTACACCTTTGGGATGGCACTTCAAATTAAGCAAGGAATGGTGTCCTAAAATGTAATAAAACATCAATTACATGTCTAAAGTTTCATATTGTTCATCAGTTTGAAGTTTAATGTATGTTATAGTGTGTACAAAACCATATATTTCTCATGACATGGGAGTTGTCAGTAGGTTTATGAATAATCCACGAAAGTATTACTAAGATGCAGTCAAATGGATTCTCAAGTACTTAAGAGGGATCACTGATAAACTCCAAATATTACCTTACAAGCATATGTTGATGTAGACATGGTTATAGATTTAAATGGAAGGAGGAACACCACAGGTTATGTTTTCACTATTGGTGATACAAAAATTAGTTAGATTTTAAAATTATAGAATATATTTGCTTTGTCAACTATAGAGGTAGATTATGTTGCAGCTATAGAAGCTAGTAAGGAGATGGTATGAATGCAATGGTTCATGGAAGAGTTGAGGCATAAGCAAGAAGATTTTAGGTTGTATAGTGATAACTAGAGTGTGATTCATTTAGCAAAGAACTTAGCATTCCACTCAAGAACCAAACATGTTCAACTCAAGTATCACTTCATTTGATCAGTTTTGGAGGATGGTCAATTGAAGTTGGAAAAGATCCATACAATTTAAAATCCTATAGATATGCTAACAAAAATGGTCACAAAGAAGAAGCTGGAGAGTTTTTTATCTTTAATAGGTCTTTAGGGATAATAAGGAAGATGATTAAGATTCTAGGGTCAAAATTCAAAGAAAGGTCTAAGGAAGATTTTTAGTTGTGGAGTTGCAGCAGTTAGTCTCCAAGTGGGAGATTGTTGGATGGTGGAGCTTGATGTTATTATAATGCCCAATTTCAGATAGGGGGTGTGGGGGTCAATTCCCCCCCCCCACTATGGTCATTTTGGGGGTCCAAGGAGCCCCCCTAGTGAGGGTTTTTGGGTAGTTCCCTTGAAGCAAAATTTTTTTAAAAATACATTATAAAATATTGTAATTTCATAGTAAATTTAGACCGTTCACTATTAGGTCACAGATCTAATGGTAGAAATTATGTTTGTGCATTTTTACCCTAATATATAACCCTATTTTGATATGATGGTAGTGTAATCATGATGACACATTGTCTGTGAGTGAAGAGGATATTGCAATAATTGTATTGCAAGTTTTTTCCTTCATTTGTTAGATTGAATAATAAGGACTTGTTGTTTATATGTGGGCATAGCCCATATTAGGTGAACCACATTAAATCTGTCTCTATTGTATTATGTTTTCTACATTTTATTTCCATCTTTAATTCATTAATATTGCTCTATGTTCTATATTCCTAACAAATGAGTCTATACTTCAACCCGAATGGGAAATAGTACCCAGGTTAACTCAAACTAAGTGCAAATGGAAAACTGATTAACACCTTGGCCTAGAACTTAGAAAGGTAAGATTTTGAATTTGAATTAAAAATGGACTTAAAGAATTTTTCAAAATGGTTTAGACTCAAATGGGAAGCATAACAACATTGTTTAGATAAGACAAACACAATATTTCAAATGATGATTTGAAAAAGGTAAAAAGAGGATTTGGTTTGGTCAGCATAACGCATCCTTGTTTAAATAAAATGGTGGATAACAAAGGTGTTTTTTATGACATGTTTTAGTTTTCAAACAAGTTTTAGACTCAATAAGACCAAGCAAGTAAATAAAAAGTGAAAAAATATAGATAAGTATAACGTCCAAAGTCCTAAAATTGACAAGGTTGCTTCATATCATTGAATTCCATCTATATGCGTGTTCTTCAATGAATTTTAAGTGTTAATCCAAAAACATAAGCACATGAAGTAGTAGGGTTTTTATACCCCCTTCTCCTAAGATATTTTATGGTGACATAGAACTTTGGGCTACTCTCCCTGTATCAACAATATGTCTGTAGCGAGTGGGGTTGTTTTAAAACTAAATATTCATTCATATCTATATAGTCTCAAGTGTTGATAACACTAGAGATTCATCACATCAATGGGATATATTTCAATTAGCTTGTTGTGAAAATGTCTTATCATTTTCACAACTACTACATCCATCACTTTCTTAGTGTAGTGTAATGTCTAAATTACCCCTACAGTCCAAGCTAGAATACCACTAAAAGAGTTTGTTTAACCATTCAACCAAACATCCTAGTGGGTCACCCTTTATTTTTATACCCCACCATGGAGTGGGATTGAAACAATGTTAGAAGATGAATTCCAAGTTCAAAGCTTCCCTAGGAACCCATGAGGAGGTGATGAAATCCCGCTCATAAGCCAAGTTGCATAAAAATGAATGACAAAGTAATAATACTTTAAAGGTTGTGTTTAGATCACCCAAACTACACAGATTTTGGTAAATCCTTAACAATGTTATTTTCACACCTTAGATAAGGCACAATATGCATGTAAAGAGTATTTTTGGTCACCCAAGTTCTTTAAAAGGGATGGGGGGAGAGCATACATGCATCCTCCATATTGAAAAAAATAAATAAGTATAAATGATCTCGCATAAAATAAACAATTGCTTACTTTAATGCACCAAATTGAAGTGTTTGTGAAATTTTTGGCCCCTTGGGCTTATTTCAAATTTATAAAAACTTTCACAAAATAACTTAACATAAACACCTAGATTCCTTTTAAGCACCAAATGAAAGCTTTCAAGACTTAACCATTGTCAAATTTGGCACTTTTTCCAGCTTGTGTCCTACAATTTTTAGAGGGTTTATATTTACCTTGAAGCACAAATATTAATTATAAAATAAGATTTTAAAACTTGCTTTCAAGTTTCTCTATTTTCTTAACATAGAGATTGACATCGATCCATTGGGAGTGATGATGATTACAATAAAATTGATGTTGGTTACAATAGAACTGATGTCAATCGACTAAAACTAATGTCAGTTATCTATAAACTCATAGGCAAAGTAAAATGATTTCATAAAAAAGTTTGTTAGCCAAAACAAGCATAAAAATAAAATAAGTCTCTGGATCTTGCAAGAAAAGAACTAGACAGAGACCTTGCAAGTTTTAAAACCAAGAATAACAACTTGAAACTTTCAATAATACTCAAAAACCAAGTTTTTATGTCATTTTCTATCCTACACAGGGATCGATGTCAGTTAGGGAAAACTGATACTGGTCACTATGTAAATTGTGTGTCATTAAAAACCATAAAAACATGTAAAAAATGAAATAAACCTTGATTTTTAGAGATTTTTAAGCATTTTTTAGAAGATCTAAGAATTCCAAATTAGTCTCCTTTCTTTTATGGGATGCATGTCCCACCGGGCATGCCAAGTTTTAGAGATGGAATCCAAAGTGAGTTAGATCAAGTATTATTCAAAAAAACTCAAATAATGCATAAAGGACATAACTGACTAAGCCAACTCCTTTATGGGGTTTGCAAATGAAAAATAAGAGATATTGAAAGAAAGAATATACCAACAATTTTTCCCAAGAGCATCCCTCCTCCAAATATGGCTCAAAACATGATTTCCCCTTTTGATTTGGTGCTCCAAGTCTTTATCAATGATGAGAGGCTTGCTCCTCCATCATCTCTCAATGCACCAATGAAACTAGGGTCTTGATATTTGATCAAATGTATGCCCATAGTGAAGATATCCTATTGCAAATTAAGCATAATAACACTACATAAAGATGACTTATGAATATAATTCTACATAATAAGTTTAAACCAAAAGAGCTTAAAAATGGTAGTCTTAGCCCTCTTATTTATAGATTTTTGAAATGATCAAAAATAACCATGATCATCCATTTTCAGATCAAGATGTGTGGCTATGAATCAATTCAATTTTTTAGGCTCAAATCATAAATATCCTTGTTAATATTTTAAAGAAAGGGGCATTAATGAGGCATGGGAGGGTTTAAATCAAATATTTGTTCTATTTATGGCTTATGGATGCCACCCCACTAATGATGTCCCTAGATGATGCAGATATTAGAAATGAATTTCCAATTAATATATCTTCAATACTTTTCATGGATTTTTCACTTAAGTCCTTGATTTGGATTAATTTACCTAAGTGAGATTAATTAAATTTTATGCAATTCTTTTAAAATCGATTGTCCATTTAATCAGACTGGTGAGAATGTCAATTTACTAGGTCATAATTTGACTAGAGTATAATTATAAGGTGTTAGTTATGTATGGACTAATACCCCATTTAGAGCATTTTGGATGCAAAATAACACATGCATGTGTCGTTTACTTTTGAATTAGAAAAATTTAGTGGTTCAGAGTGTTAAATTGTATTTTTAGCATTTTGACTCAAAATAATTTAGGAAAAACTAATAATCACATAAAATGCATTGCCCCATTCAAAGATAAATTAGCATAAATTGGCACTTGTATATAAAAATCTCAAACCATTTAGCATGTTTTAGTTATTTTAGCCTAGATTGTGCATTTGAGTGAATTTTGAGTAAGATTGACAATTTCAACATAATGGTGTTAGGAATTGGATGTCTACACAAACTAATAATCATTGACCTATATGAAATTTGATAGACCTTTGAAGATTCATATTCCTTGCTTAGATTACATCATGTGATCATGGGTATATTAATTGCCTTGCAATCCTCCATCTCAAACTTCTTCAACATCTCTCTTATGTACTTAGTTTGTGAGATGAATATACCTTTTTTAGATTGAGTGATTTGCAACCCAAGAAATAATGATAGTTCTCATACAACAGACATCTCAAATTCTTTCTTCATTGCCTCTACAAAGGCCTTTCTCATGTTCTCATTATTTCCACCAAAGATGATGTCATCCACATAGACAACTACTATCAGCTGATGGTCATCTTTTGTCTTGATGTATAGATTATTATTTTCAACTCCTCTTTTGAATCTTTCATCCAATAGATATTTGCCCAACCTAGAATACCAAGCTCTAAGAGCTTGTTTTAGACCATAGAGAGCCTTTTTCAATTTGAAAACATAGTCTTTGTCATCTAATAATGAGAACCCCTCAAGTTTCCCAATATGCACTTCTTCTAGATTCTCATTCAAAAAGGTATATTTGGCATCCATCTGGTATACCTTGAATCCTTTGAATCTTGCATAATCTAGAAACAATTTGATGACCTCCAATATTGATACTACTACAAGCATCTCCTCAAAGTCTACCCCTTCAACTTGTGCATATCTCTTGCATACCAATATAGCCTTATTCCTATTAACTTCTCCATCTTCATTCAACTTGTTTCTAAACACCCATTTTATGTCAATGACATTTTTGTCTTTAGGCTTAGTAACTAGTTCCCAAGTCTCATTACTCTCTATTTGATCTAACTCCTCATTCATAAAACCTATCCAAAATTTGTGTTTTCTTGATACTATAAGACTCTTAGGTTCAATCTTGGATAATAGAGCAACATTCTCTTGATTTAGATTACTTAACACCCTTTTCCTTATTTGTATACCTCTATTCTCGTTACCAATGATTTGAGATTAGGATGATCTATTTGAATCTGTCTTGAGGGTCCTTTTGAGTCCAATCTCTCTTAAACCTCCTATGCTTCCTCATCAACCTATATAGTCTCCTTATCATTCTTGAAGTCTAAATTCTCTAAGGTATTCTTTGACTGTGAGTGATATTTCCTTGTCTCATCAATTTTATATTGGTATTTTCCACTATCTTTTGTAGTTTCTTATTCTAACATATATATGTTGAGCTCATTGATGAGTATCCTAAGAATATGCCTTCATCAGATCTAGAATCAAACTTACCCAAGTCTTTAGCATCTCTTTTGATGAAACATTTTTTTCCAAACACTCTAAAGTGTTTTACATTTGTACGTTTACCCTTCCATAGTTCATAAAGAGTCTTGTTGCCATTAGTCTTTATCTATCCTCTATTCAAAATATAGATAGTAGTTTTTAATGCCTCACTCAAATATATATCATATAATATAGACTCATTCAACATAGTTATTTACATCTCTTGAACTATCATATTATTCCTTTCCACTACCCCATTTTGTTGAGGTGTCCTAGCTACTGAGAATTATCTCCTTATTCCATGAACCTCACATAAGTCATCAAATTCATTGGACCAAAACTCTCCTCCTCTATCAAATCCTAGACACTTAATATTCCCATTATTCTTATTCTCAACAAGGGCCTTAAACACCTTGAACTTGTCAATATATTTTGATTTATCTCTCAGGAATGCAACCCAAGTAATTCTTTTGTAATCATCAATAAGGAACATGAAGTAGTTATCTCCTTAAATGCTTTGAATTCTTGTATGCCCATAAAGATTAGTGTGGATTAATTCCAAGGGTTTTTTGGTAGAGTACTCATTGGACTTGAACATTCTTCCAGTTTGCTTCCCATGTTGACATGTCTTGCAAAGTATGTTTGTAAGTTTGATGATCTTAGGCATGTTCTTTACAGACTTCTTAATGCTAATTCTAATCAAATTATCAAAGTTTATGTGACCTAGCCTTGTGTGTCATAGAAAACTTTCATCTATCTTGCTCATGAAACATCTCTCCTTCTTGATGTCATTAATACATATAGGTTTTTCTCAGTCCTCTTGACATTGGCAATTAGCCTTCTTAATTTGGCTCTCCTTATCTCACATCCTCTATCATGAAGGTTAGTGTGTGTCTTTGATTGAACATTTAACTTACACTGAGTATGTTATGTTTAAAACCTTCCACATACAACACATTTTGGGTCTTGGTATTTCATTATCCAAAATCAAGACACCCTTGCCAACTATATTAGCAGTTGTGTTATCTCCAAACCTCATTGTTCTTATATATTTCTTCTTTAATGAGATGAACATATTTTTGTCTCATATCATGTGGCTTGAGTGACCACTATCTATATACCATTTCATGTCTTCATCTTGAATGTGAAAGTCATCTGAGCTAGCTTAAAATCCTCTTTGGTCTTCTATTCCTCTTTGGAAAATAGTTCATCTTACTTCTTGAGCTCAATATCTTATGTCCTAACTTGCTTTGGCTTCCATACCAATGTTTGATCTTTTTTATGAATTCTAGGAGCTTCATATGTCTTGTTGAATCTTGTAGGCCTTCCAAATTTATTAGATAAAAATCTTGTAATGTGTCCTAAATTATGATAGATATAAAAAATGATATTTTTGTTCTTACCATGGTTCCAAGATGAATTATCCTTCATTGCATTAGGTTGCCTGATTGGATTTTTATGTTAATATTCTTGACTTGTTTTGACTTCTCATGCTCTCTCTCAACCTTACTCATTTTATCTATTAGATGCACATGGTTAACCTTCAACTGGTCATACTCAAATTCCTTTGACTTGAAATTCATGTTGACATCTTCTAACTTTTTATTGATATCATTGATAGTCTTCTTTCGGTGCTTCAAATCATCAAGGGCTCTTACAATCTTGGCTTCAAGGTCTACTTATGCATCATACATGTTATCGTATCCCTGTTGATCACAATACATCTTGTGCTTCTTAGGATCACCTTCAAGCTATTAGACTTGTCACAAAGGACCAAGATCTGATACCAATTATTGAAAATAAAATTATTGAGAGGGGGGTAAATCAGTATTTAAAAAACTTTCATTCAATTCCACTTAGCATTCATGAATAATTCAAATAATATAGTGAAATAGCAAAAACATCAAAAACCATTCATATGATCATGAGATAAGATAACAAAAAATATAACACTAATTTGAGTGGGAAACACTCAAGGGGAAGAAAACACATTGATCTCTGTAAAATGGACTATTGTCTTATAAAATGAAAGATCAAGTTTAGTGAAGCATAGCTCCACATGGAGCACCAACCCCAACTATCTAAGCACCAACTTAGCTAAAATTTAGAAATAACTAACTTATAAAGATACACCAACCCCCTAGATGACTCAACCACCTAATTTAGTGAAGCACCAACTTCACATGGAGCACCAACCCTAACTAGCTAAGCATTAGTTTGACTAAGTTTTAGCAAGTACCCACTTACAAGGAGGCACCAACCCCTTAGATGAATCAACACAAACTCAACCACCTCAAACCTTTTATCACATTAAAAATCCTTTATTTCTCATATAATAGATGATGATCTCCTTCTTCGGATATTTTTATTCTTTTATCCCTCTCAAACTGCCTTCTAGGCTTCTTCGATCATCTAGGTCTCTTCAAGACAAATTAGGTCATATGAACTTGATATTAATCTATAGTATCAATGTTATATATTTATGATAGTTTATATACACCCTTATTATGGTTTATAATACCTTCTTTAGTTATTCAATGTGTTATTTCCTTCGTTTGTGCTCTATAATCATTTAACTAGACAATTAGGCCTATTAGACCTTATTCTTATACAATCCTTTAGATTACACACCTCTTAGTTTTCCATACATAATTGAACACTTAAATTATCCTCATAATATGTATTATTACATGTTTAATCATGAATAAATCATTACAATAAGTTTTCCACAACTTAAAATACCAAAACCTCTTTTAGACCTTAAGAAAACCTAATTCAATTAGGCCTTCATTAGTACATATTACCCTTTGATCTCATTAGAAAAATTTAAAAATCCAAACATGATAGGAACACTTTATATACCACTCAAATAGACCTTAACCAAATTTAATTTATCTACACAACACCTTTTAGGTCCAACCACCACTTGAATCTTTTCTCAAAATATTGTTCACAATAGGCCTGTGTATACACAGAAAATCTATCTTGAACAAATGAAGCATAAACACAATTTTTACAAACAACCATGGAAAAAAATCACATATAAAAAATTTTAATAACCTCAAGGTAATAATAATGTACATTATATATATCAAATCATGGCATAGAATCTCAAACCTATTGCAACAACCTGCTTACCCAAAACTACTAGTTTTTCTCACTATCTGCACCACTAGGTTTACTAGAAATTGGTCAACTTATATGACTAGTTTAGATAACCTGAGGTATATAACATAATTATAAACCACCATTAACATAATATACAAGTATCAATCTTCAATCTTCATCCAATTAACAACTTTAACTAGGTCAACTCTACCTGCTACCATAAATCTTTGAGAAATAAGGCCTTTCCTGTAGGGTCCACTCACTCACTTGATAAAATAATCAGACTTGGAGGTGCCTGAGAGAGTTTAATACATTATAAAATCACTTAATTTTCCATAACAATCCATTCTGATCACATTAGAATAAGATCTTTCATATCAGGTCTCTATTAGGGTTCTTTGAGGGTTTAAATCATCTTACAATTTTAATGATCATTCATAAAGCTTAGCACCTTATTCCAGAAAATAATTCTTGGAAATTTGATATAGGATCCTTCCCCATATACCATTAATATATTATTTTTTCATGTATAGGTTACACATGCTAATGAACACTTGAAAGTTTAGCTCAGGTTGAGAACCCTTTATTTTGTGCACTCGAGAAACTTCAAAACCATTTTTTATGCCTTTTATTGCAAACTTTGACCTTATAATTAGTAAATACATCTAAAAAAACATGAAATATGTATTAAAACACTCACATATCCATACTTTCATTGTAAATATAACCTCACACCTTATTAGGCCATGCTCTCTCTCTCTCTCTCTCTCTCTCTCTCTCTCTCTCTCTCTCTCTCTCTCTCTCTCTCTCTCTCTCTCTCTCTCTCTCTCTCTCTCTCTCTCTCTCTCTCTCTCTCTCTCTCTCTCTCTCTGATTTGACCTGCAAGTCACATTAGGCCTTGAGACTGACCTTCAAATTTATTTACATGTGATATACACCTTACTTACATGCTAACATATCATCTCACATGTTCAAAAAATCTCAAACATCCTTAATTTTCCTTTGTAGTGCCTCATGACACCTCATTAGGTCAGGCAGGGTTTACAACTAGTCTAGTTGCATATTTGGGCTTAAGGTTTTACCCCTGTAAGCTTACCTTGACATTCTCCTGAGTAATCTATCACCTCATATAATTGATAAAGTAAAATCATATATATTTTTCTTCATATATTCAATATAACATCTTCATATCTTGATGAAGAATCTTTGAAGTTGCTTATGCAAATCTTCAAAGTTGCCTAGGTGGATCTTCAGAGCTTTGACAAAATGTCTTCAAAATTTTTTGGAATATATTTGAAGCTAAACTAAGGATATTCATATCTTAATGTGTTTTATGATGAGTCTTCATATTAGGGATACAATCTCATACCCTACACACCATGCATCTTGACATCAATGACATCAACCTTGACATCAATGACAACAATTCTCAACAACAAAAACAATGCTTAATAAAAAGAGCAGTGGTGATTCCATTGTAAAAATATCAAGGACCCCTATGTTTAGAGTTTTGATTTTAAGGATGAAATAAACATCTAAAATATCATGACATACGGAGTGGAGAACTTGGAACCAACTAGTGACAACATCCTGAGTTGGGATGAAGCATAGTCAACTTATGATATAGCAACTACTTCCTATGATCGATGGGTGCAAGAATCATACAAATTTAATGGATAGAAATGTGTCATGGTGGGATCAAAACCTTAGTTTTAGTGTTCACAAAGTACCATATGTACTATCATTAAACCCTTTTTAAGTAGAAAGAAGATATAGATTCCTTGTGCCACCCCAAAAGTTAAGATAATTCAACATATAATCAAAGGAAAACTTGTTGATTTTCCTCATATGATGGTTTCACATGTTATAATCCATTTTTACATGACTTGGAGGCAATTTCCCCTAACTATAAGGATCCCATGAGTGTCTTATGGTACACTTTAAATAACATTATCACACATTGGTGGGCTATGTGCACATAGGCAAGTCTTCTAACCTAGACTAAGGTTAAATATGTCATATGTTGTAGATTTGAGCATATAAATGACTACAAATGGTTACTCACCTACAATGGTGACTTTGACTCATGAAGGCATAATCATTAATGTGAATACAAGTGGATAAGGTACACAATTATTTTCCTATCAAAGTTATGGGTTCATGTTTTCTATCAAAATATAAATAATTAGGTTCATGCATGGTATATTGTGCATGAAATGCATTGTGACACTACCAATTGGATAAATTTGAAGGAAAAATTAACCCATAACTTTTATTTCTCCTCATCTAATCTAGATCTACTTGAACCCCTATAATAGATTCGTCATTGTCCTAAAATATAAATTCATAATGGAATATTGGGTTAGAAAAATGTGTGGTGATAAGTGACATGACCTACCTAATTTATTTGATAATTATGAGGTAAATATAAACTCCACTAAAGATGATGAAGTAGTATGTATGGCGTGAAATTAGAAATTCACATTTAAAAAGCAAAAGCTTGTGTGTAAGGTGGATGAAGAGTCCCAAGAGGGTAATCCTATCCACTTATAAGTTAAAAATTTTCAAGGAGAGAGAGAGAATTAGTAGACATGCAATCTGATTGACACTAATGCTACCAAAAACCCCTAAAAATAATTAAGGTGAATATTGGCTTAGAAGAATAACCCAAGATAGCCAGCATTGGGGAATATTATCTTTATGTAAATTTTGGATGCATCATAGAACTACTTGAGGAATTCCAAGGCCTTTTCCTAAGGAGCTACACTAAATTAAGTGTTTACACTCATCCTTTAGAAAAATAAAAATCACCTTAGTAGACAATGCAAGGCCCATGAAGAAGCAACCATACTAGATGAACCCAGTCCTACATTATAAGGTAAAGGTATAAATTGATAGCATTTTGGTTGCATCTTTGATTTACCCAATGTAGAAGTTTGAGTGTGTGATTCTAATGGTGATCATCATCATAAAGGATAGGTGTATCCACATGTGTAAAGTATCAACTACTCAATGCAGCTTGTGTCACTAACCTTTTTACCACCCCCTTCACTAAAGAAATTATTGAAAGATTAGAAGGTATTAAGGTTTACACTTTTACTAATGGATTTATAAACTATCACCAATTACATATCGAGGAAGATGATAAGCCTAAACCACCTTCGTAATTGACTAGGGGTCATTTTCATACAATGTCATGCCTTTTGGCCTAAATAATGCACCTATTATCTTCTCACTCATCTTCATTGCAACCCTTAAGAATTTCATTCACAAATTCCTTAAAGCATACCTAGATGACTAGATATTTTGTGTGTGGGTAAAACACCACCATGATAATTTATGACTCATGTTCAAGCACTGTCACCAGCTTTAGATATTTCTCAATTTGAATGAATGTATCTTTGTAACACCCTTTGGCACATTGATTGGTGAGTAATTTTTAAGGATGGCTTCCTTGTTAACATGCTAAGGTGGCCATCGTTATTCAGTTAGAGGTTCCCACCACTCAATAGGAAGTGCACACGTTCTTGGGGCGTATCATCTACTAACAAAATTTTATTTTTCATAATGCCAACATTATCACTACTCACTAGAAGAACCTATTGCAAAAATGATCCATTTGGGGTGAGTTGAAATAGGAGGTACTCGAGACATTAAATAATAAACTCACAGTCACATTGATTCTCTAGTTTATATATTAGACATCCCCCTTCCATGTACATGTTGATGCATCAAAGATATAAATAGGTACCATTATATCCTAGCTAGGGGAAAACAAGATGGATCATCCCATCTACTTTGTTAGTAGGATGTTTACAGCAACATATCAAAGTTATACAACCACTAACCACAAGGCCCTCACAATGGTAAATACACTACAAAAAATATGTCAATATCTTTTAGCTATACCATTTATTTTCTTCGCTAACCTTGAAGCTCTAAATTACCTTGTAAAAAATCTTATGTTTCAAGGAAGGATTTATCTATGGATTGTGTTGTTTGATTAATTTTAGTTTTTTATAGTTAGAAAGCTTGAAAAGTAAAAATTGGGTCTTGACAACCTATCACACATTACTATAGGTGAAGATGTGTAAATCATTGAAGATAGACTCGTGGATGCTAAGTCATATGTATTTTAGTGCATCCCAAATGACCTTAATGATATTATTGTGTTTCTTACATTCGACATTACTCCCAAAAAAATTTACACTAAGGAAAAGAATCAATTACCTATTCAGGCCACCCCATATCAACTCTTTTAGGGGGATCTTTACAAATGAGGGCATGATGATATCATGTGTAGATGTGTTTTTGTATAACAAGCACCAAAGAGAACTGCAAGAAGGATATGAAAGAATTAGTAGAGGAGACTTTGTTGGAGAGGCCACTATGTGTAAAATCCTCCTTTCTAGTTTATGGTGGACTTCCTTCTTCCATTATGCCAAAGAATGCATGTAGGTTTAGTGTTTAACAATGCATTAGAAAACCCAACCATCATGATGAGATTCCCTTGATACCCATCTTAGCCTAGGAATAATTTGAAAAGTGGGTTATTGGTTTTGTAGGACCAATCATGTGTAGGATAGGTGTGTGCTACATCATCATAGTCACAAGCTATCTCACTTATTGGGTTGAAGCCATGCCAACAAAGAATTTCACAATAGCCACTAAAGCACCTTTTATATAGGATAATATCATCAGTAGATATGGGTTCCCCTTGAGTTTAACTAGTGATAGAGGTACCCACTTCATCAATGAGATCGTGTGTGCTACTATATAACTTCACGAGTGCACACCAAAATACTACTCCATATCACCCACAGGAAAATGGGAAATAGATGCATTAAACAAGATTATTGGGATGACATTGACAAAAAATTACAATGTATGGCAAAAATATTAGGATGACTATGTCTCTATAGTATTGTGGGCCTATATGACAACTTAAAAAATCCTCAACAAGTATATCCCCTTTTAGCTTGTGTTTAGAATAGAGGCAGTGCTTCTAATAGAATTTTTTTTCATCCTTGTAGATTGAAAACATTGGTCAACAAGAGGACTAGGAGTCACTCAATGTGCACCTAGAATACATCATGTAGTTGGAATAAATATATGTTATTGCTTGATGGAGCCAGACTATGGAAAAATCCTGAAAAAAGTCTTGGCATGACCAACACATAGAGGGCAAGATATTGGTAAGAGGATCCCCATTCTACACTATGACTCCAAGTACTTAAAGAATCTAAGGAATATTCAAATCCCTTGGTTGGGGCCCTATATGAGTCATGTTATTTTGGATATTGGTACATATAAACTACATGTGCTAGATGTCAAAATGATCCCTGGGCATTTTAACGATAATCAACTCAAGCCATACAATGCTTAGCACATATGAGCCATTTTGTAATAAGGATTATATAATTTGGTTTATGTAGTGTGTTTGGTAGGTTAGAATAGGTTAGGTTAGTTTTGTGTGCATTAGTTATGTGTCCTCATTTATAATAATATGCACCACTTCGTAAGACTAGTTAGGTTATTCAAGCAAGGGCTTTCTTTTTAACACCTTATTCTAGATGTCTAAGATTCTAAGTGAGTGTTTTTATGTTATATTTGTAATAACCTCTCTCTCATCTAAATATCATCTCGCTAGGTTAAGGTAGTTTTAGGAACACAACATGTTAGGAAGCTTGAAGGTTTATTTGTGTATTGGTGACTACTGCAATGGTATATCTAAAGAGCTTTGTGATTTTTATTTTATTTTACTCAAACTTTTATTCACACTTGAAATAAAGACACTTATTATGTTGGAGGACCAGGCATAGGATTTAATGTGGGGGAGGGGATATAAAGTGATGAATAATAAAATAGATTCAAAGTGATGAAGAATAAACTGACAAGTTTAACATAAGCATGACATGGGATGTAAATACTAACAAGGAGATGCTCAGAATTGAGAGTGATTGGATAAGAATACAACATGATGGGAAATAAACTGTCATATCCAAGAACATATAAATAAATACTAAGGCAAGGAAGCCTCCAAGAGGAAGGGAAGTGCAATGCCTAAATAATGAAGAAGAAAAGAAGACATATGATGAAGAACCCACAAAAAATTGATAACTTTCAAGAATGACATCACTACCATAAATTCAAAATTTTAAATGTTTTTGGTTAACAGCTAGCATGCACTAGAAATTAATACAAAGGTAGAAGCATTTAAAGCCTCCAATGTAAGAAGTTGAAAGATCATTGCATGTATGGCCAGCTCATTGAAGTCAAGTTTTGATAAACATGGTAAGCACTATAAATCGATAGATATATGTTATTTTTACCATTTTTATATCATAATATATTGAGCAACACCACATAGCTTGAGCAAACAAAAATAGTGAAAACACCTATAGATTTGAGCTGAGAATGACTATGAACCATTGTTTGAAGGATAGAAATAATACTGTTGTGGAATTATGACTCAAATAAACTATTATTTGAGGCATTTTAGTGGATAGAAAGGAGGAATATATCAAGTTATAGGTTTTACGATATGGTGTCTACCATTGGAGCTTTAATAAGTTATAATTCAAGCCTTACAGTACCAATCCAAAGTAAACACATGCTAGCAAAAATTTGATGGTATGACTAAGTAGGGAAGCCAAAGGTGAACCAGAGAAGTTTTAGATAGATTATGAATTATAATCTCAAGGAATCAAATAATAAAAAATTTAAGTTTTAACCCAAGTGCATGTGTTCCAATACCCATTACAAAAGAAGTAGAACAAACAATAAACAGCGTGTAGTTTGATGGGCCATAAACTATCATCAAGGAAGAAGTTGTATAAGAATAAAGCATCTAAGTAGTAGGTGAAAAGGAAAAAACTATAAATAAGTGTGTTCCCAAGGACAAGGAAAATGAAGAGACACCAATTGCCCTACAAACAAAGAGCAAGCCAAGACTAGGAAGGAATATCTTCACAAAGATGTAATATCCAAAGGGAGTGATGCATGTAGAAGAGTGGGAGTCAAAGGTGGATAAACTCAAGGTGTAATATTATAACCATTTATGAGGGGTTAATGATTCCAACTTAATAAATTACTATATGGTTAATAGGGAAGGAAGACCATTAAGGGAATACAATCTTTGACAACTTTGTCAAATAATAATTGGACAGAGTTGGGGCTTGAGTTGGGGTTATCCAACTCTATGAGCTCCCCTATTTCAATAAGGCTTAGGATCTAAAGTGATTTTTGATCTCATGAATGCACAAGGATATATTATACTTCCTCACAAAGGAATTAAGATCACCCCTATCCATATTCATAAAGTGACTAGGTTAGTCCAGTCAGGAAAAGATATTAATGAAGTTATGGCAAACACCAAGAATATAAGAAGGGAGGGTTCACCTTCCCTATTTCTAACATTAATTATAGGAGAACATAGGTTGCAATGTGCTTGTTTAGCACAACGCTGCATGAATCAGGGTGCTAGGGAGAAATAACAAGAACTTCATATATATCATGCATCAAATAGCCAAGGGGCATTGTTCAACATCTCAAAGTTCCTATCATATTTTATCATTAAAAGCATGGATAATGTGTATTAGATTGGAGATAATTTTAAATATGTCACAATCCTCTTTATTTTATTAGTTGATGATATTATCATAGCTAAATGTGTCAAAGAAGGCCAATGGACATACCCCCTTCATGATAAATTCATGGCACTAAAGTATCACATCTACACTTACCACAGGGTAGTGTTGAAGCAATGTAAGGTCTATGTATATAGGTGGTTTTCACACCTAAAAGATGCAATATGGGATGAGTGGTGTGTGCCAAGATTGATTCTGAAGGTGATGGAGGGTCAGGCCATGTTCACCATCATGCAACACTACTCACTGGTGAAGGTCAAATTGGTTGATGGCAACATGATTGGTTGGCTAGAATTACCTTATGGATTCATAACATAGTATTTTGTTGATGTAGTGAGTGGCATCTCCAACGTGCAAAAAATACAAAAGGACATGCAAATGATAGACATATATGTCCACCCACTCTATGTCAAATATGTACACCCTAGAGAATCTACATTGAAGGAGGAGGATGAGGAAGATACTATTCAATGTGTCATAAACCCCATAGATAATGTTACCATAGAGGGCCAACTACATAGGCTCTTTTATATAAGTTAAATCCCAATAAAAAGAGTGTTGGTGTCAAATTTAAATGGAAAAGAGATAGAATTTATACCTACATCTAAGCTAGCCATTTCACATGATTCCCCCTATAAAACAAAAATACAAAGAAGAGGAAGTTTGTGCCTCTATCTCCTAATTGAGAAGACTCAAAGGAGATTGTGTCATAAGAGGAACATCCAAATAATAAGAAATAATAGATTTCACAAACAAATTTTATTAACATAAATCTAGCTTCATAAATGAGGTACAAGAACTAGAAGGGGAGTTAGTCAAAATAAATGTGGAGCAAGTAAGAAAGACCGATAAAAGGCATATGAAGTAACAATGTGTACTAATTTAAGGTTTCCTTCACTAGTTTTTGGGAAAGAATAAAAAAATGAGCAATAAAAAGTATCCTATAATTCCCCACGTGCAATCCAACAAGGTATTGTTGAGGAAATTATAGCATAAAAATCCCCATGTGCTAGTGAAAAGGAATAGAAAGTAGAGAAAGAGAAGCATGTAGATTAAGAATCAATTTCAAGAGGTAGGCCTAAAGTATAAAATGATGTAAAAATGAGTGGATACAACCATTCAACATGGTAAGGACTTAGACTCCATAACATATCCCCAAGGAGAGAAACCCATCAGTGAAGGGTTAGAACAGTAGTTGTTATATAAAGAAGAAAAAATAAAGAGGGAAGAGAAAGGGAAAAATATATGGGTATAACATATCCCCTGATGAAAAGAAGAAATGAATAATACAGCATCCATGCTAGATACCAATGCGATGTGAAGGAAAAATAACTCTTCATGTGACAATCAATGAGGCCCATTTGGGCCACCACAATAATCTTTAAGTAATTGTCCTTTGCCTTCAACATATTTTTAGAAGAGCCATGGTTTGAAGTCCCCTCGACTGCATGATTCAATCCTATATCAGAAGTTAACAAATGTTGAGACTTTTTCTTTGTAAAACCCATGAACATGAATGATATTTAGGGAGGGATAATGTTGGTGAATATCATTACGAAGGTCACAAGGTAGAACATGTTGAACAGTGAAACTTACAAAAACTAGAAAGGCAAAATAAAAGAGGTGTTATTGGCACTTAAAGAAGAAGAAAATAAATACTCCTTGGCAGAGATCTTGCTCAATGAAGATCAAGAAAATTGAAGATTAGTGGAGCACAAGGTAGCGGCCATGGAGCATAAATATGAAGGTTACAAGGTAGAACATGTTGAACAGTGAAACTTACAAAAACTAGAAAGACACAATAAAAGAAGTGTTATTGGCACTTAAAGAAGAAGAAAATAAATACTCCTTGGTAGAGATCATGTTCAAGGAAGATCAATAAAATTTAAGAGTAGTGGAGCACAAGGTAGCGGCCATGGGGCATAAAGTTCTAAATTTGTGTGAATGATTCATAAAGGAGTAGTTGATCCTACTGGATGGAATACACATCACTCAGGCCATGCACATGGAGAGGCTATAGATAATACTTAATCAACTCCTAATGAGATGAACAATAATATATAAGGCCCAATTTTCAATTTATTAAGCAATTACAAAATTATGAATACACATTAAATAAGCTCTCAAAAAGCATGTAAGTAGTAGAGCAAAAAAATTTGAGTTTCTCCCATTACATATCCATAATAAACATGCATATCCACAAATAAGAACATTAATATAATGTGTTATCTCTCCAAATTTATACAAATAAAACCAAAGTTGAGTGCAAAAATATTTTATAGGAAGTGGAATAAATGGCCTAGGCTATAAGTGAGAAGGAGTTTGAGTGGTGTTTCTCTAAGCTACAGTGAAAAACTATTGATGAAGAAAATTTCCTTAAGTAAATGATAAAATCAGCTATACATATGATAATTCATGTTAAGTAACAAGCTGAAAAACTTCAATAACAACCTCTATAATAAAATATATTGGGTGTGTATATAATAAGCATCACAGAAAATATATAGGTCATGCTATAAAAATAGGCTAGTTTTGAAGAAGCGATGAAGCTAGATGCCCCTAAATTCTTTGATTCAATGAAGCAAATTAATTGAATCCCAAGTTATGACTGAGATGGAAATCATATTCTTTGATTCTTTTTCTAAGGATGAAACTAGAAAAGTGTGCAAGTGGTGTGTGGTGAGGTGAAGGGATGATCTTGGATCTAGAGGAGCTAGAAATAAATTCAGCATACATGATGGTGCTCAAACTAAGGAAGAAATGCCTAGATCAATTCATATAAGTAGATGGAAGGAAATTTCAAACAATGAGAAGGTATTAACAGGTTGTTTGATTAAAATGGTATGGGTTTTGCACTACAATTAGGTATTTGGGTTCCCAATGCTCCCAAGGAGGAGATAGGGGTCCAAGAAGATATTTGTCTGAAATTGTATGTTAACAGTATAGAGAGAAAGGACATTATAAGTCAAATTGTCTAAACAGATCATCTCCCTATGAGATAAAATAGAATGATAAGGGTAAAGTACATATTAATGTACTTGATTTTGTTGATAGAACTCAAAATGATCAAGTAGTTGTGTTAGTAACAAAAATAACTAAGGAAAGAGATACTCCAGCTAATAGAGAGCATAAAAACATGAAAGGGTATACAAGCAAGAATCATAGATGAATAAATTTGGATGTGCAATAGTTTATAATATTGCAATGAAAAACACCATGCTCCATTATTGAAGACCTTTTTTATCATACTACTAATATCACTTATAGATATCTTCCTTCTCTATCTTAGAAAAGAGCAAAGATTTACGAATTTGACTCAACTCTAAATGGAGGAAGGAGGTTGAAGTCCTAGTTTTGGAGGCAAAGGTAGATCCATATGCTCTACAAGCTGAGGTATTATGCAATAGTATTTATATTCTCGATGTTTGAGTTGATGGTGGATCTATAATTAAAGTTATGATTAAATTTTTAATGAATATATTGTATTTGAAGCTTGATCATCCTTCCACATTAATTTTAATATCTTTAAATAAATGAAAAACAAAACCACAAGGTATTTTTTCAAATGTAACAATTTTTGTTAGGGGTGTTGTACGTGTAGTTGAATTTATTAAAGTTATAAAGGATGGAATTATTTCATACCCAATGTTGTTGGGAAGGCCATGGTTAAGAAGAGTCCATGAAATGAATTATTGGAACAAGGCATTCACAACACTTGGTTGTGGCAATGGGAAGGTGAAAATAAATGCGGTTCTTTAGGGTCAAATTAGAGGAATTTTGGAGTCACTCACCCTTTCAACAGCCTTTGGGGGATAAAATTCAAGTTCACACAACCCAATAACTTCCTTCACACTCTAACTCTTAGACTCTAAGATTCTCCTTGTTCTCTTGCCTTTTCTTGCCTCCTTGTGTGTCTCCTCTTATTGCATTCTTATGTGTGCCTTATTTTTATCTCTTTGTATTGTCTCCTTTGGTGTGCCTTATTGTTTATTCATATTGTGTGTGAGGGGGAGGGTATGCATCTTTTTATAGAATCTCAAGGCCTTCCACCTCATCCCAAGATAAGACAAGAAATACTCTCTAACCAATCTTAGGGAGGACTAGTTTTGAAATGATATCACCTACCAAATAGAATCCTTATCTAATCACCTAATAATATAATTTACCTAATATTTTATAGAATTTTCCTAATAATAGATCAAATATTTCATATACTTTACCTAATATTTCATAGAATTTGCATAATAATAGATCGAATATACAATAAGATTTATAACATCACTCTTTTGGAATCATTACAAATAAAATATTATTTATTTGGGAACACCATTACCCTAGGGACCTATTTACCATGATAGTGATATATCAACATTAAAATGACCATTAAAGACAAATATTTATTTTTTTTATGGATAATATTCCCTTAACTTCTTAGATTGTTTTTGATTAATTAAGGCGGCAAACCAGGGGCCGAACCCTATACAGTCAAAAAAGACAGGAAGGCTGGCAAACAAAAGATGCCAGCACTGAACCAATGGCACAGTCGAGAAACAAAGTCAAAAGCAAAAGAAAACACTAGAAAGACCAGAGTCAAAAAGGATGAAACTACATAACTATAGAATTAACAAGATCCTTAGGATTCTCATTGTTCGCATTGTCAGCATTCCCTAGATTACCCACCGCTTCCATGATCCACAATGGCCTTCTCTATGTGGATCACCTTCGAAAGCTATCTTCATCATCAATGTGCATCATTCATGCTCCATCATCTCTTTCTGAATGATCTCTCTAATGTTTGGGGGTATATGAGCCCCTTGTTGCCATACCCTCCATCCTGAGAATTGCTGACCAAGGTTGGCACAAGCATCACCGACCCTGTTACCTTCTCTATAGGTGTGGGTAATCTCAACTTCAAAAAACTTTTGTAAAAGAAACTAGATGTCCGTAATGATGTCTTTTAGATGGATACCAATGTTAGATGATTTATTAACGGCATCTATGATCAACTTAGAATCTCCCTGAATATTTAAATTTCTTATTCCTAGGGATATAGCTAACTTTAATCCCAAAAGTAAGGCCATAGCTTCAGCATAGTTATTGCTTTAGCAACCCATGCCACCAGCATAGACAGTAGACATCCCTCTTTTTTCATTTCTTATTATTCCTCCTCCACTTGCTTTACCACTCAACTTGGATGCCCCATAAAAATTGAGTTTTATCCAATTGGGTTTAGGTGGTATCCATTTAGTATGAAGTCTCTAAAGAATTTTGGAATCATCATGCCCAGGGATAAGGTTTAAAACCTTCCATTTGGCAGTAATTTGACTTTCAAATTCAGATAGGGGTTTCTCCACAACACTAATATGAGCTATTGTAACACTTTCCAAGATGGTCCTAGCAAAGAAGTTAAACACCTGAGTAGCATTTCTAGCAGTGTCCCTAAAAATTTTGTGATTTCACTCTTTCCATAAAGTCTAGGTCAAGCATGGTAGAGATTGCTTCCATAGTTCCTTAATCCAGGGATGTGTGAAGGTTGAGTTCCAGCTGAGAATTACTTGTTTAAGGTCAGAATTGCAAACCCATTCAATGCCAAAGTTGTTAAGTATTTTGCCCCATAAATCCTGGGTAAAGTCACAGTGTATGAATAGGTGTGAAACTGATTCCTCTCTAGAACCACACAAAAAAAATTGATGACCAAAGTAAACCCCCTCTTTTAAAGGTTTTCCTAAGTAAGGATTTTGTTATGGGCAGCAGCCCACCAAAACAAATTAATATTTGGAATGAGTTTATGATTCCAAACCTTTTTCCATACCTCCTTATTCTGAGCTTCAGGTGTAAGCAGATGATAGGCAGATTTGATAGAGAATGATCCATTCTTATTTGGCCACTAGTATTGCTATTCCTCCCAAGGGAAGAGTAGGATTCTGATCTCCTAAACACATTATTAGATCTCCCAAATTCTTGGGATAAGCTCAGGCCTATGCACACATCAATCCAAAAGGTTTTTCCAGCTCCTTATCCCATTGTTATTTTTCATATAATCACTAACCCTATCACCAAATAATTGAGTAGTCAGGCCTATAATTTCTCCATAGTTTCCTTGGGAGATGAGAGGCTTATCCCTTAACCAATTATCCTCCCAAAATTTAATCTGTCGGCCATTTCCAAGCTTCCACCTAATTCCCTGTTTGAGAAGACTTCTACTTTTTAGCATTTTATTCCATATCACAGACCCCTGGGGTAATCCCGCCTGTTGAAGAAAGTTGGAATCATCAATGCTATGCATGTATTTGGCATACATTATTTCCCCCCACTCACTATTTTTGTGAATCAAATTACAACAAACTTTTGAGAGGAGGGCTTTATTCATTTTCCTGATGGATCTTATATTAAGTCCACCATGAGATTTTGGGAGACACTTTTTTCCATCTGACCAAAGACATTCTCTGTTTGTCTTCCATTCCGATCCATAAAAATTTCCTTTGGATCTGTTCCAACTTTTCAACAAAATATGTAAGAATTTTAAAAAGAGACATGAAGTAAGTAGGAATACCTTGCAAGGATGTCTGAAGAAGTTGCAGCTTACCCGCACTACTGAGTAGTTTCCCCTTCCACCCAAGAAGTTTCCTCTGTGTATGTTCCACAATACCATTCCAAAAAACTTGAAGATACCTCTTTGATTAAGAGTGGGAGACCTAGGTAGGTGGCTAGTAGGCCAGCCTCAGCACAATCTAAGATATCAATGATTATATGTCTAAGTTCATTGGGAGTGTTGAAGTACACATTGTTTTTCTAGAAATTTATTCTTTGTCCCAAGTCTCTGGCATAATCATTAAGTATATTATTCCATCTTCTAGCTTTGATCACTGATGAGATACCAAATAAGATGGTATCATCCACAAACTGTTGTATAACCATAGGATGAAGGGAAGAGGTAGGTTTGATGCCTACTAGCTTTTTTGAAACTATATCAGCTTGTATATATCTTCCCAGTGCCTCAGCCATAATGATGAATAGGTATGGGGAGAGAGGGTCTCCCTAATGAATTCCTCTTGAGGAGGAGAAAAACCCTCTAGGAACACCATTAACCATCACTGAGAATTTAGCAGAAGAGACCGCATTCCATAATAAACAAAACAATTTATCATTAAAACCAAATTTTCTAATCACTTGGAATAGAAAAGTCCATGAGACTCTATCATAAGCTTTGGATATATCAAGCTTGAGGGCCATCCCAGGGATTTTTCTCTTATCCATGGAGTGGATAGTCTCATGTGTGGTGATCACAGCATCAAGAATATGTCTGCCCAGGATGAAACCTTTTTGAGCAGGAGAAATAATTTTGTCAAGCAACGGTTGAATTCTCAAAACCAGCAGTTTAGAACATATCTTATACACAGTGTTGCATAAGCTAATGGATCTGAAATCATCAAGGTGTAAAGCTTGAGATTTTTTAGGAACAAGTACAATGAAGGTATTATTGAATTGTTTCAAAAGTTTTCTAGATCTGAAAAAATCATGAACTGCAGCCGTGAGGTTTGCTCCAACAATCTCCCAATATTCCTAAAAGAATTTAGGAGGAAAGCCATCAGGACCCAGGGCTTTAAAAGTGCCCATGGAGAATGAAATAGCATGTACTTCTTCATCGAATATAGGCTTTAACATTTCCAGATTGTCTTCTTTTATCAAACAGGGGATTTTATCAATGACTTGACTCATAGATCTATCAATTCTATCATTATTGTTTTCTTTCGTATGCAGATTCTGAAAGAATACCCTAGCTTGCTCCCCTATTTCATTATCCTCAGTAGTAATGTCTCCATTATCCAAGACAAGCTTAGTTATTGAGTTGGCTTTTCTATGTTTCATAGCTGAGAGATGAAAAAAAGCAGTGTTCTTATCACCCTCTTTGAGCCATTGAACACGGGATTTTTTTTTCTAGAAAACCTCTTCCCTTTCCATCAAATTCTCCCATTCTGAAGATAGACTATTCTCTTCTTCTAAGGTGCTCTCAGAGACATCCCCTTGATCAATCATTTTCTGAATAGCCTTGAGTTTTCCCATTATATTTTTCTTCTGCTAGAAAACTTGCCCAAAATTGTATCTATTCCAGCCATAAACTTCTTGTTTAATGTGCTGGAGTTTCTTGACTATTCTAAATATGGGAGTACCTTGAATGGTAATATTCCACCATTGAGCCACCATTTGTCTAAAACCTTTGTGTTTAATCCACATAGATTCAAAATGAAATGGAGGAGGTCCGCGATGTCCCTGATCTCTCCAATTGAGGATAATCGGGTAGTGGTCGGACATGATTCTGGGTAGAGCCTGTGCCTGCATATTCTGATAATCATTATAGTTGGTTGATATCATAAATCTATCTAATTTAACCTGAATCATTTGATCTCCTCTTCTTCTATTGGACCAAGTAAAATTTTGGTGTTGCAGCTCTATGTCCAATAATCCCCAATCATTGATGAATTCAACAAAGTCAAACATGTTGTCCGAGTAATCAATAATTCCACCCTATTTTTCAAAAGGATATAAAGGTGTGCTAAAATCTCTGGCTAACATCCATTTAGAATTCTGAAGATTATTCCTGTAGCTACTCAAATCTATCCATAATTTCTGTCTCAAAGCTCTGTTATTCGGTACATAAACATTTACCAACGTCCAATTCAAGGAATTCATGGAAAAATTGGTAATCAAAAAGTGCTTATGATGGGCCATAAGAGATCTTTGGATTTTAGCACTATTCCACATAGTGACAATCCCTCCTGAAGCCCCTTCAGCAAGACTAATACAAAAAGCCGCCTTAGGCCATATATAGTCAGCAATTTTTGCAAAATTCTCCTCTTTCATGTTGACTTCTTGGAGTAATAGAATATCTAGTTTATTATCTAAAATGCAATTTTTAACCTCAAACTACTTTGAGGGACTATTAAAGCAACTCAAATTCCATGATAATATTCTCATTTAGAGAGTTTGGAGGGTTGGGACTCTAGTGTTTTCTATTTTCCACTGGCAATCGCCCTAGCAATCTCTCTTTGTCTTGTTTCCCTTAGGGTTGGCCTCCCTTGTTTAGGCTCAGTACCAACATCTACATATTTTTTACCTTTTCAGATCTTTTTCTTTGGGGTAATCCATTCTTCCTATTCATTGTTGCCATCTTGTCCTACTACCCCTGTTGCCAAGTAGTTTCCTACCTGGCCTCCATCTTCTAGATCACAAAAAAAGTTTGTATTTGACTGTGGATGTGGTACTCATTGAGTGTGACTTTTAGGTGTTACTTCTTCCTGTCCAATCCTTGAAAATGTGTCATCTTCATTGAGTTCCTTTAGCAAAAGGTCCCCTCCTACCCCTTCCTTAAACTTAGATTGTTACCATGGAATATTTACTATTTATTTTATGACATTTTATGGTGTGCATTGTTATTCCTTAGAAGGTGATAATAAATTCCAATATACACTACTAAAAATTACACTTTACATCAAATTATTTACAACATTTCAACCAATGAAAATTAAATTTTGGAGAGAAAATTTTGGTACTGACATCATCTCCCTCAGATTTTGCTCCAGTCTGGAAAGTAAATTAGCATGGACAATTTTGATGTTGGTGCTCATAATATCTTAAAATTGTCATGGTTGATCTATTTGTTGATTGGAGTGTCATCCAATTCCTTAATTTCATATGTCCCATTATCATGCAGTGTTACTATCCTATATGGTCCCATCTATTTAGGAAGGAGCTTACTATAATTTCTCTTGTAATGTCAAGAATAATATGTCATGACCAAGTCATTCACTTGAAATGGGGACCACTTGATCTTATGATCAAAGTACTCTTTTTATTTCATATTTTTTTAATAATGGCATCCATCACTGTTTGTTGTATTTCCTATAGAAGATGAAGATACACCAACCTATCACTTATAGATTCACCTTCATCCATCTTAAGATTGACAAAAAATCTTAAATTTAGAACATCAAACTCAATAAGGACATGATCAATACCATAAACAAGATGAAAAGGAGAATAACTTGTTTTTTATTTGTATGCGACCCTATATGCCTATAATGTTGCATGAACTCCCTTGTCCCATGTGTGTATCAAGTTGCATCTTTGGAAATAATATGGTATAATACATGATTGGTTCACTCCACTTTTCCATTCATACTTGGATTATAGGTTGCTAAATTCCTATGATTTATATAAAACTTATTTACCAATGATTCCACCACTTCACTTATGAAATGACTACCTTGATTTTTTATAATTTTTATTGGGTGACCAAATATTATAATTATTCACTTGTACAAGAATATTGTCACTTCATCCATAGAAGTTTTTTTCATAGGTTTGGCCTCAACCCACTTATTCAAGTAGTCAATGGCAACCACAATATACTTATTTATTCATGGTGTAGGTGGAAGTGAACCCATAATATATATTCCCTAATTTTAAATGAACCAAGTGGAAGAATAGGACACAATGGTGATGAATAAGTATTACAATTCCTATGTGATTGACATATATAATGTCTTACAATAATTAAAACATTATTTAAAAATGTTTTTGCCAATGATAGCTTGTATGAAGGATTATCCATGTCATTATATGCCATAAAAAGTGACCTCCACATGTACCATCATGAAACTCTTCGATCAACTCCCTTCTTGTTTCTCAATTAATTGCTCTCATATATTTTCCATTAGCTCTTACCTGATACAAGAATCCATGTACAACGGAATATGGGTGACTTGCTTGGGTGATCTTACTCTTAATGTTTGTGGTAGCACCATCAAGAAACATGAATCATTCAAATAATTACATATATCCATATACTCACGTGGAATTGCATCAATAGCTAGTAATTCTGCATCTAGAAATTTATCATCATGACAATATGGACTCATACCATCATAGGCTTGGGAAAGTGATTATGTATTGGCATGCTTCTTTCCTAGTCTATCCTCAATGTCAAATTCATACTTCTAAAACAAAATTATCCATCTTGCTATCTTACTTGATGGGTTAGGCTTGTTTACAATGTATTTTAGAGTTTGATGATTTTTTAAAACTAAAAACTTTTTTCCTATAAAATAACTCCTAAATTTATTCACAACAAAAATGATAACTATAGGATATTTTTTAGTTATAGTATAGTTTACCTCGAAACTTCTCATTTATCTAATTCCAAATTATATTGGATGATCATTCTCATTTTCATCCCTTTGGCTAAGTGTGTTATTTAATGTTGCATTTGAAGCATTAATATACACAATGAACATCTTGTTTCAATCAAATTTCTTTTTAAATCATGGAAGTTAATAAGGCTTGCTTAACTTTCTCCTAAGTTTCAAGTGCCTTTGACCCTGGTTCATAAGGAAAATATTTCTTTGGGAAATTAGTTAGTGGTTGTGAAATTTTTGAGTAGTTCTTAATGAACCTTCTATAAAATCCAACATGTCCTAAGAATGATCTTAGCTTACTTTTATTCATAGTAAATCATAGTTGTTTAATCTTGTAAACCTTTTCTAGATCAATACCAATACCATATATAGATACAACATATCCTAAAAGGACACCTTTAGAGCATCAAAACATAGATTTTGTAGGATTCAATGATGCCTAGGCTTCATCCAACCTTTAAAAAGCCTTCTCCAACTAGAATAAATGATCAACCTTACTTCCATAAATATAAAAAAATTCAAGAAATGCCTTGATGAAACTTCCAATAAACGGTTCAAACACCTTATAATTTAGGAACTTAAAGGTTGTATGTGTATTACATAATCCAAATGGTATGACTATGTAAGTAAACATTCCCCAAGGAGTGGAGAATGTAGAATTTATATGATACTTATTAGTTATGATAACTTGGTTGTACCCACTATAGACATCAATAAAACTATCACTCTTGATCCCAACCCCCTCATCCAAGATCTAGTCTAAGAAGGGAAGAGGATAATGGTCCTTCTTCATCGCCTTGTTGAGATTTCTATAGTCAACACAAATCTACATTTTCCCATTCTTCTTATTTGATACCACAATGGAAGAGACCCATTTTGAGTTGTCTAATGGAAATGTGAATCATGCATCACAGAGCTTGACTATTTATTATTTTACTAATTTAGCAAAATTACAATTCATTATCTAAGGCATTTACATGGATGGTTTTGCATTATCCACTATTTCAATAGAATGTTCTACTCAACTGACTTGGAGAAGTTACTTATAATCAAAGGTGAAGAGATGCATACACCATCAAAAGAATTGAAAATTGTCTTTTATTTATTCTTCCTTCACAAAATCTTCAATTTGTAGTTGTTAAAGCTGCCCTTTCAATGCTTCTTTAGTGAATTGCTTGGAGAAGTTACTTATAATCATAGATAGGATCGAACATTAAACTATTATTATAGGTTGTTAGTATTTTGATTATTAGTTTGTTATTATACACTCGTAACATTGATTGTAAATAAAAATTATTTTAATATTATAGTTGTATATGTAGACACCAAAATTGTGTCTACTCCTTGGTCACCCCCCTTGGTCTCCTTGGTCCACTTCTAAACATTTCTAACCCACACATTTATTAATTTAAAATAAATTACCTATTTTAAATTAATAACACCACCCTTGACACATCACCCATGACACCTTACCTTGGATACCCTATGACAAATCTTAATCACCTAAGACCTATTTCAACTCTCTCACTAACCTCTCGTGCCTATTTAATCCACCTTTGGACCGTTTTCCAATGACAATTAACCTTGGCAATTGGAAGAACGGGTAGAAGGCTAAAAATAGCCTTTTTCCCATTCTTTAGCCACTGACATCTGTCAACAGTCGGCCGACACCGACGGTTTTGCCGATGTCGGTTTCTTTAAAACCAAATTTCAACCTCTATTGCCCCGCTCGCGAATGTGAATTTTCTTGCTCCAGGTTCTGAGTTCTCTTGCTCCTCGACTCTTTGCAGGCATCAACATCCCAACAGCACTCTCCAGGCTCAAAAACTTTGTATCAGTCACTCCACACTAGATTAAAGGTTGCATGAAGTCTCCCACATCAGCCATAACGAAAATAGGTCTTCTACACTTCTGGTTCTTCACCAAGAGCTAAGTATTTCTTCTGCTTTATATTTCAGTATTCTTTTAAATGCATTTGGTAATTAGTCCATTGTTTATTTCTAAGTACTGTTGAGACAACCTGACTTTCTTCCTGGAAAGGCTGAAAAGCCTTCCCCTCATCCTTATTTTCCTTCCACCCCTGTCCTCTACCTGGCCCCTTTTTCAAACCATATTCACTGCCTTGCAAATCTTGCACAAACTAGTAAACTCCCGCAGACATCCCAAACCATTTTGTTAACCATAGACAGACCTAAAACTCATCCAAAGCCCCATTGCCCCCACTGACATCGGCATTCAGGTTGATTGCCTCTACCGACGTCGGTAGCATAATCAACACCGGCATCCTTGACCAACCGACGTTGGCAGAACTATCGATGTTGGTGACTATGGAAGACCTACAGCAAAATATAGGTACGCATTATCTCTATTTCTTTTGTTCAGTCCTTCACCATTTCTCTTTCTTACGACATTCTCTTTATCAACTAGTGGACTATCATCCCTCCAAGAAGTCTTTGCACTTTTGGGACCGAGCTTTGCTTGGCAGTCCACCATATATCCATCTAACATTTTCCTTTGTTTAAGCTTTTCTTATCTACAAGTGTCATCCTCCACAACCAAAGAGGAGCTCCTTCAGTCGTTTGGATACGGTGCGCAAACTTCATCCGGGTATCATCTAACCCTTGACCATTATCATAGTTTCTTTCACCTTTTGAATGTGAAAAAGTGAAAAATAGTTAGAAACATTTTGGCATGCCTGGTGGGACCCTGGAGTTTTCCTTGGGTTCATACTTTTTCTTCTAAAAGCAAACTTTTCATATAGGTGCATTAGATCTCTTCTTGCATCTTTTTCTTCTCTCTCTTTCGAAAAGACACCATTAGCAAGTTAAAAAGAATCCTTCTTTTTCTTTCTTTCCTGCATCTTAGAGTAGTGAAATTCATACTCTTCAACCTCTTCTCACTTGTCTGCATTCGAACACACATTTCAATTTGGGTTAAAAATATATTGCATCTCATTCCTGCCTGAATGCATTTTTAGCTCATCTAGTAATTAAAACTACATTATGAATAAATCGTAGTGCACTTATGTTACACATCTAGACCACTTTCACAATCAAACATCTCAACATACCTGAGACAAGGTCCGACTAGGATTTCATCACCTAGCAGATACCTTACCCTTCCTGGTAATCCTACTTGGACTTCACTACCAAGGGGAGAACCCACTCTATTTTTTGGTAGAGTATAAACTCTAGGGGAAGTATATACTGGCTAAGCGACCCAGCTTATCTCTAGGCTCGTGAAGTGAGGGGAGCTAGCTCCTAGCACCAGGCCACATACAAAACCTAATACAGATCTTGAGCACCAAAATTAACTCGAAACCAACCTTAGACTGCTTCTTCTAGGACCCGTTCTAAAAGCCCAACTTCCCAAACACAATCTTCTAAGCCATAAGCCAACATGACTCTAAAATTTATTCTTAGGAATTTAACGTTTAGGGTATGCTTGCCTTCATCTAATTTTCTAATTTTATTTGGTTTTTTGAGCTAGTAAGGACGTATTATCTTGCCTTGGATGGTTTTGACACGTAGTCAAACCAAAACTCTTGTTGACCACGCAAAGCAACAACCACTCCCATCTTCACCTTCCATATCAAGCCCCCAAATGGAGTACAATTCAGAGACTGAGCGTACTCCTGTCCAACCAACCCCGACTCAACCCCCTATTGTTCTCAAAGGGGACCAAGACTTTGAAAGGTTCCTTGACCTCAATGTCAAGGCCCTTCAGCACTATCTCACAAGAATTCAAATGTGAGACTCTTTAGGCAACCCAATTTATGGGATGCCAACTTCCTTAGTTGAGACGGCAATTGTATCAACAACCTCTGTAATTCAACCCATAGACACCCAAGCCATTCCCTTAGCTAACAACCCGACCATGACTAATCTTCAAAGTGTGGCCTCTCCTTTATTTTTGGACCTACCTCCATTGGGGTTTCAGTACCCCATCAACCGCAAACTATTCAACAAAATTCTACACCATTCCAAAACCTAATTGTTTCCATCCCACCTACTCTTGCACCCATCAACACCAGGGTGTCTACTTGTCCTTTGACTAGTGTCACCACCATCCAACCACCTCTGGCAACATCAAGCCAAGTTGTGCCTTCTAGCTTCATGACACAACCACCCTTGGCTTCAACATCAGTCCCTATGACAAGTTGCCAATATGTTGCACTTATACAAGTGCAACCAACTACATCATACGCCCCTCCTAACACCTTCAAAGTGCCCTACAATCTAGGGGGCACCCCACCTGCAAATCCATCAATTGATCTAATCAAGATGTTGATGGATAAGATGTCTAATCTTGAGACATCCATTTCGGGTTCAAGAAATGTTCTCTCATATGAACAAATCTATAATGAACCTGTTCATCCTTCAGTCCCAATTCAACCATATCCTAGTTAGTGGGAACTTTCCAAGTTTACTCACTTCCAGAGTAAGGAAGACCCATAGCAACATCTACGAATGTTTAGACACGTTTGTTACCTTATAGCACATGATGATGCATTATTACTACGCACATTTCCCATGTCACTTTTTGGTGCTTCCCTCGATTGGTATAGTTCTATTACCAGTCACTCTCTTTTCACATTCACCCAACTAGCTCAGCTTTTCCTTGACCACTTTTCGATCAACATCACCAAAAAGGTCTCCATCATGGACCTATACTCTATCAGACAATTTGACGATGAATCAATAGCCGATTTTGTTTCCCATTGGAGAGGCTTAATCAACCAACTCTCCTTTTCTTTACCTCAATCAGAACTCATTGAGCTCTTTTCACAAACGTGTGCCAAACACATCTCATCTACTTTGTGGGTCCAAACATTTTGTACATTTGACGAAGCTTTCACCATGGCTAAGAAGCTTGAACTCCATGTTGTCGAAGAAAATAAAGTCAAATTGCGAAGTAAAAACCCCAACACAAAGTCAAATGACCCTTCCTCCAAATCTTCTTCCTCTAATTCCAAATCTAAGGGATCAGCAAATACTGTAGTCGTTAGACCATCATCTTCAATAACAACCAACCAATCCGAACCTTCCACATCTCAAAGCATTACATGACAATTCTAACAATGATACGTACAACGTCAATATACTCCAATAGGATAATCATATGCATCCATGTTAGATAAACTTGTCAAACAGGGAGTCCTCAATCTCCCCCAAATTCAACCACCCCTTCAATTTAATCCCTTGCGTGCCATCCCTACATGGTACAGGGAGAATGACTTCTGCAATTATCACCATGTCAAAGGCCATGACATAGACAATTGTAAGACCCTCAAGAATATCATTCAGGACATGTTAGATAAAGGTGATCTTGTCTTGGATAACCCAAATGCGCCACCTAACCAAAACATAGACATCTTTAGACAACCTTTTCCTAACCATCCCCCTAGCCAAAACAACGTGCAGACCATGGCCGATGACTCCCAAGAGCATAATATATGCACAGTCAACACGGTCTCTCTTTTCATGCCTAACCAACCTCTCTCATAGTCTGAAGAGGTTAGTCAACCCATTGGTCCTTTGCAGGTGGAAAAGGCTTCTTCTCCTATTTGTCCATCACAAGTAGAAGAGCCTTCTTCTCCCAGTTCTCTTCCACAGGTGGACGAACCTTCTTCTCCTATTAGTTCTCCATCGACCTCTCTTATATTGGAGGACACTTTGACCATACCAACGCCGCTAGCCCCGCCTTCATCCTTCCTACTACCAATGGAGGACCTTACCTTTCTCACTCCTCAACCACAATCATCCCTACCCTCTATCTTCTTGAGGAGTCACATTCTCTAATTCTTTCTCCACCAAGAGAAGAACCTGTCTCTTCACCTACTTCAATCAAAGACGATCCAATAATGACTCTCCCATGCCTTGGGTCTGAGATCGCTACATCTAACACATTTTCGATCTCATAACCACCCACATCTTCTAAAAAACTAAAGCTTCATCCAACATCTTCCAAACCATTCTCTCAATTGGTGGAGAAACTAGGATCTCTCCATTCAAGGAAATTAGAACATGAGGCATTATGGGAGTGACTCAAATCTCCTCACCTTACACGTCTCATCTCATCTCGTGCTATCGACCCTCCTGTGACAAAATCTCCAAAACTCTCCAATAAGGACCAGGCTTCTACTTCCAAACCTTCAAAAGCTCAACCATCCACATCAAAAACTAAACCCTCACAAACATCTACCATATCAAAACTGATTAAATCCCTCGGTGTTCGCCTCATATCTAACCTCACTCACCCACAAGTGAAGGTAGACTTGAATCTTGCCCCCCATAATAGTAGTCCTCAAACCAAACTAAAGAGGGATACTAAGACACGTCGGTGAACTCCTCTTCCACCATCATCATTGCCCTCCATTTTGGGCCCACATCCTTCTACCTTAATGGGAGTGCTTCCCACTCCAACTCCTAACAAAAATAAGTTGCCTTCATTACTCCCTTTACCCACCACAAACCTACCTCCTCTGAAAAATTTGGCACCCCACACAAAGAAAGTTTCATCTACACAAGTGGCCACACCACGAACCCAAAAAGTGGTACGAAAATGTCCTTCAACAACTCCCAAACAAAAGTCATCAACACCTAATGCATCAACAAGCACGAACCCCTTAGTAGGTTCATATGCTTTGATACTACACCGACTTTTACAAACTTCTAGTATAACTCTTCCACCTATTAAACCATTTCAACCTCTCAGATCAAAACCGTCTTGGTTCGATGACACTAAAATTTCACTATATCATCACACACCTAGACATGACACTGAAAATTGTTGTGCCCTCAAGGTTGTCATTCGCCAATACATGAAAAAATACACCCTTCTTCTTGAGGATACTATCGACAAACCTTCGACACCGTCTCATGTCTCTCAAACCTCTTTACCTTCATCAGAATCCATTCAACAGAATATGGTCCCTTTACCTCATTCGCCCCCTCTATTCGAGATTAACACCATCAATGTGGCCACTAGGTCACAAAAGGATAAAGCAAAAGAGAAAGTTGTTATTCCTTGGACCTACCCATTTGTCAAACCTCCTCAACCACCAAGACCCAAAAATTTTATCTTGGGTACATGTCAACCCACTTCTTCGAAGGCAATTCGTGATTCTATGGTGAAACAGCTTCACCAAACTCTCGTAAAAATGAATTTATATGACCTCATTCAAATCTCTCCACAATATCGTCAAGCTTTAATCAAATCCTTACAGCCAGTGGAGGTCCAACCCGAGGACCCCCAACCACTAGCTGCCTTAGTCCAATCATTATCTCTTGTCGCCTCTATTACCTTTAGTGATTCTAAAATTCTTACCTCTAACTTAGAAGATCAGGACGCTTTCCTTTTCATCACAGCCTACGTTGATCAAACTCACATTAAGCAAGTTATGATTGATGGGGGCACCAGCATAAATATCATTTCCACCCATGCCTATGACCAAATAGCACTCCCAAAGAATTGTGTATCAAAAATTGATGTAATTCTTTGATCTTTTGATGACACCACCACCACCACCGTTGGCACCATCGTCTTACATATTCATGTTGGCCCATGAATAATCCCAGAGCTCTTCTACATCATCGAGGGAGAGTTCTAATACAACATGTTATTAGGATGACCTTGGATCCATGGCATGGCCTGTGTCCCTTTTACATTACACTGTTGTGTCAAATTTGAACACGACGGTCAAGTCCATGTCATTCCCACAGACCCCTCCTCTCTCAAGACATGCAACACAACTTATCGACCCAATGATGTTCTCATTCCTTTGAAGACATCGACCCAAACACCGCCTCCTCCCGCAGAAGCTTCTATAAGTACCCAAACAGTGGTTACACCTACACCACCTCCTCAAGTAACAACAAAATACCCTATGGAAGATATCTTCCAATGTCTTTCACTTGGAGAGTATCATTTACTCACCTTAGACATGTTCTAAACTCCTCAAGAGTATGGACAACTTCATCACATTCCTAGCTATGACCATCGTATCAAAATGGTCATCCCTTATGGTCCTCCTAATCTTCAAACAAATCTCATCTATAGAGGGCTAGATCGAGCTCCCACTGATGGGAATCTTCTTTCATCACCTCAACTATTCACATCTGACTTCTCTTTCCTTGGCAACCCAAACTTTGCTCATACCTATCTTTATAGCTGTGCATGGAACAATTTTGGCTTTGGGCACTACGAACAAGGCTCCCACCAGCCCGTCGAACCACCAAATGATGAGGCCATAAAGAATGCCAAGAAGTGACATGGCCTGGGTTTTGAAGAACCTACTGAAACTTTTGAAAACCCTTGCCCTGAACCTATCATAGACCAATCACCTCCAAACTTGTCTATTCCCCCATCTTCACCTATGCAGTCGGTGGTTTCCATCCCTCCTAGTTTCTTCTTTACATAAACGTCATTCGCTTGGAACCCCTAACCTATCAACTAGGTGGGGTATCCAGGTCTCTCCTTCTCGTTCTCTTTGGCTCATTTATCCAACCCATTGATCATTCACAATGGGTGTTAAACATTTTCCCTGTCACAAGCAACTAGGGGAATTTGACTTTCTAATGACTATTACGACCTCCACCAAGCATCGACCAAACATCAACCTCCACCAAGCATCGACCAAACATCAACCTCAACCAAGCATCGACTAAACATCAACCAATACGTGACCAACATGGAAAGAAGTAAATGAGGCAAGTTTGTTCCTAATTGGCTTAGACCTTACATCATAACACACAAGTATGGATCAGAGACTTATCATCTATCCTCTCTCAAAGGACGGCTAGAACATGAGCCCCTTAATGCCTTGCATTTGTGACCATTCTTATATTAATCAAGTACTCATTCACTTGATATTTAACTTGAGCTCATCCCTTGAGCAATCCTTATCATTTTAACCCTCATTCTTTTCAACCCTTTTCCCCTAAACAAATATTATGTAACCCTTTTATCAAGTATGAATGCTTTGTCCTAATAAAAGGGAGCCCTTAAAACTTCTAGTCTTGTCTATGACTAAAAATTTTGTCAAAAATAAATTGAGATGTCTAAAGGTCATAAACTCTAAATGCAGACTACTCCCTCGAAGGACAGCTGCATCATCATTGTTGTAGCTAATAGACTGCTCCCTTGAAGGACAGCTATTCAAAGCCCTCAAAAACATATAAATCAAAATATAGACCACTCCCTCGAAGGATGGCTATGCCTAAAAATCTTGCTACAAAAAGGACTCTCTCATAAGCTTCCTGCATCAATCAACTTCACATATGACCATAAAACAAAACAACATCCCCACATAGACTTCCCGCATTGATCAGTCTATCAAAAAAAAAAGTGTCATAGACTTGACTTATAGTCGTTCTCAGGGTCTCCTATAAAAAGGGGTGAAGTTATCCCTACTAAAAAGGGTTACCCTATCCTAACATATCACATCACCTATTACCCTAGCATACTCAAGGGATTTTAAGCTCATTTAATGTCAAAGTGATTCAATTACTTCTCTAACACAACCAATGGTCAATGACATAATGCATGAATGGGGCTTTTGTTTCTAAAACCCCCTACCTATGCTATCATTATGGTCCTTGTCAATGAAAGGGAAAAAATGCCTTTCACTTCTTACAACTCTTTGTCACATACAACCAAATCATTTTCTAACCAAACCAAACCAACCAAACCTTTTTCAGACCACCCACATTATCATAGCCTATTCACACTAGTTTTTATGGAAACCAATACACATGGAAACTATCGACTGCACAATTTATGTCAAGCATAAACCATTACTTGCTGAAGCATAAATAAACTCATTTCATTTTTAGCATACACCATCACCAATATGAAAAATTGCTATGGATGAAAAACCACAACCAATGTTATAGAATACACCATCACACAATATGGAAAAGGTCGTAGCATCATCTTACCCCTTATCATTTCAAGCATGTACCATCAGACATATGGGAAGTGCTAAATCATTCTCATAACCAAACCAATCAACCACTTTGACCCTTCCTCCCTTTTGGGGAGAATTACATTGGCCTGAAGCCCTTAAAATAGGGGCTATGTAGGCAACACTTAGTTGACATGGGGTCTTCTAAGGTTAGCTCGGCCATTCCTTCGTCACATGCAATCACATCACAACCAATCACATATTTCCACAACCATTAAACATTATCATAAACCAATCACATTAGTTTCTATGAAAAATAATATACATAGAAACTAATAACCAAAACACAAATCAATGTTACATAATACACCATCACACAATATGGAAAAGGCTATAACATCATCATCAACAACTTCATTATAAACATCATCACATTAATCATCATCATCATCAACATTATCATAACATAACCATTCACATCATAATCATCAACATCATCATCATAATCATTCACATCATAAAAATCACCATTTACATCATCACATTAAGCATATATCATTCAAACATATAAAAAAATGCTAAACATACTAACATCCATCACATCCATAACACATCAATAATCCAGTCAAAGATCTCATCATATATATGTGAACATCAAAGTTTACAATGGTACCATCTATGTCTCTCTCTCAAAAAAAATAAAGTACATCTCACATCAACAGCTCACAAGATGGTATATACATAATGACAAAAATATGGCCTCAAGGCTGTGGCTATGGTGGTGGTGGCGGTGGCTGTGAAGACGTTGTATCATCTCCACCCTCTGATCTGCACCGTCTGTGAGAACTCAAAGCAGTCACTTACGACATAGATCGCTATCGGCTCTGCTCAGCTCTCATCTATGAGTACCATTGTATCTAAGGGAACCCCCTGATGGCCCCCTCATAATAAGTGATATCATCTAACGTAGTATTGTACCTAGATATAGGTACAGTCTGTGGTGGACCCATCAATCCTACCACTGTGCCCTGCACTGAACCCTGTGGCTATGACTAAGCTGGCTGCAATGACACTGACTATGCTGGCTCCTGAACTGGCTACTATGGTGGATGTTGAATAGGGCCCTACCCTCCAAAAATTTGTCTTGCCAAAACCTGTGCCTAGGCTGCGGCCAACTGCCCCTGTAAAATGGTGATCTACCCTGTCAAAATAGCTACTTGACCTATCAAAACTGTGACTTGACCCTATAATCCTATGACCTGGCCCTACAAAATGGTCACCTGTCCTCGTGCTGCATCCCTTTCTTGGATGGCAGCATCCCTCTCTTATCTCGCAGTGTCTCTGTCCCTAATAATTGTCTACAGATCAGGCTTTGGTACTCTCTGAACCTCTGTGTTGGGAAATAACGGAAGCACACAATTGATTACCAAGCAACTTAATATGCAAAAATTAACCAGAATACACAAGTAACTAGAATTCATAAATAACACAGAATATGAGAGACAATACACAACTTGTATTAAAACTCTTTCAAAAAGAAATACAACAAAGAAGGCTGCCACAGTTCTTCTTCCTTACACACCTCTAGGGCTCCCACACCTCTAGGGCATAAATAGTAAATCTTCCCTCAAAGCTCTCTCTCTTAGGTCCCAACACACAACTCAAACAAAAAGTTGGTGTTCACCTCCAACTAGCCAGTATCTACTACTGCCAGTATCCAAGTGCTCCACGCACTCCAAGTACACAAACATACTTCAAGTAGATCTCCCCTGAACTTGCAACAACCTGCAACTCAATCTGATCTTACTTATAGAAAGATCTTCTTTGCCTTCCTCTTTGCTCTCTTTTTGAGTACACACTGTACTCCAAGTAGATCTTACCTGATACTGCTCTCTATTATGTTGCTGTCCTCTCTGATCTTGCACACCTGCAAATCAATCCAATTTTGCACACCTGTGAACCTTGACCTTGCACACACATACACCTGCAGATCAATGATCTTACTTACCCATGTAGATCTCCTAAAGTAGCCATGTACACCTGATGACCAAGATCCTACACCCCTAAAAAAATTTGTTGACTCTCCAAAACCAGCACCCACCTTGGTACTGTTGTGGAACTAGGAGGAACACCCTTGCTCACCTCACACACAAAAGAAGCAAACTTTGCTCAACTCAAACTAGAACACCTTACAATACAATCTATGAGTCTCTTAAATAGATCTCATCCAAACAATAATTAGACACCTAATTACAATAATTAGATCCACAGCTTTTAGTCTAAAATTGGCTCTCAACATGCAAACACTCGATTCGTTAACAAACTATCTGTAACACTCGTAGTTCTGAACCACACAAGCGACCAACGTCGGTCTTTGTCTGCCTGGAGGTGCCGACACTGGCCGATCCCTGACCGGTGTTGATTGCTTCCTATCTGTACCCTGTCAACATCAGTTGGCCTGACCAACACTGATGACTGTAACACTCAGCAACCTTCCTAAAACCTCCTCCTTTATTTGCATCAATGAAGCTTTTAGCTCCACAACCTAACAATCTCCCACTTAGAGATAAACAGCTGCACTGTACCTATACCTGTACCCCATCTAATCTATTTCTTGGCTTGTATCCCTCTTCAAGATCAACCTTGAAGACCACCCACCACATAACCTATGGTGCACCTTCTGTCATCCGAGTACCCTGCCACATCTGAACCTACAAACCCATGTAGTGAAGTCCTGACCCTACATAGCATGAATCCCTGCTGTTGGTCCCTCTCAAATACCTGAGAACCTACTTCTCCAAATTGGCTCCTAACTCTCTGACAATACCCACTGCTTGGGCAAACTCAGGTCTATACTAGACCTCATGTGATTTCAGACACTGAACTATCTAGCCCTTAGTGTGCTCCGGTTCTGCATCTTGAACCTCGCCAACACCTGATTCACATCAGCTCCCACTAGAGACAAAATCAACCTATTATCCTCCATGTCTCTCATGCCAACAAATTTCACTGCTCCAAATTCTTCATGACATGCCACTGAACTAATCTTACCCTTAGCTCAGCAAAACTCTGTATGTACAACTCTGCAAGCTAGCATACCATCCACATACAGCAACAGAATGATGTCACGACTCATCATCTACCTGGTAAGACAAACCACAGTAGTTACCTTGACATTGACTGAAGCCATGCTTCATCCTCCACCTGTCAAAACCTATACCACTGTCCTACAGCTTCCTCAAGACCATATGACCTAGTCTTTTATCTCACATGTCCGTTCTCTCTATTCTTCAACTAAGGAATCCATTCGTCTCTGTGCTTTCATACTGGCTGGCAACCCTACCAAATCTCCCATTTGGTTCTACATCATATTCCTGCCATGCTCCCACTATTTTCTGGATCTTTCCTGCTCTGCAGTCAGCAACTAGTATAAAAAAGAGGAACAATGAATTTGAGGCTTACTTACCACTTCAGTCCTCTATATGGGCATTTGAGACTCCTTGACAGCTTATTGTCTGCCCAAAATCTGTTACAGTGATCGACCTCGGTCACTACATAGTCTACATCTGATCGATGTCAATTTCCATGCGTCTATCCTGACTACCAACTCTACCAATGTTGGTGTCTCTTGTTGCCGACGTCGGTCCTCCTGACTGATGTCGATCTTATCTATTACCGATGTCAGTCCTGCTGACTGACATCAGTCTTACCCTGCTCGACATCACCTACTTCAGTTTACACATGACCGACATTAACACCTGTCTATTCGACGCCAGTTCCCCCTGATCAATGCCGGTTCCTATGTTCACCTGTGAGAGATGACTTTTTACCCACGAGCTCCTTTGAATTAAAACCCTTGTCCAAACTGCCCTGCTCAAAAGTATCCAACCTCATCCACTGAACTCTATCCATCATCTCCTCCAAGAACACCAAGGCTTCTCAGTTCTTAAGCCTATCAAACACATTTGTCTTCCGCTTAAGAACATGCATCTCCTTCTTGCTCATGTGATTAAGCCTATAAAGCCACGTCTCTGCAACAAAAGAAAAATTAGTAATATAAACAAGTAGATAACGAGTATCTATTTTTTTACCACCAGCTAATTCAAGTGCATCCGCTGTGAGAGTTCTTGTGCATCTCTCATCACCCAACTTTTCTAAAAAAATTAGCCATATCTTCAAACCTAGGACTTGCATAACCTTCTTCAACACCCATGTGTTGGCTACCTACGATTTCAGCTTCACTTCCCCTTTGCCAATTCTTTGGCAAGGCTCACCAACTCCTCTCCTTGGCACTGCATGAAAAGAGGCAACAAAATCTATTAACTAAGATTCAACTTTATCCAAAAAACCTCCCAAAGCATCTTGTGCAACAACACCTACAACGTCTGCATCTTCAGTTCCTTCACGCTGATCTTCAACCAACCAACAATTTTCTTTTACCTACTCTTTCTTTCCATAGGACCGTAAGTGACCATCTATGCTTTTCAACTCCTCCATTCTTAGCTTACTTTTTTCTACCATTGCTCTACTCTCACTCAATCAAAAACCCCTGAGAGTGACCTATAACTAAACACAAACCCTGCTCCCTGCACCCTTAGCTTTGATACCACTTGTTGGGAAATAATGGAAGCACACAATTGATTACCAAGCAACTTAACATGCGGAAATTAACCAGAATACACAAGTAACTAGAATTTAAAAATAACACAGAATATGAGAGATAATACACAACTTGTATTAAAACTCTTTCAGAAGAAAATACAATAAAGAAGGCTGCCACAGTTCTTCTTCCTTACACACCTCTAGGGCTCCCACACCTCTAGGGCATAAACAGTTAATCTTCCCTCAAAGCTCTCTCTCTTAGGTTCCAACACACAACTCAAACACAAAGTTGGTGTTCACCTCCAACCAGCCAATATCCACTACTGCCAGTACCTAAGTGCTCCACGCACTCCAACTACACAAACGTACTTCAAGTAGATCTCCCCTGAACCTGCAACAACTTGCAACTCAATCTGATCTTACTTATGGAAGGATCTTCCTTGCCTTCCTCTTTGCTCTCTTTCTGAGTACACACTGTACTCCAAGTAGATCTTGCCTGATACTGCTCCCTATTGTGTTGTTATCCTCCCTAATCTTGCACACCTACAAATCAATCCAATTATGCACACCTGTGAACCTTAACCTTGCACACACATACACCTTTAGATCAATGATCTTACTTATCCATGTAGATCTCATAAAGTAGCCATGCACACCTGATGACCAAGATCTTACACCCCTGAAAAATCCTACTGACTCTCCAAAACCAGCACCCACCTTGGTACTGTTGTGGAACTAGGAGGAACACCCTTGCTCACCTCACACACAGAAGAAGCAAATTTTGCTCAACTCAAACTAGAACACCTTACAATACAATCCATGAGTCTCTTAAATAGATCTCATCCAAACAATAATTAGACACCTAATTACAATAATTAGATCTGCAGCTTCTATTCTAAAATTGGCTCTCAACATGTAAACACTCGATTCGTTAACAAACTATCTGTAACACTCATAGTTCTGAACCACACAGGTGATCGACGTCAGTCTTTATTTGCCTAGAGGTGCCGACGTCGGCCGATCCCTAACCGATGTCAGTTGCTTCCTATATATACCCTACCAACATCGATTGGCCTGATCGACATCGGTGACTATAACACTTAGCAACCTTCCTGAAACCTCCTCCTCTATTTGCATCAGTGAAGATTTTAGCTCCACAACCTAACACCCTATATATTGTCCTGCCCACCAAGCTGAGTAGGCCTCTGTACATCCTAAATCCACTATCCCAAGACTCGCAAGTAGCTCCTCAAAATTTGGTGCCTCTGTCTCCTCTGGCAGTGGGAGTGGCACCTCTATATCATCTCACCAGTATTGTGGAAAGGTAGGTGGCACATCCTGTAGCAACCCATACTGGCATCGCACTCTCTCTACTTACACTCTCTCGAGCTCACTGGCTCGTCTTCCCCTAACCCATATGAAGCTCTGCACCCCAGCCAGCTGCTCTGCCTGGTCTCTAAAGGCTAGGTACACTAGGTACAGTCTTCAAATGATATCTACTGGGATCAGGGCCTCTAGTACCCCTCTGTAGTAGTCGATGTCTCTAACTACTCTATCCACCTGAGTTTGTGCCTTAACCTCACGCCATTGCCTGAACCCGACCCTGAATCTACCCTGGATAGCAACTAGCAAGTTGAGCAGTCGTGTGACCACAATGTGCTCATATGCCCAGCAATGCAAGAGGTGGCCTACACATAAGCTATATCATCACCACCGACTGATACCCTAGAGCTCTCTGTATAACTGGGCCAAAAAGATGAGTGCCCACGTGAATATTGTTTGTGTCTCGAGCATGTTTGTCAAAATTTTGGTCATAGCGACCAGAAATCTACCTCCCTCTACATCTGAGAGTACATAAACTATGATGTCGATCATCATAAGGATGGCTAATTGATGTGCATCCTCATCTGCAACATACAAAGGCTCATATGTGAAACTCGTTGAATGGTAAGTCACCTCAGCAACGTGCTCACTAAACAGCATCACCATTTGGATGTCATGCACCTCTCTCAAGCACACATATAACTCTACCTCGTGTATCGATAGCCACAAAATTTGGTACACGTCCTCTATTGTGACCACCAACTGTCTAGTGGGCAAGTGGAAGGTGTTGGTGGAGTGATCCCACTGCTTGATCAAAGTCACCATCAGGCTTACATCCCTGGCCACTCAACAGTATCACTGCAACCCGCCTAATCCTATGGCAGTCATCTAGGCCCCCTGATGCATCCGTGTCAACAACATTAGAAGCTGATCTCGCAGCATCAATGTCTGTCTCACCTGCATCCAACCAACACACACAAGCACCAATGTTAACAAACAGTTACCACTCTTCCCTTTTTGGGAGAACTACATCATCCTAAGGCCCCTTAAGACCAGGGCTATGTAGGCAGCACTTAGTTGACATGGGGTCTCCTGAGGTTAGCTCAGCCATTCGCCCATCCATCTACCTAATGGACCCACTAATTAAACCTACATAACCATCATTATATAGAGCAGGCCTTGACGTGACTTAGGCCATCCAATTTCTCATTTTTAACACTTTTATAAGCCCTAAACACATTTGCAACCACTGACATCGATTAGCATGCTGACGATGGCATTTATCTAACCGACGTTGGTCACTTAGTGACTGACTTTGGTAGCTAAGTGACCAATGTCGGTTGCTGGTCGGCCGACATCAGTGGACCCGCTGGCATCGATGACTAGTTCATCCCTAGGGCTGAATGGGGCGAGCCCTAAAAATTAGGGCTTCCCCATTTTTAACCTAAATTCCTCCCAAAACCCTCTTAAACCTACCTAAAGTGACATGCCTACCCTACCCAACCTTCTAACTAACCCTTAACCTCAATCTATAACTCCAAAACACCAAAAAATTCAAAAAACTAAAACAAACCAAAAAAATCAAAATACACCTCCTACCTCATCTCATCACCACCGCTGAGGTGGTATGATGGGTGCCGCTAGTGGTGGTCCTCCCATGGGGCCTCCTCCACCCTCTGCCATCTCCTCTACCTCATTTTCTCACCAACCTCCCTATTGGCCCACAACTGTTTCTCTAACCTCCAATCACGCTCAAATTCACTCACTCTCTCCACCAATGACAATCTAACACCTCACACGGTTGCTACAGTGAACTATAAGTCACTTTCACTCAACAAAAATTTAGAGCTCACTTTTTCAATTCTTCAATAGTCACAAATGACTTTTGGTGGGCCGCCAATCCAGTTTTGTCGGGTTTGGCAGGCCACTGACGTCAGCAGAAGTGTGCCCTAGGCCGCCGACGTCAATCAATTTCCACTGACGTCGACCAATTTTTGACACCGACATCAATTTTATGACCGATTTCGGTGGCCTTAAAACATCAGTCTTCTTTTAAAATGACCAGAATCATGCTCACAACAACTAGCCCTCACAATAGAAGTCATCTTAGACTCCTCCTGGGGCACACTTGCGATCACTTCTATCTCTGCCTGACTCAACCAATGACCTTGGAAATTGCGACTATCTCTTCAAACCATGACCACTTTCGAGACAACTCTACCTTGGTTATTTTGATTGCTTATGCTACCTCATGAATAGTTAGCAAATTGTCCATGACCCCCAAAAGTATCAGATCACGCTCCAGTTGATCCCCACTACTTGTGACTTTTTTGTGTTTTCCAGGAGCACTTCCTAAGCCTAGGATACTTAGAACACGATGACCGTTGGAGCTACAGCTTGGATCGAATAACCTAATCAGCTACGACCAAAATGTTGGGGACTAGTTATTTTGATTTTAGCACTCCTTGACCTTTGACTGTGACAATTTGACCTATCTATCACGTGAAGTGGTATACACGCATTCACACCCTTTACCGTGTTCACACTCAAGCTTCACCCCATTTCCATCCACTCTCTATCAAATTGGCACCCGATATCAAGTTCCCTTCCCTTGATTCTCGCTTTGAGGGGGAACACCTCATCCCATACCTGGGGCAACTTACTCCTATTTTTGTCTTGCAGTTCGTCAAGAACAACCAACAAGATAAAAAGGGGCAAATGTAGACACCAAAATTGTGTCTACTCCTTGGTCACCCCCTTGGTCCCCTTGGTCCACTTCTAAACATTTCTAACCCACACACTTATTAATTTAAAATAAATTACCTATTTTAAATTAATAACACCACCCTTGACACATCACCCATGACACCTCACCTTGGATACCATCATTTATCACCCTATGACAAATCTTAATCACCTAAGACCTATTTCAACTCTCCCACTAACCTCTCGTGCCTATTTAATCTGCCTTTGGACCATTTTCCAATGACAATTAACCTTGGTAGTTGGAAGAATGGGCAGAAGGCTAAAAATAGCATTTTTCCCATTCTTTAGCCGCTGACGTCAGTCAACAGTCAGTCGACGCCGACAGTTTTGATGACATCAGTTTCTTTAAAACCAAATTTCAACCTCTGTTGCCCCGCCCATGAATGTGAATTCTCTTGCTCCAGGTTTCGAGTTTTCTTGCTCCTTGACTCTTTGCAGGCATCAGCATCCCAATAGCACTCTCCAAGCTCAGAAACTCTGCATCAGTCACTCCACACCAGATTGAAGGTCACACGAAGTCTCCCACATCAACCATAACGAAAACAGGTCTTTTGCAATTTTGGTTCTTCACCAAGAGCTATGTATTTCTTTTGCTTTATATTTCAGTATTCTTTTAAATGTATTTGGTAATTAGTCCATTGTTTATTTCTGAGTACTGTTGAGACAACCTGACTTTCTTCTCAAAAAGACTGAAAAGCCTTCCCCTCATCCTTATTTTCCTTCCACCCCTGTCCTCTACCTGGCCCCTTTTTCAAACCATATTCACTACCTTGCAAATCCTACACAAACTAGTAAACTCCCACAGACATCCCAAACCATTATGTTAACCACAGACAAACTTGAAACTCATCCAAAGCCCCATTGCCCCCACCGACATCGGCATTCAGGCTGATTGCCTCTACCAATGTCGGCAGCATAACTGACGCTGGCAGAACTACCGACGCCGGCGACTGTGGAAGACCTATAGAAAAATACATGGACACATTATCTCTATTTCTTTTATTTAGTCCTTCACCATTTTTCTTTCTTACGACATTCTCTTTATCAACTAGTGGACTGTCATCCCTCTAGAAAGTCTTTACACTTTTGGGATCGAGCTTTGCTTGGCAGTCCACCATATATCCATCTAACATTTTCCTTTGTTTAATTTTTTCTTATCTACAGGTGTCATCTTCCACAGCCAAAGAGGAGCTCCTTCAGTTGTCTGGATACGGTGCGCAAACTTCATCTGGGTATCATCTAACCCTTGACAATTATCATAGTTTCTTTCATCTTTTGAATGTGAAAAAGTGAAAAATAGTTAGAAACAGTATAATTATTGTATGTATCCTATTGAACATTGAATCAATACAATCCAATCTTGATTCCAAATTGAGATTAGTCTAAGCAGAATTATACTCAGAAGTAGTGATCAAACATCACAATAATCTCCAATCACTAGAATCATTGTACGTAACTATTACATAATATAAACTTACAACTTATATTTCTAATCTAGTTTCCATCATTTATTATTGTCTTTTTCCTTGTTTCATTACACTATGATATATCCTCCAGCCTCTATCATTGTATTTACACTTTCGCAATAACTCATTTTATATTTTAAGTGTGGTTATACATCGGGTTCATCCTAGGCTTTAGATCATATATATAAATTAAAGCTAATTTAAATAAAGATGAAACCTTGCTTTATGGTTGAGGTGGCACTTAAAAATAATCATAGCCAAAAATCATACACACATGTCAATTAGGGTAACCAAACAAAAATAGTAAAATTGGCTTGTGGGTGTTAAAATTGGCTTGTGGGTGAAACGCCATTGAAAATTTTTAAAAAACAATATCAAAACTCAAAGCAAATAAATGAAATATGAGATAAAAAAATTAATTTGACTTGTGGGTGTGAAACTTTGAAAAGAACTCATACCATTATTTTATTAATATTTGGAAACATAAAGTGAAATTAGATTTTGTGTATGTAAATTACTTGAGAGCGGACTGGGCATCCATTTTTTAAAAATTATAAGCCTATTTATTAGTCATGGCAGGCTCACCACTAAAACTAGGTAAAAACTAGCATATGCCTAAGGCCAAATCGAATAGAAGTATACACAAGAAGGTTCAACCTAGTTGTTCTTGGAAAAAATTATTGTACACTATCTTTGATCCCATTCAACCAAAACAAAACACCCAAAAAGTGAAAATAATCATCTCAACACACTACACTACACAATCAAATAAAAAATTTACCCAAACAAAATCCCAAAAAAATACCAAAACTATAACATCCATGGACCCTTCAAGGCCTCTAGTAGTCCAAGCATTATCTAAGATTTTCATATGGGATTCCTTGACATATACTCCATATTGGCATGCATCAACAATATGACATCTTAACAATGATCAAAATTTAATGCTTAAATTCTTTGGTCATAAATGTTAAACATTTTTTAATGCAAAGTTCAAGATTTCCAATTAAACCCTCAAATAGAATTAACATTGCCTATATTATCAATTATAGTGTACAATTACTACTATTTAATGTGTATGTCAACATTTAAGACTTGCAAAATATACTCTCAAAGGCTTACTTAAATTATATTTGTTTTCTTCAGTAACAAGCAATATTTTACAAGCATTTGTATTTAAAGGGAATTTATTAAAATATTCCTACTTTTGATATTTTTTATAATTATATATACTTTCAATATTCCATTTAAATTTTGTATTTCAAGGGAATTTTTTAATTGTACTTTTCAAACAATTTGAACCCCTTGGAAGAACTAGGATGGGTTTAATTTTTACTGTTGGATGCATTCAATGGAAAAAAAAATCCTTAGCGATGACAAGAAAAACATCCTTATAAGGCTAGATTTATTCAACCCTGGTCTGATAGACCTTAGATACTTAGCTGAAAAATAATTTTGAATCCCTAAAATACCTAAGATTTTTGGACCCCCATTCTCTTAGCAACTGTGATTCCTAGGAGAGCCTCATACTTTGCAACATTGTTAGTGTAGAATAAATTGCACCATAATGCAAAGGGAAGGTGTTTTACTTTGGTAAAATAAGCCAATACCTCACCCATGGACCCTGCACCCAAGCAACACTTATCCCCATCAAATTGGAGCATCCGAAGATCATTAATAAATAAAGGAACATTTGGCAACCATGATTCCTAGGAGAGCTTCATACTTTGCAACATTATTAGTGTAGAATAAATTATACCAAAATGAAAAAGGAACATGTTTTACTTTGGTAAAATAAGCTAATACCTCATCCATGGTACTTACACCCAAGAAACACTTGGCCCCATCAAAATAGAGTGTCCAAAGATCATTAAGAACTAAACTAACATTTGGCTCAGACAAAGATGTTTCCTTAGTTTCAAAATTCTCAACCATGCATAAGTCTACAATTATGTCTATGGGAATGGAATCGGTCCCATTTAGACCATAATCCCTAGTCACATCTGAGTTGAAAGAAAGGATGATAATGTAATATTTTTCTAACAAATTGATAATCTCAAAGGTTGTCTTTGTGGAAACTCCAACTATCATTCCATAATCCTCTTTGGATTTCTCACTTTGTGGGGCTTTGAGAGCTTGAACATTATTTTTGGTCACCCACTTGACGAAGGTGATAGAATCTTTAGGAGGATCAAGGGGAGTGTTTATTACTCGATTGAAAGTGAACATATATATACCCTTGGATTCTTCATAAGGTTAGCATGGTGAACATCAAAAATATTAGGGTCACCTTTGGCAACTCAAACCCTTAGTGAAGAAATTTGATGTCTTGAGAAAGAGGGGAAGGGATGGATTTCATCCTTTCGACCCAACGCCTATGTAGGATGATATTATAATTAGTTTCTTTATCAATGATGTAAAATTCCATAGAATGGGTAGAAAAAAAAAATCCATGAAAGATAGATGTGATAATGATTTTGTTAGGTACATGACTTTATCATAGGCTCCAACATGTATAGGGTTCCTTTGAGGACTGTCAACTATGGTAGATGAAGAGGAAAGGGGATTTGTATGATAATATATAGTGCAAATGGCAACATTAACATCTTTTGTATCTAGCTTTGCCAGACCTATGAGTTTGGTTTTTCCCTTTTAGGCAAGGAAGCCATATTGTTTGACACCTCAGTGGAAGATGGTGAAAGTGGAGGTGTGAATTTGGTTGTGGAATTAGGTGGGATGGTTTTCCATAGGTCACATTTACCCCTTGGTGATGATCGGGAAAACGGTTGATTATATGTTCTCAAATCAACATTTTATGGAGCAAATAGCCATATTTTGGTCTGAGGATTTTCAAGCATTGATCTTAGAAACATGTCAATAATTAGTTGCCTTTAATCCACTAGAAGTCTCTATATGAAATTTTTCTATTCCCTATAGTGATTTTATTATTTCCATAAACTTTGTGAAATGGGAAATACTTGTTCAGGTCATAGTCTATAGGCCTCTTATTTTGGTTTTATTGAATGAAATTATAATAGCAGGCTTGAGTTTGGGCTTGATTTTGGCTCATGGGCTAAAAAGAATCAAAGGAGTTGATGATATGAGTGGTATTTATGTTCATTTTTCTAGTGTTACCATTATTAATGTGACTCATGTGATTTGTGTTGTTATTCCCCTTGAGTTGGCTTGCATCCATAACGTTTTATATGTTGGCATTCCAATTGTGGTTTAAAAACTAAAGGCCTTGGTTATTTATTTGATAGTCCCTATTTTTATGCTTTGGAGAGATGAGTTTACCATTAACTTCATAGGTTTTTCTACCACTATCTATGGTTTCCTAATCTATTCTAAGGGCATTATCCAAAGCATCCCCATAGGACTTGCAAAGAATTTTTCGGACATCTCACTTAGTTTATTTTTTAAGGGAGTTAAGGAATAGAACACAATTATCACATATCCATATTAGGAGCAATTGCATATAAATAAAAAACTTGATCACCTTATAACAAATTGGGTTGTAGACTTGTTTGACTATTGTTTGATGTGCAAAAATTCTCGTATGCTTGTGGAAAGTAATTTATCCATGTCAAATGTGGTTAAAAAATCACCTATGAGTTTTTTGAAGGAATGGATAGACCCTTAAAGGAGATGATAATACAATTCAAGATCCATACCTTCCAAGGTCTTTAATAAAATAATAGTGACATGACATATCAAGGAAGAAGCTCCTTGCAACCATGGCATAGGGTTTAATGTGATGATTGGGATCACCTTCCTCTTTGTACTTTGGAATCTCATGAAAAGGCTGAGGCAAGGGGAAATTATCTATAATGTGATCAAGGAGTTCCTTAAAATACTAAAGATAAGGAGGATCAGATGGGTAAACTAGCTATATATAGTGCTTGAATGCAAAAGTTTACCCTTGAACATGCACATGATTATAGGATGAATAGGTGGGAATGTAATTGTCATGTTGGGCATATTTAAAATACATATGATAATAAGGTGGTATCTGATTATTAGGAGGTATAGTTTTAGGATCATAGACAAGGTTAAAATGGTTGTAAAAATATTATAACTAAAGGGTGGAACAAATTGATTATGGGAAGGATGGGATTGATTTGGTGGAAATTATTGAGTACGTGTTGTGAAAGGTTTGATTAGGTGTGGTGTGGAATTGGTTTTTGGAATGAGCAGTGTGATAAATAGTCCCTTGACCCATAGATCAAGGAAATGCATATTTTAAATAACCTTAAGATCACAAATATATCCCACCAAAATGTCGATAAGAGTGTCTACAATGTTGTTTGCTTGGGATAGGATGGCATTATTTTCATGTGGCATCCACTGTGTTTGGAATGGGTTCTGTGATAGGCTCAATGTAGGTGGGGTAATAATGATACCCCATAATGAATTTTTATGGGGGTGGTTGTTCAAGACGTAGAACATTAGAGATGGGAGGGGCCTTAACATTGGTGATATTCTTCTTAAGTCTTAGGCTAACAAGCTCTTCCTCCATATGTTTGATTCATTGAATATGAGGTTCAAGCCTAGATTTACCCTCATTCTCATCGTATTAGAGCCCAATATTCAAAGAGGTAAAAATTTGGGTGTATGTCATCCTACCAATTATGATCATATCATTAGAATTGTGGTGGCTTGGAGGTGTGAGTGGAATATATGTAGATTGGCCACCTCACCCTTGAGAGAGTGATGAAATAAATATTGCATGTAGTATGGGTTTATTTCTCTAGTTAAGGCATGAACTAAGTGTGATTTATGAATTTGACTCAAGAGAAGATGGTTGGTATGGTGTTAGTTTCAAAATGAAAACAAAATGAAATAAACACACTCATAGCATAACGTTTGTAGGCCTAGACACTAGGGAGCACTTAGTTAAACAAATCAAATGACAAACACAACTAAAAAGTAAGGAATGAAAACAAAATAATTCTTTCACCTTTCTTGGATGCTCCAAATGCCTTTGTAGTGGTGGCTTGTTGGGCTTGTGCTCATGAAGTCCTTGGCAATGGAAGCTTGGCTACCTCCATCTCTCCTTGGCACTTTTGGGTTTGGCTTGGCTTGGCTTGGAATCAATTTGGCATGGTAACACTAGTTGCTTGAAGCTTTTAGAACTATTTAAGCATTATAACTTTGCATAATAAAAATTTATAAATGATGTTGTGAGGCCTCCTATTTATAGATTTTTGGATTTGATCAAAATCAATCTCAACCGTCCATCTCAAGATTGAGATGTGTGGTTGAGGATTAATTCAATTTTTAGAATTAAGTTTTTAGTTATCCTCATTATGACATTGGAAGAATTAGAAATTACGAAGCATGGAGGGCATCATGGAAGGCATTGATGAGACATGTAGGGCATGAATCTTGATATTTGTGCCATTTATGGCCTAGGAATGTCTTTCCAAGAAATGAGGTCACTTGGTGATATAGATATTCAATATTCATTTATAAAAATAATTATTTCAATAATTTTCCATGGAATTATTGATTAGGCCTTGATTTGGGTTAATTAGCTCTTAAGCATGATTAAACACTTTGTGCACAATTTACTTAAATTGATCAGAATGCCCTGTTATTGGTCCAAAATTTGACTGGATTAGAATTGGAAGTCCATATCAGATATGTTGGATGTGTATTTCCATTTAAGATGTTGCCAAAAATAAATAACAAAGGCACAAGTCTTATGCAAAATATTGGATAGGAAAGAGCAATCCAGAGCATCCAGGTATAAATTTGACATTTTGACTCAAAATGATCTGATCAAAGTTAGTTGGCCCATAAATTGCATTACCCTATTTAGGGATACCCTAGCCAAAATTAGCACTTGAATATGTCAGTTTCATATCATTTAGCATGTTTTAGTGTTTTTAGGCCAAATTGTGTATTTTGGGTAAAAATTGGCCAAAAGCTTGATTGGAGATTATTGGTGGCCAAATTTAGGTGTCTACAGTTTGCCCCTATTTGGGAAGGCATTGCAAGCTATAAGCACAGTAATATCTCCTCAAAGAATAAAAATATTGTGTATGCCTACAACTCCAATGATAATAAACTAACTGTATGATTCCCCCTTGAGGGAATGGTTGGCACAAGCAAGTCGGCAAAGATTCCCTCAAAAATATAGAAGTGAAACGAGGGGACCAAATAAAGGAAAGATGATGGGGTGAAAACATAATGATACTAAAAAAGTAGTCAAAATCATTGAGAATGCAAGTGGGATGGTGCACAATGGTTTGCCCAAATGCGATTATAAGCATTGTACCCTGATAGTGGCAACATGGTATGATAACACAATGATTTGCCTAAAAGTGGTTATACTCATTGAGAAGATGGAGCTATCCCAGTTAGGACAAGAAAATAAGATAACAATATGTCCCTTTATGGACAGAAAAAGTAAAGTGGTCACAACACAATGATTTGCCCAAAGCCAGTCATAATCATTGAGAAATGCAGGTGGAACGGTGTGCAATGATTTTTTTATAGGTGGTTATAATCATTGGACCTTGATTATGAAAAACTTGATAAACTTGGCTAAAGATGATGATAACTTAACACAAAAGGTAATGATGAATTGGAACAACCTACTAGTAGAGAGATGCTCATCTGAACTAATAAAGGTTGAAATTTTTTTGTGTTTAATTATTATGTTTGGGATATGATTAGGATGGAATCGATATGTCAATGCCGAAGAGATGCCACCATTGTTGAATAAACTTCTTGAAGCTGAAATTTTTTGTATCATGTGATGGTAGGCTTCATGATAGAACACCATAAAGACTTTGCCAAAATATGCATGGGGATTGACTTCCATAATCCAATACTCAATAGAAAATAATGCACCAATGATAGAAACCATGATGATAATGTAAACATATGAATATAGATGGATTCAAGTATAAGTGTGGGCAAGGAATCACCCAATGAACACACATAAACTGAATCAAGGCAATCATGCTGAAAGCAAATAAACAAGAAAACAAACAAATAAAACAAGTAAAAACAAACAAACAATACGATACAAACTCTATGAACATTGCCCCTATAAAATAGGTGTAAACTTAACAAACAAACAAAATGGGGGAATAGAAGAAAAGGAAGGGGGTGGCCAAGTTGTTTCCATATGCACTAGGCAAGCGGATGTCGCATACATAGTTCCATGAATGTAATATCTAATTAAAAAAAATTAGGTCAAATGTAGTCCTCCCAGGGAATGGGAAGAATATGATAACTGAGGTAAAAATATAGAATGGATGTGATAGAATAATAGGAATTGTCTTGCAAAATGGCAAGTGCATGAGAGAAAAGGCCAAAAAACATGGGAAAACTAAATGACAAGTGATTTGCTTGTAACTTAGTAAGGGTTCCCAGAATCTTTAAGGGAAATAAGTGGTCAATGTTTTTGTTCTTTTCTACTAATTTTTCAAATATTTTTGTAAGTGTTTTGGAGTGTCACAACTCAATCGAGAATGATGAAACACTAAATGGTTCAACCTCACAAAATGGTGAGAGCATTCAAACTTAGGTTGCTCACAAAATGGTGAGAGTGTGGCTTAAGGTACTCACAAAATGATGAGAGCGAGGCTTAAGGTGCTTACAAAATGGTGAGAGTGTGGCTTAGGGTGCTCAAAAAATGATGAGAGTGTGGCTTAGGGTGACCTCAACAAGTATTGAGTGCTACCTACATAGTCCAAGAATAGGATCTCAATTCATTGTAGTTTTTCTATTTTAGCGGAGGAATTTGATCAGTGTGGCATCCAATTCAAACAAAACATGCACAATTGTTAAAAAGGTATAACATGGTATAAGAAGTGGCAAGTTGGTACGTCAAGGTTTAATATTGCCCCTAGTTTTTCCATAGGCAGTTATAATTAGGACACAATGGCATAGATCAATGGTACTAATTTTCTCAAAGGTGATTATAATTAGTAGAAAAATCGGTGGTAAGAAAGGAATAACAAATAAAGGATGCAACTACCAAAACTTTTGTCACACTGTCCCAAAATACATTTTTTGTTTGAAGTACTTGAACCAACTAATGAAACTGATCAGATACCTTGATGTAAAACTACGTAATGAATGGAAAAAACCAAGGTGAAATGGGCTAGGCTTTAGAACACATTGGGTTGATAGAATGGAAGCTAAAAGTGGATATGGTGAAGAGGATGGATAAGGATGGTATCTATACAAATAAGAATAGTGACAAAATGGCATAACTAAAATGGTCCTTACAGACAATACACCTTAGCACTCAAGCATAGTACCACTTGAAATGAATAATATTCATTGGCTTCAGAAGTTCATCATCATCTAGTGTGGCAAGCCTGTAAGCTCTTGATCCATAATATGCAGTGATAATGAAAGGCCCTGTCTAGTTTAGTTTGAATTTTATTTTATGTTTCTTCTCAGTCATGGTATTCTTTTAATTTTCTTTAAGAACAAGATCACCAAGTTCAAATGTTATATACTTAACACATCGATTATAGTGGCCTTTGAGTCGGTTCTAATATGCTTGAATATTTTTTAGCATGACTGTGCATTTTTCATCAAGTATATCTAGCTCTTGTAGGTGAGCTACTCGATAGTCATGATCATCTAAGACATGCTTGAAAGAGATGTGTAGTGAAGGCAATTTGACCTCAATGGGAAGGATGGCTTTAGTACCATAAACAAGTGAGTATGGAGTGGCTCCTATGGGGGTATGATGATTGGTACGATATGTCCAAAGGGCAGATAATATCTAGAGGTGCCAATCACGATTGGCATCATTGACAATCTTTTTGAGAATGTTGACAATAGTTTTGTTGGATGCCTTACCCTGGCCATTACCTTGAGGGTAATATGTTATAGAAAAATGTTGTGTGAAGTTGTATTCAGTACATAGATATTCTACATTCTTGTTCTTGAATGATCCTCCATTATCATACATAATGTCAGAGGAGATATCATAGCGACAAATGAGGTGGTTAAAGATGAATTTGTAAATTTGCTTTCCAGTCACGTGAGAGGTATAGCTTCAACCCACTTAGTGAAATATTTAGTGGTGATAAGGATATGTTTATGGCCATTAGATGAAGTGGGGTTAATCTTCCCAATGAGATCAAGTCCCTATGTAGAAAATGGCCATGGTGTCAACATCAGTTTAGAGTTTTTGTTGGGGCATGAATTAGATTAGCATGCCGTTGACATTTGTCACACTTTTTTACATATGTTGTGGCATCTACATCTATTATGGGCCAATAATAACCAGTATGCAAGAGCTTTTTGGATAGAACTGCTCCACTAGAAAGGGCTCCACATACTACATGAACTTCTCTTAATGCTAGCATAGACTCTACAGAAGTTAAATAATGAAGTAGAGTTCCATCAAAACTATGGTGATAAAGGGTAGATCCAAGCAGATTATAATGATCAAAATTATGAATGAAGGCTTTGGTTTATTTTCAAGATAGGTTAGGTGGTAGAACTTGGTCATGAAGGTAGTTATAAAGGTCTGAGTACCAGACAGAATTAGGACCAACAATATCATAAATCATGGCAATGGTCGAAGGTTTATGCGCTGGTGCTGACAAATTCTCAACAAGGAACTGATACTCTTTAGTTTTATCTATTTGCCAAATCAAAGATCCAATAGTAGCCATGGCATCTATAGTTCTATTCTAGTCCTTGGTATGTGCTCAAATTGAATGTTGGCAATTTGTCGCTTAAGAGTGTCGACCATGACTTTAAACGAAACCAGCTTATCATTTTTGGTTTGAAAATGATATGTGACCTGATTGATGATTAACTAAAAATCACCATAAACTTAGAGATGAGATATATTCTAATGCACTGCTTGTCGAAGGCCTGCAATAAGTGCTTCATACTTGGCCATGTTGTTTGTACAAAGAAAGTTGATTCTGAATGATTTAGCGATTAAATCCCCTGTGGTGTAATAAACAATAGGCCTACCCCCGATCTATGTGTATTAAATGAACCATCAAAATATAGTTTCTAGGGCTGCTCCTCAAGGGGTGTGTCAATGATGGTCATGATGGATTCATCAAGAAATTAAAATGTGAGTGGTTGTGTGTCTGTGAGAGGTGCTTCAACAAGTTGATCTACAAGAAATTGTCCCTTGATTGCCTTATGATTGACATACTTTATGTCAAATTCACTAAGAAGCATGATATATTTAGCCATTCTACCATACAAAGTTGTTTTAAATAGTAGATACTTGAACATATCTACTTTTGAAATGACCATGGTCTTATAATTTAACATGTAATGGCACAATTTTTGAGCTACAAAGATCATGGTTAGACAAGTTTTTTCAACAGGTATATAGTTATGTTCATATGTAACCAAAGTATGGCTTAGGTAGTATACAGTGTGATCCTTTCTTTTGTCATCATGTTGAGCCAACAGTGCCCCCAGAGCATGGTTGGTAGCTGATAGATATAACAAAAATGGCTTTCCTGACATAGGAGATAATAAAATAGGTAGATTGACAAGATAATTCTTGAGTTGTTGAAAATCTATTTGGCAGTGATCATCCCAGTGAAATGCAACTCCTTTCTTCGAAAGATGTGTAAATAGATGGCACTTGTCTGCTAACTGAGAGATGAAGCATTAGATTGACTAGATCTTACTGTGTAAACTATGGAGTTGCTTTAAATTGGTTGGTGGTGACATCTCGATTATAGCATGGACATTAGCTGAATCAACTTCAATACCTCTATAAGACACGATGAAGCCAAGTAATTTACCTAAGGTTACACTAAACACATATTTCTTTGGATTTAGTCTGACTTTGTACTCTCATAGTCTTTCAAATATCTTGTGTAGTACTACTAGATGGTCGGACCTGGTTTTGAATTTTCCTAATATGTCATCGACATAGTCTTCAATAATATCATGGAATATGACAGTCATGGCCCTTTGATATGTAGCCCCAGCATTCTTAAGGCCAAATAGCATCACTTGATAACAAAATATTTCCCATAGAGTGGTGAATGTTATTTTATGTTGATCTTCTGGTGCGATTTTGATCTGATTATATCCTGAAAAGCCATCTATGAGTGAAATCATTTCATAACCTTCCATGGAATCGATGATCATGTTGTTATTAGGCAATGGAAAATCATATTTAGGACAAGCTTTGTTGATGTCTTGAAAATCAATAAAAATTATGATCCCTTCAAGCTTTTTGCTAACAGATACAACATTAGAGATCTATTCAGAGTAGTTAATGGATCAAATACATCTTATTTCTA